>KB445800.1:367875-556895 GCA_000320605.2 Gelatoporia subvermispora B
ACAACACGTTCGCCCATACACCCGTAATCTACGATGCAGCAGCTTTCGGCATGAGCTCTACCGTTCGGTGCCGCTGTATAGCCACTCCCTCCTGTCCAAAGTAGCGCCCGCTCTCGAAGTTCCAGCAGTCGTTCGCCCGGACCCAGTTCGCCAACCCGTCCAAATAGATCGCCACGTCTGCATCCGTCTCTGGTCCCCATGACATGGACTGGAGCTGCTCCCACAATTCGAAGAAGTGCGCGACCCTGGACCTGTGCACAGACGCCACCCATGCGAGGGCGCCGTCCAGGTCGAGATTGAGCTCGTGCATAGCGATGCATATGATGTTGTGCAGGTCGTCGCCTGCAGCCTGCTCCTTGTTGTAAGAGCACAGATCCTGGCTTGCCTCGTCAGAATTCGCGCATATGAATAATACGAACGCAGCGCGACACACCGCACTGCGTGGGTGGCGGAGAGTGAAGACTCACATTGTCGATGAGGATAATGTCAGTAACATCCAGGGACAGCGCTGTGATGGTCGGGTGGTGGTATACCTCGGCGGGAAGATCCATGGCGAACTCGATGGGCACGTAGGATGGGTCCGTGCCTATCGTCAGCCTTCGTATTTCGAAGTATTCCTCGATGGTGCGCATCCGGGCAGCCGAGCGGTCCCTCGCCTGGTCCACAACGGCCTTGGTGTACCGATCAAAGACCTCGAGGAAGCGGGTCTGCGACGTCTTGCTCGCGGTCTGTACGCCGAGATGCCAAAATCTGTGTGCGCGCGCGCGAACGTGAGCACCGGGTGTGTGCGGCCGCAGACCACCGAATAGCCAGTATATTGCTTACTGTCTAGCCACCTCCCCAACGACGCATTCTCCCGCTGGGCGTTCCTTTTCGGGGTTCCGCAGTGCGTCCATGACGACGTTCGCAAGCTGTTCGACCTCGTCGGGGCCTCTGATGTCGGTGTACTCGTCAAAGACGAAAACCAAGTTCATCATGTCGCAACTTGTCCTCAAGTGCTCTGGCGTGTCGCTGCAGTCAGAAAATTGCCACGCTGATGGGCGACAATGAGAGCGCACCCTTGCTCAGCGTCGGATACGCCAGAGACGCAAGGAGGCCTGGACCATTGTTTCAGCGCCGGTGCAAATAAGTAGTCATAATTACGGCGAATTTCACTCACTGAAATCGCAGAGGTCGAAAGCCCTTTGGGCCTTTGTGCTAAACGCGTTGAAGGACCTGAACCAGGCCGCAGATTCGGCCTTGACCTCGTTATAGTGCGGATTAATGCGACGAGGCCAGGGCCAACCCTCCATTGTCTCAGGAAGATGGAATTCGACCATCGTAGTACTTCACGAGCTCGAAGCAGAGTTAACTGCTAGAGACCACATCGAATGACCTATATGTGATGAGGCCGTGGTGGGAATCCATCTACATGTAATATTGCAATGCTTCAAGGTCCCGCCCCGGTATGTTCGTGCAGTATCTAACCTTATAATAATAAGAATGTTATGTTATTTTCCCGTCGCACTTTCACGTTGGACACGGGCAGTACATCCTACCATATACAGCAAACGGGAGCTCGCAACGTCCCGAGATGATCTATCATGGAGAGACAGATTAGAATCAGTAATCATCGGGTGATACATCAAGGGGACTGGCGCGGAACGTATACTCAACGGCGCTGTATTTCAGAAACCTTGTAGCCACAAGACGGTCTTGGCCTAGGTAGATTCCAGTCGTGCACGCAAGGTCTTCCGATTCCGTATAGATCGGAAATGTCGAATGCCGACAGATGTGTATAGGTACACAGTAGCGTCTCACGCCAGAAGATGGGAGCCAAATAAGCCCAGAAGAGAAGAGAAGATCTTGAGGCTCATGATGCACAGCAGGACGGTCTGACCGGCGATGACTTGATGGAAGACTTGGACGGACCATAGGACAGGCGGCAATAACAGAGCTGTAGTGCCGAAATTAGAGGATGGATGTCCTCACGCCTGGTTAAACTTCAGGACTATCAAGGAGTAGAATATTGCGGCTTACACGGGAATAAATCAGGCCAGTCAACGGGTCACCAACGCTCGGGCGTACTCTTCGCTGCAGCTGGGTTTCCCTGCCCGTATATCCAGCGAACCTCCGTATACATCATTCAGGGCCACAAACAAAGCCCGATGCGATCGTTGCACAACAGGGTGGGGCCTGCTACAAGAGACGTCTCCCTATTCGGCATAGCCCGCGGACGTGATGTGGCATAACAGGGGTCTCTTTGAGGACGCCACAGAAGGTTTGGGGCGAGCGCGGCCAGGTGATAGCCCATGAGGCTCATATGGCGATGTCTGAGCGCTGCAATCACCGGATTGGCTGAGAACTCTGAGAAGACGAGATCGAGCTTGATCTTTGTAATACGTCTGAGACAGCACTGGCCGTCAAGAACGGACTGAAAGCGATAAGAGTGGCGCCTCAGGAATTCTGTTATTGAGCTTGACATGTCGGTTTTGTGAAAACCAAGGAGTCCGCCGCAGAGACCTGTATCCGACCAATTCTTCGGTCCTACAGGCGCGACATCTGGCCCGGCGCCGGTCCGGTATTCAGACATAACACCGGCCGATGTTCGGCACCTTTCGCTCGCTCCTCGGCACGGATTTCAAAAGCGGTCAAAACCTAGCGAAACCTTCGGGCTTCCGTCAAGCGGCAACTTGCGCACTAAGCTCGGGAGAGCCCTTGCAAGTCCGAGGGAGTTGTGTGAATCATTTCTGCAGGTCATCACATCGCGCATTCGTGGAGATGTTCTCGCTGCATCTGTCAAAGTTATCAGCCTCACCAATGTGGCGGCAGATCTGGATGATTGGTACTGAATTGTCTGTTTCTGGAAATTATCCATATATGGGGTCGCAACATCCGTTCCACATACCCGGTAACTGTCTACAAACGGGAAAAGGACTGCGAAATGCCGGACTCTGGCAGACCTGACGCGAACAAAATAGCACATAACTACGGGAGTAAAACCTTTGGAGTCCCGATCGGCGCTTCAATAATCAACCAGAGTGTTCGTCTCCTTTCGGTAACCCCGGTCCTCCCATTGGGACGAGGGCCAGGACACCTACCTTGTATCGATGTTGGGGCTGTGCGGGCTCCTCCACGTCCCGCTGAGCTCGTCCTTCACATCGGGGCAAAAACTTGAAGTATCGAAACGTATCCTGGTGAGCGAAAAGACTAATGCAGCGGGGCCTGCTCGAGGTTTCGGGCGATAGAA
Organism: Gelatoporia subvermispora B; assembly: GCA_000320605.2. NCBI lineage: Eukaryota > Fungi > Basidiomycota > Agaricomycetes > Polyporales > Gelatoporiaceae > Gelatoporia > Gelatoporia subvermispora. The sequence continues at coordinate 371,105 of KB445800.1, forward strand.
GCGGTCAAACTGCGGAGAGCTGCTGACACTGCCTGACAGCCTCCGTCTTCGGGGTCCTCTGCTCTGTGCACCCGCCTTCCAAGATATGGAAGGCATGGCGACTTCGCCGAATTGGCGTGTACGCTTATAGACCTGCTGCCCTTCCAATACCGCCCTTGCCTACTGTCAGGGTCGTCCCGCCGTCCTCACGAGCTCTTCGTCATGGCCTTCACCTTTCATCGCCAGCCTTTCAAGGCCGTCTACAAGGCAACCACCGTCCTCTACGTCCTCGTTAGCATTCCCGTGTGGGTCCTCATCGCCATCGTTCCTGCATGGAGGCCTCGACGATCGTGGACTGTCGGACGCACTCTCACCGTCAAACTCATTCGCACATACATTACGGTCATGTTCAACACCGACCTCCCGGCCAGTCCCCCGCCAGCCATCATCGCTGCCTCCCCTTCTGCAAAGGAAGTCGGTTTCGCCTGGGTCGATCCTGCCCCAGACCTCATCACTGGGGAAATTCGCGACCTCGCACAAGCCAACGGGGTGAAGGCCGAGAAGAGCTGCGGCTATTGGTATGGACCTAGAGGTGCCGACGGTGCACCAGGGCAACGGGCTAGCAAAGGCGAAAAGGTCATCTTGCACATGCATGGTAGGTTGCTCTTCTATAGAGTGCCACTCAATTCTAATCGTTGTCCTTTTCGCTTTCCGCGGCACCGTAGGGGGCGGTTACGTCGTGAGTAGTCCCGTGCCTGCACGACAAATTTGGTAATAATTCACACGTTCGCAGATGGGCACCTCACACCCTGCCAACACACCAATGGTGGCATGCTACAATGGTTTCCTCGAGCACTTCCCTAAGGGCATGCGCATCTTCGGTTGTGACTACCGCGTCGCCTCCGCTGCTCCCTTCCCACCGGCCAACCCGTTTCCCGCTGCTTTGATTGATGCTGTCGCGGCCTACCGGTACCTTGTCGAAGACGTGGGATTCGAGCCGGAGAACATCATCATCGGTGGCGATTCGGCGGGCGGGGCGCTGGCCCTCGCTCTGGGCCGGTACCTCGCTATCAACAACTTCCCGAATCTGCGGAATGCCGCAGGGCTGCTCCTCCTCTCTCCCACTGCCGACTGGGCGGCGACGCACGACGAAGGCGACTGCGCTATGAAGCGCAACTCGCCTACGGACTACGTCCAGGCCATCGTATCCAGTGATTACACGAGGCGCGCTCTCGTGGGGAAGCTGCCGGCGGACACTGCGGCCACCAACATCTGGTTTTCGCCGGGGTCGCGTCGCCTCAACAATGTCCAGGGAGCATTCGCAAGCCTCCCCCCGGTATGCATGGTGACCGGGGGCGGGGAAATCACACTTGATCCGATGCGTTTACTGAAGGACCGGCTGCTGGAAGACATGGGCGAGGAGCGCGTCTTCTACTTGGAGGCGCCGGATGCTTCGCACGACTTCTTCACAGCGCCGTGGCACGAACCGGAGAGGACGGATGGCTTGCGTAAGGTGGCTGAGTGGGTACGGAAGGTTTGGGGAGAGGGAAGCTAGGCGTACTGCATAGGTCGGAAGCAGCCGATCTTCAAAGGACATTGCATCGAATTTTCGGTTTGCTACTTCTTGTTCCATGTCCTCTATATGGGTGTTTTGTAAAATGGTGATTTGAATGTAATTGGTACGAGGTTGTAATGCAATACCCTCCCACCAATCAGATGCAGCTGTTGTAGCTGTTTCATCGCGCGCCCGTATTTAAGTTTTGAGCAGGCGTCTTAGATGCTTAGCGTCATGTATGCTCTCGCTAGGGTGTCATGACTTGAGAGTTAGGTTCGACTGAATTTCACAGCTCTTTCAACCATGTAGCAATACAAGAGGAAAGAGAGGAGAGAAAAATGTGCATGCCGTCATATTCCGCTGTAATTGGTCGTTCGCATTGCATCCGGGAGCTAATCACTAGTCTAATGCACACGAGGATGTCACAACCCGAAATGTCATCCCTTTGCGGCTAGCGTAGCGAGACACGAACGCCTTGGAAAGATTTGGGAGCATCGAAGGCCTCAACGTCTCCGCGAAACCTCCCCCCCCTTTGCTCTTCATCTCCTGCATAAGAGACGAAATTTCACGCGCAAACGACTGCCACCTGTCACGACACGAGCGGTTTCTGTATTCACGCATATGATAGTTGTTACACCGTGACATAGGTAGCATTACGAGATAGTGCCGGCCAACTCATGAAGCTCATGAAGCATTCTGATACAATCCGCTTGACACCTGTCCGAACGACTCGAGGTTCTCCGCAGCTTTGAAATCGGCCAGGACATCATCGCGCGAGCCTCCCATCGTGGTGCTGAGATTGGCGCTTCTGGACCAGGAGGCGCCGTCGTTGGAGCCGAACGGGCGCTGTGACCCCTTTGTCCTCCAGGGGCCCAAGGCGAAATTGCCGGACGAATTGGTGGTGGCTGTATCAATATACGACTTGTATGCTGATGGCAAACCGTGTGTGAGGCCGAGTCCGACACGAACAATAATGAGCAACGGCGTCAAGACCTGGTGGGCGGTCAGTTCACCCTACAATACCTGAAGACAGAGTCGAAGCTCACCGCGAGTTGCGTTGCGATGTCAAGTCCGGCGAGCGCAATGGCTCCTTGCGTAAGATAGAGCACAAGCAAGCAAAGAGTCGCTCCGGCGAATATGGCGCCTGATTCGATGATGGTGAATATGGGCGTCGCGTAAGTGTTTTGAATTTGCAACTGAACAGAGCCCGTTGTAGAGACCCGCGATAGCGTCTTGCCCATATACCACAGTCTGGCGGCGATGGCGACGGTGACGCTGACATTGACCGTGAGGTCAAGCGACCACCCAGCGATAGCCAACTTGGTTCCCAGCGGAAAGTTGGCCGCCTGTCCGGGCTCGTCATACAGGATACTTCCTCCATAGGCCACTCCTGCGCAAACGTCAGGCCATGTGCGACGAATCGTGTGGACACGATCTGAAACTTACCCATGTGCCCCAGTTCGACGATAAGCTGCAATAAATCATGTAGTGTTGACCAACAAACGATCAGTATCCACGCACCGGAACAACACAGATTTTCCAATTTCTTCCCCAAACAACGTATAGCCGCCATATCTTAGTGTCGATATATTTTAGCACGATATAGCCTCTAAGTAAGGAATGTTTGGCTCACAAGCACAAGATCTTGGAGCCAGACCTGACAAGTGGTGGGTGATATCAGCTTGAAATTTCCAGGCTCATATGGCTGCCGAAGCATGACTTACCGTCGTGTCATATAGCAGTGTCTTCAGAAATGAGGGCCACCTGGACTGATCGAGGAAGTACAAAGTCGCATAAAGAGGCGGAGGAGGCTGGGGTACGTAGATGAATCCTTCCAAGAGTTGCTGCAGAGAGGCGCCAACATGTACAGTGGAAAATATGAACAACACGATAGACGTTGTGCCCAGCATCCTGAGCAAGAAATTGAAATCACAGCATGAGCAACGTTGAAGGGCACCACTCAACCGAGTGTACCCACGTACCAACGACTAGCCTTCGAGTTAGTTTTGGCAAAAATGACCCAACAGGCACCAGCAAAGATAATACAGCTAGAGTACCAGCCCGTTATTATCGAGCATATTTTCCTGACACGTGAACATACTTTACACCTGCGGAATGTCTCAGTGTGAGAGTCTTGGAGGTGAGGACTAGAAAAGGACGTACCCCACAAGACTGTTTCTATCCATATACCTATCAGGGATATCTTGTCAAAAGGCGGAAGTGCTGCGGTGGAAGCCATCTTGAGGGGGATTCGATGCGATGATGGGCAAGGAGGATAATCTGCACAATGGCTCACTTATATGTAATGTGTATGTATGCATTATCTGCACTGAGGCAAGGCCACTAATTCACTACGGCGACAATCTGTCACAGTGACGTTGTGTTATCTGCATTGTGGCGAGACCTCTGACTCTCTGCTACGGCGACAATCTGTCACAGCTAGGTTTGGAAAACTCCATCTCCGAGACGCACGCGCGCGATACAATACCTTCCAGATTCACACGGTGCTCCCTGAGCATCTACGATCCCACAGGATGCACCCGCGATGATAGTAAGCCTGCCACTTGATCCAACTGGAATCAATCTGCTCCACCAACAACGCTCCAGGTTCCGTGGCGTCTGATGAAGTGAATCGTACGTCTGATCTTGTCACCCGCTCATCCGCGAGAGATCCAATATGGCAAGCCTGCCTGCCCATGTGACGACGCAGCCCGTCCTGAACACGATCCGAGGCCCTAGCTGGCGTGCCTTGCCAGTGGCACTGAGATTGCGCCGCACAACAACGCGAGCGGACAGCCATCATGGCGTGTGGAGCCGAATTCCAAGTTTCCACGCAGAGATCAGTGGAGGTTCTTCCATACGACAGGCCACGAAGTTCGCGCACCGCGAGCCTCAATGCGGAACTCGGACCAGCCCGAGCTGTTAAATTATCACCAGAAATAATGGACTTCTCGACAAATTCTTTCTTTGGACGTCTCCAAGAGCGTCAGTAGCTACCGGAGTTGACAGTATAGGGCCAGATGAACCATGGCATCTTGGGAATGTAGGCAAAGCGGCGAGGGTTGCCGAAGTGTGGCAGCAATGGAATATCGCATGTGCCATGAAGGACCTTCAAGTGAGGCAACGTTTTCCTACGCATGCTGTTCATGTCAATGATAGCGTTACAACGACTCGAGAGCAGAGCATGGGAACTGTGGGAGCCTGGAGATGTACATTCCTTAGTGTTGAGTGCCCTCGCGCCACATTAGGACAGGACTGATGCATGATAGGTGAGATAGGAAACGATCCAGACAGAAGATGGAGTAAGTCTTTACAGGACGGATAGACCCAGAAGAGGACATGACAAAGTCAAAAAAGCGCATGGTGACGATGAGGGCTGCAAGACGCGCTTTCCCCACGGCGGAGCAGTACTCAGCGTCCGCGCGCCGAGCCAAAAGACGCCGACATCGGACGATCGGAGGACCCTGGCATATTTTCCAAGATTTTAGATCTGAATGTGCGGTGCTAGGACCTTCACGGAGCGGGTGCTCGCTTCCCTGGAGCAGCACATGTCCGCCACAATCACCTCGTCACCAAAGGTGGTCACTGGTGTTGCTGCGTAGACGAGCAAAAACCCTCGCTTTTTGAGAAAGTTGTCCCTGGGCATCGCAGGGCGCTCACGCGCCTGCTAGTGTCGAACCACCCACTCGCAATAGAACGACTGCGATGTTTGGAACGCTATCCGGAACCGATTCTCACATTCGCTCAGTCATCGGTCGAGACACAACCACAAGCTCAGATTAGACGAGGTGAGGCTGAGCGAAAATCAAGCCCACATCAGCCAACGATTCCTATGGACGTTAGATCAGTGGGGACATTGCTCAGTTGCACGAGTAGTCTGTTGTTCCAGACAATAAGGAGCAAGCCGCCGGCTACGATCTACACAACATGATTCATATTGCAATGTATGAGTTATATGTCGACTAAAGATTTGCAAGGGCATTGTGATTGGTTGGCATCTGTACACTAGGCGTATCAGGAGTATATTACATTCGCTTTGGCGCTGCTTTTCCTGTTTTTGGCTAGAAAAGCAGGAAAAGCGGAGAGATCCCAGTCCCCTGGGACTGGGATTTTCCCACTTTGACCACTTTCAAGGCGCTTATCGCCCGAAAAAGACGTAAAAGCGGTCAAAGCAAAAGGGGAATTTTGCTGATGCCGCCCTGGAGGGTCGCGTATTCCCTCGGGACCTGGAGACCAAGCTCAGAATTTGACGTGGGGTACAGACGTGAGTGTTGAGGAGCTGACTAGGTGCGAGTAACGACTGCTGGAACTTGGAGAGCGGCGGAAGGTACTTTTGGACGGGATGGACTTTCGATACAGCAACTTGATGCTGAAGTATCAGCCGATACAGCTATCTTCGTCCGAAAATTGTCGAATATGACTGACGAATTGGCGTCGTCAGAGCACAGCATCCCAGTCTTCAGCACGTGCCTCAGTAGAACAAACGCTTCTAACTTCTTAATTGTGGTTCATCAGTCTTCACGAGACTTACTGATTTGGCTCGGAGGCTTTGCGATATCCGAACGACACTTATGTGCCAAACGCCACATTTGCAGAGGTTAACACCGTTTTTGAAATCATACGCGACCGAACCGCTTATAACAAGCGCACATTTAAAACATTGATCTGATAAGAACAATCTCGAAGACTTATTTACATGACTATAGCGATGTATAGCCAGCTAGGGAGTTCCACAGTTCTCTGCGCTCTGTGCAAGGAAATCCCCTCATGCGAATTACATGTAGCCTGAGTTGCCATGCGAACGAGCGCATCGACTACGTAGCATCATCACTGGATGACCGGATCAGCATCTCCATAGCTGGCGAGCGGGGCTTGATTGTGCACTCAAAGTCCTCGAGGTGGCTAAATTATATGGCATCAGTCACAGAGTGGGATCTAAAAGGAGCACGTAACGAACATGACAAGTCCAGCAGTCAGCTTGAATTCCGGATAGAAGGGTTGTCCTTCCTCATTCAGCGCGGGAGAGATTTCGAAGGTGTGGAGGATGGAAGCAATGCTCATAAAAAGCCCCGATTCGGCGAAGTGCCTTCCCGGGCATATTCTGAGAGAAACAGTGAGCTAAGTTCTGGAGACACAGAAGCACCGCACCTCCTTCCAAAGCCAGTCGCCACTGTGATTGGGTCCCGTACGTCCGGATTTAAATTTCCATTTTTCAGAAAGCGCTCCGGCCTGAACGTCTCCGGCTCGGGATAATCTTCAGGATTATGGAGGATGGCCCTGGTGGGAGGGATCAGTACCAAATAATCAAGTAGGCACAATGACCATGCTGACCATTGATTTGCCATGACAATGGCTCCCTTCGGTATGAAGTGCCCATCGTATACATCATCCTCAGTGGTTGAATGAGCAACCCCTAGAGGGACTACGACAACGAATCGAAGACATTCCTTTACAATGGCGCAGATGTACGGCAGAGAAGCACGATCAGAGAAATTGGGTAACCGTCCCTGTCCGACCACCCGATCGAGTTCTTCTTGAGCCCTCTTCTGTATATGAGGGTGATGAACCATTGCAAGGTAAAATGTCTGCATTGTGAAGTAAGTCTGTCTCACAATGTCAATGAGGACGAAAGCATCACGTGATAACAACTACCAACCGTGTCTGCACCGGCTGCAAGGAGGGGCTCATTATTTAGATATTGCTGAAGCTAATTGCTCAGACTCACCTACGTAAACCGTGGCGCTGACATTCTTTGCAATATCCTCCTCGACTGCCCTCTCTGCGGGAGTAAGATGTGACATCTCTTCTAGCATGCTCGTGACCATCGAAGGCTTTGCAGTTCCGCAAGCCTAGAGTGAGAAACATCAGTATGGAACACAAATGTAACCATGTGACTTACGAATTCAGCCTTTGAGTCCTCGAAAGTGAAGTTGTGTAAGCCTCTCGAGTCCGCATACCATTGGGGAAGCCGGCGTTTGAAACCGGCACCCGGGAACCAGGATGGCATGTATTGCAGAAATGGAAGGAACTCGACCAGTAGATTACCAGGAAGAAATGCCTCTATCCCAGCCTCAGCGGCGGTGTTGGCATATTTTAAGTAAGGATGATCTGGGTGGTCAATCGACTTGCCATAGATGACCTCCAGGATCATGGCGCCCAGAGCGCTTAACTCGACCGTCAGACACGTCTGAGAGGGCGTAACGAGCACATACAAATGAGTATGTTGCAGGAAATTCGTCGGCGTTTGCAGTAGATTGTGCAATAACTTTCGGGAAGTATGAAGTTGCACGGGATGGTACGTCCTGATGACGTCGTCGCTGAAATACCGATGGATCGCACGACGATGTTGCCTCCAAGCAGATCCGTAGCTCATGAGAATCATGTTCCACTCAATTTTGAGCCTTGAATCACGCATCAATACTAATAAAAGAGCTTTTCGAATTCAGAAGCTCACAGTGAGATCATGATGAACCGTATTCTGTCTGAATAGATCGACGAACGAGTCTCGAGGAGATCCGAAACGGCTTTGGCGGTGTTAAGAACCACAATGTGTTGGCCAAATACATTCATGTGTACCACAGAGCCTGCTTTGAATGAGATACATGACTGTGGTGAGCGAAGAAACTGACCGTAGCATTTTGACCACTGAAAGTATGTCTCCCACGGCTTGGAGTGTGGAATATCGAAGACATTGCCTATGATAGGCCAGCCCTTGGGTCCTGGGGGTAGTCGAGTGCTGCTAGCATCTGCACGAGCTCTGATGGCAATCACGAATACAACGCTCGCTGCTGCGAAGAGCAAGGATCCGGATACAAGCGACATAGGCTATAGAATTGTGCAATAGAGATTTGAGGGACGTGCCGGAAGCTGTAGTCTGTGGGACGACAAGCGAAGAGGTCGCAAGTCACTGTTATAAGAGGGGAGATGGGTTCGATCAATAAGTCGCGCACTTTGACTAGCATACTGATCGAGGTAGGGTTCGATAACACGACCCAAACTTGCAACCTTACAACCTGGAATTCGAGGAATGGGTTCCAATTAATCACTTCCTGTCATTCGGACTTCCTTCCGAAAGCTTCACATTCGAATCAGTCTTCTGTTGTACCGGGCGCAGTTGTACAACGAGCATGTCGAAGTCAGCACATGAGTGACCAGCGTTTGAACGCTCAGGATCTTGGCGCCCGCACAGCATCAAAATTCTCACGCATGAGTCTGAGCGTCGTTCTGCTCTCTGATATCGCATCTTCCGAATTCGCCAAATTTCATCGCAAGCTCTTTGCAAGCAGGGTGCCGAGAATCATTGTCGTGACGCGCGTGAGATGTTTGAAGACATCATCAGCTCCGACGAATACGCATCAAGAAGCGTGGTGACTCCGCATGCGGCGGACAGGACGGAAGGACCCCATCCCCACTTGATACACTTGCAACTGGTCCAGACTATCGTTCGTGATCACTGCTGAAGATCAGTTCATGGACGACACAACCTTATCTATTACTGTATAGCCTATGCTGCATCCGTAATCTATCGTGTTGTCTCTGACGCTTTTTGGCTGCCTTTCGAGGCTTGTCAGCGTCTTTACTGCCTTATGGAGCATCCCAGTCACGTCCAAGTACCGAAAAGGCAGGAAAGTCAAATGGTGATTTTTCTGATGGCCTGAGCAGCCTTGGAGTCCTCAGAGTTTCGTTCGTGCGTCCAACAGAGCTTCTCGGGGCGGCCTGAGTAGCTGCACATGCGTCCATGGGGCCCTCGAGGCAATTTCCGACGGCACTTTCACATCGGTAGCGACTGCACCATTCCTACAACACATCCAACAGTTTTAGAGGACGGCGTATAGACGCCTTGCCTTCTGAGCATTATTGCCACGAACATCACTCAAGTGATCCGAACCACAAAGTATGACATCGGAATATGCCATCCACCCCCGCAAGTGTGTTATGACTAGAAACAGATCTGATGGAAATTTCAATGCGTTGTTGTCTGCACTACTTGTCAGACTGACAGATGTACGTGGTCCTGTCTACCAATTTTACTGCACTTCCAGAACATATTGTAATAGAACCTTGATGTGGTCAATCACGCCACAAGGAGCGACCTATTCGCATTCAATTATCTTACCAGACCATCGGGACATCGCTTCTCCGGCTTCTACGACCGCTCAGGCAGATTTTACGGCCCTCGATCAGCCGTCAGACGTAGCAAGTAGGGCGGAACAGACATACTTCGGATGGCAAGCGAAGTTCACATTGGGACCAAGACAGTAGTTGGAGATTTCGAGTTGACAATTGTTTTTATTATGCCATGCAAGTGTCATCAACAGGGTCTGTTCCTGATTCTGGCTCGATGGACGTTTGGGTAGCCACCCCATGTTTGCCCACTTGACCGGATCTTCGTTGTGATCACCCAAGTACTCATTCCTGCCTTCTACCTGCACGCCTCATCTCACCAGCGTCGAATCTGAAGATGACCGCACTCTCCTTGCGTGAGGAACCAGTATGGGAACAGAAACACTGGGGACCATCGCCGGAGCTAGTGTACACGAGGTCAGCGTTCTGTTTCTGATTATACGAGAACGTGGCACTGAACTCGCGCGATCTTAGGCCTCTGCTAGGCTCTGAGCTACTTGTGGATCAACTGACGAATTTCTTCAACAGGTAAGCCGCCGCTCTCGGATGCATTGTCGTGTTATCAGGCTGATGCATTCGACCCACTGACCTCCCACGCAGTCTTACAGAAGTCTCTCATGGCCTTACCTTTACAAACAAACTGTCGTCCGCGGGATTAGAACACCGCATGAAGACTGCTATGATCCGCTTGAGGTACTTTCCGCGTCGGAAACACAATCTGAATCTCATGCATTTTGGGTACACGTGTCCTATCGTCGGTGCAACAATTGAGGTAGAAATCCACGATCCACAGCTGCGATCCTCGGTATACAGACCTATCAAGGATGAAGCAGACTTGCAAAGCTGGCTACGAGACGCTGCCATTACCTTGCAGGAACCAGTCAACCCAGACACCTTTATCCTACGCATGACCCAACAGCGTATTCCTTACATATGCCCGGACAGCACGATGCAAGTGCTTCGCAGCTACCTCTCCAAACCCACGGAGACGCCCAGGCTCTATGCAATCTTCTTCCACGGGAGTCATTCTCAGCTAGACGCACGGCCGACAATAAATGCTCTGTCTCTCATATTCGACTAGATATTAGATCCCGAGCCCGATGTTTTTGCAGATATCAAGTGGGGCACAGAGTGGAATAATCTGCCCGTGGGTCCCATCGCTGCTACAGGAGGTCCTCGGCCAGGCTGGGAGACGGACGGTGTGGCACTCCTCGGCAATGTTGGGAAGATTCACATGACTCCCAACGTAAGTCTCGCAAAACCCTTCATAGACATCGCTTTTGACGTGTCTCTATGTAGCCATGCACCTTGCAATACTCACGCGACGTCCCAATCATCGCAGGGAAGCCATTTCGACTGAGAGCGACGTTATCGGAGGCCGACGCAACGCAGATCATGAAGAAAATAAAGGCTTCCGGTTTCTCCCCTACGCACTTGCTCGGTGCTGCCTCCTCACTTGCCGTCTTTGCCACCCTCGGTATTTCGAATGAGAATGCGACTCCCGAAACGCATATCATTCTCCCATCTACCATGTGAGTACAGTGGTGGTCGCGACCGTAACAGGACCTCACCACGTTCCTCCTTAGTATCTCCATTGCGAAAGACTTCATCTCATCCATCAACATACGATCACATTTCGTATCATATATGGCGCTTGTGCCATTGCAGATGTATTGGGACAAGGTGGCTGGGGGAGAGGATGAGAAATCGCGCCTGCTCGCGGCCATGACTCATTACAAGGCCCAGTACGACAACTACCTGGCCAATACACATTTGCCGCATTTTACTGCAGAACTCATGCGCATGGCGCCTCCTCGAGAGCCGCCACCTGGCGTCAACCCCGCTGCAGTGACGCCAACGAACATAGGCGTGGTCGAGCACACCGTACCTCTGACCAGGCGCGCCAAGGACCGCGACGGTGAGCCGGTCTTGCAGATAGATGAAATGTTCTTCGGACATAGGCTCCCAACATTGAACATGTGAGAATCCATATCACGACTGGTCATCGCTGATCGCTAACATTGTACAGCATGGTGCATATGTGGTCGATGAAATCCAAACTTATCTTGCAAATTCAGGTGCGCGTACATGCTTCGTTTCACAATCTATATACAGACCACAAGTAATCCTTTAGGCAAGCGACTGCTGGGACCAAGAGTATTTACAAGGATTCCTAGACGAGGTGGTGCGGCAGATGAAGCTGTTGAGCCAGTGACTTGATTTGAACTATTCCAAGAGCCCGGAGCCACGGAGTAGCGTAACCTCGTAAACGACCTCTCACTAGTTTTGATGCCTGTTGCACATGTGATAGCTCCGTTTAGTTTTGGTTCATGTTAAGGACCTAATTTTAGTATCCTTACGAAGCAATTAGCTGCTCCGCTAGCTGAGTGCGGGGCCGAATGGCACATTGAAAATCCGTTGGATACCTAATTATCAGTTTGTAAGTCGCAGCGTCCAGATGAAGTAGTATAGCACGCACGTGCTAAGCCCCGACGTAAGTTTTATCTCGGGGTAAACAACTTCTCCGCTCGCATTTGTAGATGGAGCAACGTCGAATACATGCAGGATGGAGGCGATATTGATAAAGAGCGTGGCCTGTCCGAAGTGCTTCCCTGGACACAACCTAAAAATCCGTTTGTTGATATAGGTGGCATCATTTGTTGTTGGAACTTGGTGAGACGAACCTTCGTCCGAATCCGAATGCAGCTTCTACTAGATCATTTGTGCGCGGGTCCAACTGACCGTCTTTCAAGAAGCGCTCTGGTTTGAAAACGTTTGGCTCGGGGAAAACAGCAGGGTCATGGAGGATTGCCCTGAAAGAGGCAAGATTCACGACATAGGATAATAGATCAGAATGAACGAGAGACAACTGACCATTGATTCGGCATGAGTATAGTCCCTTTGGGTATGTGATAACCCTCGTAAACGTCATCTTCCGAATTTATGCGAGCAACCCCGAGAGGTATGACTGTCACCCAGCGTATACACTCCTTCACAATAGCTGCCACGTATGGCAGGTAATCACGGTCAGTGAATCCAGGCAACCGCCGAGAGCCAACTACTTGGTCCAGCTCTTCATGAGCTTTCTTCTGGATTTCCGGATGTAAAGTCATGGCAAGAAAGAAAGTTTGCAAGACGGAAAATGTCTGTACACGCTCATCAGTGACCCTTTCAGTGAGCTCTATTCGAGAGGACACACAGTATCAGCGCCCGCTAGAGAATCGAGATATCATGATAAGTTTCATATGACTTCACAGCAGTTACTAGCCTCACCAACATAAATCATCGCACTTACGTCTCTTACGATACCCTCTGCCTCCTTATGCTCTTCTCCACTAAGACCAGAGATGTCATCTAGCATCCGTGTGGTAAGCGAAGAGCGTGCGCGTTCCTGTCGCTATCGGCACATGACGGTGAACAGAGACTCAGAGAAATCATCGTGGACTCACCCAGGCAGCTTTGACCTCCTCAAACGCATTGTTCCTAAGTGCCAGTACGTTCGCTCGCCACTGGGGCAGCTTCCGCTTGAACGTTGCGCCGGGGAACCACGACGGCATATATCGCAAGAACGGCAGAAATTCTACAGTCATGTTTCCAGGTAGTGATGCCTCAATAGCTGCCTGTGCTGCTCCTTCGCTACACTTCAGATACGGATGCTCGGGGTCATTGATCGAGCTGCCATAGACGAGCTCGAGTAAGGTAGCTCCAACAGCGCTAGGTGCGATGCATCACGAAATGTTTATACGTCGAATTCATAGAACACTTACAAACGGGTGTGCCGCACAAAGCCTTCCGGGTGTTCTGCGAGTAGATAGAGTAGTTTGCGCGCCTTCTGCGTTTGTATATGCTCGTAGCTGCTGATGGCATCTTCGGTAAAGTGCGTGTGTATCAGCCGGCGAGACTTGCGCCAGACAGGGTTATACCCCATCAGTATCATGTTCCATCCTAGCCCCATCCTAGCGAGTTTGTGAGCCCACACACACATCGGCGAGGGGGAAAATCTTTACAGGGACACCATCAGCGAGTTGGGTCGATCAGAGTAGATGGCTGAACGAGATTCGAACAAATCTGACACCGCTTGAGCAGTATTCAGGATAATCATAGATTTGCCGAGGATTTCAACCTGTACGGCGGGGCCTAACTCAAGTTTTAAGTTTATTCTGCTTGATGAAATTTCAGCCTCCTGTACGTACCGTATATTTTGGACCACGAGAGATATGTGTCCCATGGCCTGTCCTGCGGTATGTCGAGAAGATTCCCGATAACCGGCCATCCCTTCGGCCCAGGCAAGACTGACTGCCAGATTCGTGTTCGCATGAAGCTGTATGTGATAGCCAGAGCACCTATGCATGTGATGAATAAGAGTGAAGAGGTCAGATCCATGGATACGACGCCGGGGAGTGAATGAGGGTGAGAAGGAGCTCCGCGCCCTACTAGTATTGCAGCCTAGAGGCATGTGGCGCACATCGAGTGAACCTTAATTGACAGACCTCAACTGCAGGCGTTTGAAAAGGCTTCCTCTCGGCGCGATTTGCAGCACAAAAAGTGTGACTACTTGATGCGCCTTCCATTCGATGACGAGGGAACGACGCTAGAGCGCCCAAACAGTGTGGTAACTTGTCGCGCCTTCCATTCGATGGCAAGGGAACGATGTCGGAGTGCCAAAGGCTCGTAGATATTCCGACAGCCGACAGCCTGAAGGTGGTACATAGAGACAGGCATCATACAAACAACGTCTGGGCCGTTGAGCGCGAGGCAGTCACTGGGCGCTGCTCCTGTGGATGCTTCAAGGTGATTACACGTACACGGCTTTCATCGCTCCGCCCTTCCTCCCTCCTCCCCCGCGCGGCCGCGCGGCCAAAGCGCCCAAAGGGTGGAGTAACTTCTCCGGTCGTGATATCCTGAAGCAGGAAAAGCGACGCCACTGCCGAACATGCGGTAATTTCTTGTCGATAACTTAGAGCAGCCTCAAACCCCGAATCATGTAGCTGTTTTCATGGGGGGGGGTACCTGTCGCGCAAAACACAGATAGTCGGATCACGGATTTTGAGCGGCGCACCTGTGCCGAGAACCTGAGATTCTCGTGGGTGAGGTGGCCGTTCTGGGACTTGAAGCCTCAAGTGTCGCGACGACGTCTGCGAAAGAGGGTAGCAAGGGCCAGTCACCTATAGAACGAGGCAATACGATCTATATTAGTCACGTTCTGCGATGCTTCAAGGTGGAAATTCTAGCTTGAAACCGAGTCCTAGGCCTTGCAAACAATGTGCCTGGACACGTCGTCCCGCCCAACACCGCTGGCTAGCAGACCGCACCTAGATCCTTCGAACTCCGTCAACTTGGATGTGTATATTTTGCGACGGGGTATGCCCCCTCATAACGGGAGACACACGTTATAAAAAAGTCTGTAAGTCGTATCTTTGCGCGTTCCTGATACACAAGTCAGCCCGAGTCATCAGATGTTTGCCAGAAGTCTGTGCCGTCACCCGACATCGACGCTGCATCTGTTGGAGCGAGGAACCTGCCTTAATCAGTGTACAGGCGTCCGACGACTCTCAGTCATCTTTGTGGTACACCGCAGTCTTTTCGCTGCATCTCGCTCTGCCCTTGCTTCAGTTCTGCTCGTTCTCTGGCCCATCAGCATCGCGCTCTTGTTCAATTAGAGGGTCAGTTTCCTCACTCTCGGCTCAGCTTGTTGACCATTATGACCTATACCCTACAGTGGCATCAGGAAAATGTTACATCTGCCTTGGCGCCGCTTTCCCGCTTCCCGCTCTCAGGGCGCTATATCGTTCGAACAAGACGTGAGAAGTGGTCAAAGCAAAAGGGATATTTTACTGACACCAGCCAAGCAATCGCTGGGATGGATAAGCGTGATGGTCAAGTGTTTCTGGATGAAGTGGTGCACCAGGTGACGAGGGCAGCAGGTGCAGTGAGTGGCGAATCACACATGCCAGAGTTGGGACTCTCGCGAGCTGAGCTCTGCGGAGCGCTGTCATGCAGCAAGTTCTGGTCAAGACCTCGCGTTAGAAGTGTTACGGGAGAGTGCGCTGAGGAACGAGCTGCACGGGCTGGTGCGACATGATTGGATATGCTCTACGAACTACGCAACAGTGTATTGTGACCTGATGAACGATAGCCCACTTGTACTGGAGTGTCTACTCCGTCTATGTCAATGACATCCGGTCTCGCAACTGTATAAATAAACATGTTTAGCATCCTTCTGGAACAAGTGGCGGCTCTGCTAGTCGGGTGCGTGGCCTTATGGTGCATCGAAAATCCGTCGGATACCTGTCCATGAACAGTGTAAGTTGCATCGTCCAGGTGGAACAGTGTTACGTACGTGGTAAGCCCCGACGTGAGTTTCATCTCGGGACGGACAACCTCTCCACTCTCGTTTGTAACTGGACCAATGTCGAACACGTGCAGGATTGAGGCGACAGAGATGAACAGCATAGCCTGTGCGAAGTATTTCCTTGGGCACATCCTGATAGGACACTCGTTGGAATAGGCCGCATCACGTGTGGTTACAACACAGTGAGACGAACCTTCGTCCGAATCCGAATGCAGCTTCTAGTAGATCGTTTGCGCGTGGGTCCACCTGACCGTCCTTCAAAAAACGCTCTGGATTGAAAATTTCGGGCTCGGGGAAAACATCAGGGTCATGGAGGATTGCCCTGAGAGGGGCAAGTGTCACGAAATAGTAGACCAGGATAGATGAAAGGCAATTGACCATTGATTCGGCATGAGAATAGTCCCTTTCGGTATATGACAGCCCTCGTACACGTCGTCCTCCGAATTTGTGCGAGAAATCCCAAGAGGTACGGCCGTCACCCAGCGTATGCACTCCTTCACGACTACCGACACATATGGCAGATAATTGCGGTCGGTAAATTCAGGTAACCGCCGAGAGCCGACGACTTGATCTAACTCTTCCTGAGCCTTCTTCTGAATTTCTGGATGTATAGTCATGGCTAAAAAGAAGGTTTGCAAGACTGAAAATGTCTATATACACTCATAAGCGGCCATTTCAGCGATATTCATGCAAGAGGACATACAGTATCAGCACCCGCTGGGATATCGAGATATCAGGGCTGACTTCATTATATCATGATTCCAAGTCTTACCTGCGTAAAGCATCGCGCTTACGTCTTTCACTATACTCTCTTCCTCATCGTGTTCCTCTCCACTAAGACCGGAAATGTCATCGAGCATCCGTGTGGTAAGCGAAGAGCGTGCATCTCCGGATTGCTAGCGACCGACGAAAGTCAAGGGATGTCCAGAGAGACAGTCGTGGACTCACCCATGCAGCTTTGACCTCTTTGAATGCATCGTTTCTTAGTGCCAGGATGTTCTCCCGCCACTTGGGCAGCTTCCGCTTGAACGTCGCACCGGGGAACCACGATGGCATGTGCCGCAAAAACGGCAGGAATTTTACAACCATGTTTTCAGGCAGGGATGCCTCGATAATTGCTTGCGCTGCGCCTTCGTTGCACTTTAGATACGGATGCTCCGGGCCATTGACCGAGCTACCATAGACGAGCTCGAGCAAAGTAGCTCCAACAGCGCTATGTACGGCCCATTACGAAGCGCCAATGTGTCAAACTCACGCAACACTCACAAACGTGTATGCCGCACAAAGCCTTCGGGGTCTTGTGCAAGCAGAGAGAGCAGTTTACGCGTATTCTGCAGCTGTATATGCTCGTAGTTGCTGATGGCATCTTCGGTAAAGTGCATGTGTACCAGCCGGCGGGACTTGCGCCAGACGGGGCTATACCCCATCAGTATCATGCTCCATTCCAGACCCAGACTAGCGAGCGTGTCAGCTTGCGTACGATCAGTGAGGAAAGAAGTCGATTACAGTGACACCATCAGCGACTTGGGTCGGTCCGAATAAATGGCTGAACGAGATTCGAACAAATCTGACACTGCTTTGGCAGTGTTCAAGATGACGATAGGCTTGCCAAAGACTTTAACCTGCACGATGGGGCCTTCTCGGAGAATTCAGCTCTGCTTAATTGAAGCTCAGCCCAAGTGTACGAACCGTATGTCTGAGACCAGGCTAGATACGTGTTCCATGGCCTATCTCGTGGTATAGCGAACAAATTTCCTACGATTGGCCATCCTTCAGGCCCGGGCAGAGCGCGTCGTCGAACCTGGTCGTTTATGCAGGTGTATACTATAATCAGAACACCTATACAAGCAGTTAATATGAGGGAAGGGCTCAAATCCATGGTGCAACGCCGGGAGAAGAATGATACGAGCAGAGCAGAGCAGAGCTCCCCATTAGAGTGTTCCCTGGAGGCATGAAGCGAGCATCGAATACCTTACGTGATACAGGTGGTTTGCTCGGATGCGACTAAGCGCTGGAACGCCAGGATACGTACCCAAAACATGGGGCAGCTTTCCGACATGTACTGTACAGGACGCAGGCACCACTGACGAATAACCACTGTCGATGTCGGTAGGCAAGACTTGTGTACATAGTGTGTGGATGAGCACAGCCTCCTCACTCTCCTGATCGAGCATCGATGATCTCTCGTCGCTTCTGACGCTCACAGCTCTCTAAGTGACGCCTGGTGATCTGGGCGCCAACTAGTCATAGTTATATCCGATGAAGTCGCCTGATTGTGCTGTGCATTGAGTGGGTCATTTCTGCGATGCACCGGGTGCGACGCTACTTACGCTTGACGAGAGTTGACTATACCGGTCCCGTCCAAGCCCATGACTTGATGCTGTGCGACGCTTCGACTCGTGGAGCGCTGCACTTAAAAGTATCTGTCCGCTAGCATCTATTCACTAATATATATTCACTAGTATCGTGTGCCTCACTCACCACCCTTTCAGCTCTCTGCCATGCTCCTCGCATTTCCAAACCAACCGCTCAAAGCGCTGTTTCTCACTTATCGCACTTTCTATCTCCTATGTTGTCTGCCCATCTGGGTGACCGCCAATCTTCTCCCCAAGTGGAGGCCGCGCCGCTCGTGGTCGCTCTCTCGGACGTTGATCGTGAAGACGCTTCGATTCATCATCGAGAGTGTGCTCTACACTTCAATCCCAGCCCTCCCATCTCAAGACGTCTATGCGTCCGAAGCACATATTACAGGCTTTGTTCCAATTGAGGCCACACCTGAGCTTATTACGGGAGAGATACTCGAAATGGCACGTATCAACCGCGTAAAGGCTGAGAGGACTTGTGGATTCTGGTATGGTCCCCGAGGGCCTGACAGTAAACCAGGGCAAAGCGCGTCTGAAGGCGAGAAAGTTGTGTATTTCATACCTGGTAGGTCGATATTTCCAAAAGCTGTGACATACACGGAGCTGAATCATCATACACCAGGTGGTGCATACGTTGTGAGCAAAGCGATCTCGATGATCGACAACTCGAAGTACTTACAGTCGTTCATAGATGGGGACAGCCCATCCATCCAACTCGTTCGCCGTGAAGTGCATCACCGGGTTCCTTGAGCACTTCCCGCCCGATGTACGCGTCTTAGCACTCGAATACCGGAGATCGACCGCCGCACCACTCCAAATCTCCAACCCATATCCCGCAGCATTAATCGACGCCATTGCCGGCTATAGATACCTTGTCGAGGACATTGGCTTTGAGCCGCAGAACATCATCATCGCCGGCGACTCTGCAGGGGGAAACATCGCTCTCTCCCTGGCGCTCTACAGCTGCTACGCCCGGCTCCCCGGTCTTCCTCAAGCAGGCGGGCTCCTCCTCCTCTCTCCCGCTGCAGACTGGACAATAAGCACCGATCCCACCTCCTCGATCGAACGCAACTCGCGATCCGACTTCCTGCAGCCTTTCTTCACCACCGGCTACACCAAGAGCGCGGTGCTGGGATACCTGCCGGACGAGACTGCGGCGACGAGCATCTGGCTCGGCCCCGGATCATTGCACCTCAAGTCACCTCCGGGAGCGTTCGCGCAGCTGCCGCCGACATGCATCGTTGCCGGAGAGGCGGAGATCCTGCTGGATGGCATACGTACTTTGCGCGACCGTATACAGTGCGATGCGGGAAATGATCGAGTCGTAT
The DNA here is from genome assembly GCA_000320605.2 of Gelatoporia subvermispora B. Classification (NCBI taxonomy): domain Eukaryota; kingdom Fungi; phylum Basidiomycota; class Agaricomycetes; order Polyporales; family Gelatoporiaceae; genus Gelatoporia; species Gelatoporia subvermispora. Next base: position 390,806 of record KB445800.1, read on the forward strand.
ACATCGAGACCCCCGACGCTCCCCATAATTTCTTGTCGCTGGGCTGGTACGAACCGGAGAGGACGATGGTGCTACGTGAGATTGGTCGATGGGCGCATCAGATACTGTCACCGTAGGTAGAGCGAATAGATGACTCGACAAGAGGATTTTACGGCCTAGTTTTCGTAATGATTTTGGACAACACACGCACTAGGCTCTGGAGCGTTTCAGATTGTAGAAAGAAGTGGATGGACGGAAATGAACAACCAAGAGACGGCCTTGTTCCATGCTTGAGGAGCTGTTACAGCGCAATGCGGGAAATGAATTAGTTCTGTGCATCAATACTCAAAGTGGACAACGAATGTCCATCTACGAGTAGGTGTCCACAAGACGAGGTATGATCGTTTGGTCTGGTTATTTTCAGGCCTGTGTGCGAAATCTGGATTGCAAAGGTTTGATGGGTAACATTTAATCAATTGCTCAAGCTGCTGTGCTTCAATATGTTCCGGAAGGTGACCAGGATTATCGCTCTGGGGCGGGGATAGCGACATCTTGACTAGCGCTTCACAAGTTGGATATACCCAGACACATGTGACGTGACGCAGATGCAAACGGCACTCTGACTTGCTATTGAATGTGTGAAGCCATGTGCATGATAGCACATCGCTGGCAATATCGAATATCTCTGGCGAAATGTATGAACGATGGTGATTGAGCTGTGTGCAGATACATTAACGCCAGATGAGTACGTCTACCCGCTCACAATCGACTACTATGTCCCATGATGAAAGCAGACAAATAAATGCTTAGTACGGCGCAGCGGCAGCCTGGCACTGTAATAGAAAGGTCTCTCAGAGTCAAATTAGCATGAGGTGGCGGTGAGTGAACTCACAGCCTTGAGCTGCTCAAGGTACCACGTGCAGGACGGAAGGTCCGCCTTCTCGAGGCATTTCGTGAAATCTACAGAGAACTCTTAGTCAGCACCCGGAGCGCTACAGTACTACGAACGACGACTTACCCTTCGCCTGCACCTCGCAGCTCATGCCCTGCTGGAAGCTCTGCTGGGGCGCGGGGGCGGCGGGCGCCTCAGGCGCGGCCGGGGTGCTCGAGCTGCCGCCAAAGAGCATGTGCGAGATACCGTGGCCGATGGTCGAGCCGACCGCGACGGAACCGGCGGTCGCAGCCATCTGCGCGATGAGACCGGGCTCCTTGGTGGGGGCGTGGGCGGCCGCGGGGGGTGCAGGAGCGTGGTGAGCTGGCGCAGCGTGTGTGCCGGGGTAGGGTGCTGCAGCGCTGTGCGCTGAGCGGGTCTGCGCGGGGGCAGCGGCCGGCGCAGAGCGGGCAGCGGGGCGAGAAGAGCGGGACTGGCGCTATAGAAGTGCATAAACGTTAGATACTTTGCAGAAGAAACGAGAATTGAAAGGATTTCAGGAAGACTTACAGGCATGTTAGCGGGAGTGTTTGTGGGGTTGTGAGTCGTGAAAGAGTAGGGGTATGGTGGTGGTCGGTGACAAACGTGCGGACGGCCGAACGAGCAGCGCAGGACGCGCAATTTCCAGCCGAGCGCTTGCCGATGTAGCGCACGTGTTGCCACGTGCATAATTGGGCGCTTTTTAAGGCGCTGAATCGCGACCATTCGACGGGCGCTTACGTGAACGGGACAAATATTTGTTCGCTGCCGCGTGATATACATCGAAGTCCTGGATGCGCCGCGAGGCGCAAGCGTTGATTATATCTCGGACAAGTGATCTATGTCTACTGCATATGGAAGTAGTGGCAGTATGCTGGGAGATAAATACTTTCGCTGAACACGAACTTACGTTTAAGCTTTGTTTCTCGCAACAATTTTATTTCACAGGTCGAGATAGTCACTATGAGTGATTGCGGGGTGGAGGTCGGTGAGAAGACAATCAGATTAAGAATAGTTTTATGGCGACACAGTTGTCCACTGCATTTGATACCCTCTGCTTTCTGCCGGAGATATTTGACATCACAATCTGGTACACAATCCCATAACTTCCCTTATCAATAGTTACCTCCCATGATTTTGCGCGATAAGTGGTACAACAACACGTGACCACTACCCAAATGTCCTCCATACAATATCAATGTTCTCTCCCAACTTCTCAGCTTGTTCTCTTCCTCCTCCTCCTCGAGCTTACCGTCGGCTGAAGTTGTGTGCAAATATACTAGCTCGGTCAACTATTTGCCATACAGCTCACTGTCATGTCGTCCTGGCTTTCGACACACACTGCACCGCTCCTCAACCTCCGTTCTGCTTGCACATGTCCGCGACGTACCTATGCTGTCGTATCTGCACTGAAGAAACGTCAGCCGACTATGATATTTACGCCGAAGGAGGAGGACAATAAGGAAGCGACTTTGGCTGAGCGCATGCAGAAGGGTGACCTGGACGAGCAGGAGACAGAACGCATACTACAAAACCTGGAGGCGATTCGGGTCATGGGTGACGAGCTGCCATTCGACCCGTGGGCACAAGGGAGCGAACGTCTCGGTGTGTTCCTTATGGCTTTACACGTTGTATCTTACTCTGATCACGCAAATATGGCACAGATGTTCACCTCCCAGGCTGGCGTTCGTATAAGCCCGACGCGACACTGCGAGACCATGTACTTGCTGTAGGACTCACGATCAAAAATTGGGCAAAGAACATCAACAGGTCTGTCCCCCGCCGCCTCCCTAACGCACACTCTAACCTCCACCACCGGTAATTAGCATGCGTTCTATGGCATCGCACAACTCCTTCCCCGGAACACACGTCTCGTCACCCCTCTCGCTCGAAGTTCTCCGCACGACCTCGATCGCGCCCACCGGGTGGACCGCCGGCCTCCGTGCCCGCGCACTCGAGACGTACGGCGCGTTGCACGAAGCCGCCGCGCGGTAATCCCTCTCTCTCCCCCTCTGCTCGCTACCACTCACCGCTCCTTGCCTCCCTCACAGACACGACACCAAGGCGATCAAACGCCTCGCAATGGGTGATGCGCTCGAGCGATACCTCGCCCTCGCGCGCGCGACCGACCCCAGCACGGTCGCAGTCTGGGCCATGCACCCGCCCTCGTCCGCGCCGCAGCCCACACCACTCCCCCCGGCACAGCAACAAAATTCCCGCAATCCCGCGCCCACAAGCGAGGTGTCCCCTGCGACCGCTGCGCTGCTCCGCGCGGCGCCCGAGGCGGCACGCATCCTGAGCCTGCGCGCACAGCAGGCGCACTTTGGCACGCAGGAGCCGAAGCGCGGCAGCCGTCTGATCGTGCAGGCGCTCGTGCGCTTCGACACCGTGCAGGTGAGTTGATTGCGCACGTGCACGGGCTGAAGTGGGAAGGCTGACTGGTTGGACGGCGGACAGAGCCTGCACGTGTACTCGAAGCGTGGGCAGCTGCTGCACGCGGCACAGCCGAAGCGCGTCGTCGAGCACCTCGTCCTCCAGAAGCGCATGTGGTACGACGCGCCGTGGGTCGTACGGGAACGGATCCTGCCAGGCTCGCAGTAGTTGCCGGAGTATGCCAATGTATACATCCTTAAAGCCTCTGAAACACGAAGGCGAGCGGTTTGCAGGAGATAACCCGCGTCGGGACATGCGAAGGGACCGACAGTCTATTATTCTTGCGCTCGCCAGCAATATCTTACACATTCAGTGCTCTGCGTATCCTTCAAGGCTACCTTCACTAGTCCTCCCCATCGAGCTCCTCGTAGTGCCGGAAGATACCCATGCCGTATGGCCGTCTCCTGTCACTGTCCAAATATCCCTTGAGCGCCGGGCCGTCCCTCAGACTCTCGTGCAGCGCAAAGACGGCATCGTACGCGTCGTCCTTGCGCAGCTTGTTCATGCGCTTCGGGAAGGCGTAGATGAGCCCGTCGAGGACCTGGAAGAGGACAAGGTCGGCGGTGGTCGTGCGCGCGCCAACGAGGAAGGTCTGCCCAGCGCCCGAGTTCTTCGTCTTAGGGTTGCTCGTCAACACCGCGTTGAAGTGCTTGAGGAATTTCGGGATGCGCTCCGCGCGGAAACTCGCAGAATACGCGAGCGCGGCTTCTTTTTGGTCCTCGTAGTACAGCGAGACTGCGATTGGGTGGTGCGTGTCGTGCGCCTGCGCGCAGTGTCCGTAAGCACAGGTGTCCACATGCGATTATGCAAACCGTACACACCTCGTTGTTCAGGTCAAGCGCGGTGAGCACGAGCTGGTTGACCACTGCGCGCTCCTCCTCGGCGTCCACCCGCTCCTCATCTGTCAGCTCTCTCTCCTTGTCCTCACCGAACTCCTCCCAGGCCTTACCCACGCGCTGGGAGCGCGGGGCGAGCAAGCTCCCGAGCGCGCCCGCGAGTCCGAGCCGCGGCGCGATGAGGTTCAGGATGTTGGACGTCTGCGAGAGCAGCTTGCCCGAGGGGAGCGCGAGCGCGGGCGGCGCGAAGTGCGGGGGGTGCGCAGTGTGCGAGACTTGAGTGAGTCGCGTGATCTGCGCAGGTTCGCCAATGTCCTTGTAGAGCACCCCGGCGAACTCGAATGCGAGTCGGACGTGTTCTCCGCGGCCTGGGACGCCTGGCCACTGATAACCGTGACATTTCGATGAGGATGTTCAATGATGTGAGTGAGGATAGGTGGGGGGTGCTCACGTAGTAGAGTGTATACTCGTTCGTCTTGCGCTTCTTCTCGGGCGGCTGATCTGTGCTCTTCCTGGACGCCATTTTGTGCGTTGCGTAAGTTCTACGAGTACTCTGAACCGGAAGTCTCGAGCTTGCGAGCAGTGAATTTAGGATGATGCGAGGGAAAAAATGTGTAGTAGCCCCTCGAATGTACAGAAGCATGCACTAACTTTCGGTCGTCTGCTGAAAGGGGGGAAGAGTACAGGGATATCATGGGCCACGAGCTCACATGCTATATACTCGCGACGCTGGGAAACTCAGGCGGCAAAGCGGCACATGCGCGGGCGAGGTCGCTGCTGTAAGTGGGTGACGTCACGCATCGGCCGCCATCATGGCGCTCGGGCGCATCGAGGAGCGCTCACTCGACATAAACAATGATGGCGAGGAAAGGAGACCTGGGAGATGTCGATGCAGGAGCATATCAAGAGAGAGAGAAGATACTAAGAAGAAGGTCTGGCGGAATTTCCTACCATTATTTGTGCACCACTGTACTCGGAGTTAGCAAGTCGGACGGAGTGCCCGAGCCTCTGCCCGACTCACGCTCATGGGCGTAATCGTGCTTGCAAAGCCATCGGAAAACGTGTGTCCCTCACACGCAGGGTCACGAAGAGCTGTCAACTAGTATGGATCCAAGAATTCATTCGATCCAGCTTAGACATGCCGCAGTTCACGTTCTGAGTCACACTACGGGAGTCCCGTGGAGGCTGGTCGCTTCCACTTGATACGGTCGCTAAACGATCGCAATTCTCACGATCGATTCATCCACTCCTTCTGAGAACCAAATCGCTCAAAAGCAGTGAACGGAACACATTCTGATAAAATCTGTGACTTTGGGAAGCGCAGCCCCCGCGACTCCTGGATCAATTCATGTTTGGCAGCATAGCGAGAATTTCGCATTGCATCTTGCTCATTTTCAGCAGCTCCAGCCTCTCTAAGTACTTCGGAAAACTTACATAACACTTTTATCTCTTGTTAGAGCACGTCCCTGGTGTATTTCTTTCCATTGATCAAGTCGACGACGGATATTCGCGGACTCGCTGTGGTGACGACCATAGTTTTCTCATAACGGCGCTTATAGTTCAGGTTCGCACGTGGCACAGATAAGATAGGCGCCAACGATCGTCATCTTCCTCTGACCGATATTGGGCCGACACTGTCTGGTCTCATCAAGTCGCCCTACATACAGCGTGGTCCTAACGCTGGCTCATTTACAACCTTGATACCAAAGAACTCGCGTACTTTGGCGCGAGACACGAACGCAACCCAAGAAGTGTAGTGAGCTGCCAGCACCAGTTGGTTCGATACGCACGGTGGAAAGAAACTGAAGATTACCACTGAACCGACGTCTCCTGCAGGGTGAAACCTGTATAAATCTCCAGACTTTTGAACTTGAACATAAAATGTCTCGAGTACCTACCCTCTACAGTCGAGCTTTTCCTTCCCTTTCTATTCGTCCACACTGTCGCCCACTCTCGCTGCTGTCCTCTGGCAATCGACATGCATTCCCCAAAACACCAGGAGCGCGACCAGCACACCTCCGGAGACCTACTACGGTACAAAAGCGCCAAATAACCAGCTGGATTAACTCTCAGTCGCGCGTCTCCACCATCTTCACTGTTCTCGTCGTCCTCGGCGTTGCCTCGACCGCGTACGGCCTGTACGTCGTTGTGATCACCTACCACCTCACTGGGGCTGTATAGAATAGCTGACCGTGCCCAGCTACCAATTCTACGACACATTCCACACCTGGCCGCCCGCAATCCGGAGCGACCTGCGCGCAGGAATCAAGGCTAAGCACAATGGCGACCTTGCGCTGAGCGAGCGCTATCTTCGCAGGTGCGCTCCTGACTCAACTATTGTAGTGCTCATTTTAATCTAGACCTATCTAGAGCTCTCCAGACTGCCCTGAATGAGCCAGAGACGCTCGGAGACCACGTCCACCTCAAGCTCTCAGGTATCGCAGCGGCATTGGGCGGCGTGCTCGAGGACGCCAAGCGCATGCGCGACGCGTGCGACGTGTACCGCGCAGCGCTCGGCCTACTTCTCGACCCTTCATCGCTCCCTCCTTTTGAGCCCAGCGACGCTCCGGACGCTGCCGCCGCCAAAGCCGCTGCGGAGCGACCGCGCACGCTCCCCCCGCTGACGCCTGAGGACCACCTTCGCGCGGCGTCGCTCGCACACCACCTCGCTGAGCTTCTTTCGGAGTACAAAGACCCGACATGGACACCGCGCGAGGCCCGTGAGCAGGAAGAGCGCTGGCGCACATGTGCAGTAGAAGAGGCCATACGTGCCGTGCGTGGTGCGACGCCGTCGGCTGCTGCACCCAGTCAGCCACCTCTGTCCCACCCGACGACTCCAGAAAAGGGTGGGGAGAGCGAGGAGGTGCAGGCTATGCTGTCGGAGTTGGAGCTTCCTGTGTGGATGAGACGTACGGAGGTGAGCGCGCCCCTGGAGGCGCTCGGGAGATTCTACACGCAGGAGGGCAAGGTTGAGTGAGTTTCTTTTTTGCACGTAAACTGCCTCTAGGCTCACAACGTGTGCACAGATACGCCGTTCCACTCTATCTGGAGGCGCTGCAGATCCTCATGCCGCCTGCACTCTCGCTACAGGCGCAAGGCCGCGTGCCTTCCATCGCTGAGAGATGCCGCGGTATGTTGCCTAGCACTTGTGATGTATTCCACAGACTCTGGCTGACATCCACTTGCAGGAGCGCAAATTATGAACAACCTCTCTGAGGTCCAACTTGCGGGCCCGCAAGGCCCGACTTCCCATGCGCGAGAGGCTGCGCAGAGATGGTCACGCCAGGCTCTCGAGACTGCACGGCGGGCACGAGCGGAGGTTCCTGAGGTGCGGGCCCACCCTTCTTGTAAGAGTGTAGACGATTCTCTGATATACAATCAATTGTTTAGCCGAGCTCCAGTAAGGGTTGGTTCTCGAGACTGTTCAGCAAAGACGACAGGCGGGACGATGAGCTGGAGGAAGGGCTTGAAACATGCCAGGCTACTGTCGTAGCCGCCTTGTTCAATCTTGGCTCGCTGCTCGAGGTATAATGTCCCTTCGAACCTTTTTAGGTCCAGGGTCACTGACATATTGCGTGTCAGATGTCGGGGAATGTAACTGAAGCGCAAGGGATGTACACGCAAAGCTGGGAGGAGGCACGCGCAATTGGCATGAAGGAGGGCATGCGGGAGGCGCGGACAGCTCTACGGAGGCTGGAGCGCGACAGTGCGCAACAGAAGGAAGGCGCGAGAGGGAAGAACTGAGGCGGGCGTCGCGTTGCGATGTGTACGAGCAGCGTAGTAAAGGAGGGCTGGCTAGTAAAGAGGGCCGCGGCGTCCATCTGGATACACCTAACACGCCTGCGACCCTGGTGCGCGCCCTCGCCAAGTTGGTCATGTCGATTTACTAAGTCAATGCACCTAACTGGACACCTCTATTGTATGTGGACAAGCAAACGTCTCAAAAGAGATGGCGCCATGTTGCCGGACAGGACAGCGCAGGGCGCCTGTGTTATCAGATAGACGTGAATCGTCGATGACGACGTCGAAGCGTCCCTGAAAATTGGCGTCGCGCTTCTGTCGCTTCGGTTGTTCGAACCTAAGAGTACAATTGACAGTGGTACCAGGTGTCTCCGCAGAGAGACGTAAAGATACAATCTGAGTTTACCGATGGTCGGGAATCAGGGCAGGGGGTACTCGCCATAGCGCTAGCAGAGGGTCTTGTTGTAGCAGCTCGCCGCCCTTACTCGTCCAATGGCTGAGCCGCACAGCGGGCTGATATACTCTGGATTGCGGACCAAGCGGGTATACCAGGAGCTCGGCGCCAAGTAACCGGTACAATCTGTCTGCTTCGGCTTGCAGTGCGCCTGGAACATGAGAATGACAGTGTTGAATCTTTCTTCCATTTGAAGCAGAAAAGAGTTCAGGAAGCGGCCGCCGACGATATCTGACGACTGTTTTGCATGTCGAAACGGTAATGCTGCGGACCCAAGACTTCCTTATGGGGAACATTATTTCAGGTACCTGCTAAGAGGCACTTCGGCGGACATGTCCAAACCAGCTAAGCGTGCATATAAATAAAGTTTCCAAACCAAAAACGCCGCCATTTTCGTACCCTCAGAGGAAAGGTCCGGATTCTACATTCAATGAATGAAATTCCAGAACAATAAGACCGGCGCTCACGTCATTGATTCGAGTGCAGATGTACACGATATATGGAAAGAAATCAGTCAACAGTTGTTGCCCGCTATTTCTCTACGGTAAATGCCTGAACTGGCGTCTTGGGCTTCTGACTCGTTGTATGGCAGCCGTAAACGCGCTCGCGAATGTCTGGCCGCGCCTGCGTCGTGTTGGACTGATGTCTGATGCCTCATATATCCAAAGCCAAAAAAAAACAGAATAGGACGCGGGAGTGTCTTTTCGTCCGATGTATCTGGAGAAATAACGAAGACACCCCGACAGACGGCTGAGGAGGTAGAATTCCATGAATGGCCGCATCGGCGAGTCGGAGGCTGGGACGACGCGCCTGGGAGATTTAGGGCAGGTCGTTAGACGTCTCCGGGTCACTCTGCTGTTTGTTCTGCTTTCCTTGATACCAAACTCTGCACGGGAAATCGGATTCGTCGAGTTTATAACTGTCTTTCTGTCAGCTCTATTACCACAGCTGTGACCTCTTGGATGCACTATTACTGGCTGTGCTGTCACCTCCAGTGTACAAGGTCGCTTGCAGGTTCCACGCACATCTGCATGTTTCGCATATTGTCAACGATTGCTCAGCCTGAAATAGCGGATAAAATCCTCGCATAAGTTGCGATTGGGGGAGGTCTATGAGTTGACACTCAAACAACTGGGCGATCCGTTTGGTCCGCAGTCAAGTGCAAGCGTTATTCTACACTATCCAACGACGCAGCGAAGCCTCCTTGAGAATGAACGCCCACATGCTGGAAGTCTGCTCGCCAAGCTCAATATGACGCCTCGCACCCTAGCGGAGGCTGCGCAGTCAAGCTAGCTCTTGCATCACCTGGAACGAGCCCCTCACCATGGCGACTCACATGAGCAACCCCTTCTCATGAAAAGCGTATCTAGCTCCACTCATGGAGCAATCCAGAGCCTGAAGCGAGATTCTGCGCTCAAAATTCAGTCTGCCACCCGCCGCACCAGAGCCTACGGCTCGGTACGACACAGCAAGGCTAAGCAGCCTGGCAACCTGACCATTCAGCGAACGCACAAGTTGTGCTCCACGGACCACATATTTCGGTGTCATGATGGGTGTACAATCAGATTATCTCGAAGACGAACGAGGTGTGCATATTCTTAGCGTCTGCAACCTGGCTCAATGGGGATATCCCTTTGACATTAAGATATAGAGAACGACCGCAGCACAATTGAATACATTGCCCCTTTTCACAGGAGGCCGTCGGACATGACCAATCGAATTAGATCTGTGGGGAGCAATATCTCTTCGAGTCACTCCAGGTCAGATGGTCATCTTGTCCGCGATTCTGCATGGGAGTGGCTCAATACGCCTCGCTAGTTCACGAATAAGGTGAGTCAAACCGTCCTCATAAGACGAACCGAAAGAGAGAGATTTCCCCTTGAATACTCCTTCTCATGTTCCAGAACATCGGGACTTGCGGTACAGAACGCCGACGCTTGGCCACGAGCATCCTTCACCCCAGATTACTCTTCACCCGACGTTTCTGATGATCTTGGCCAGACCTTGCAGCGGCCCGTCACAACGATGATGAGATGTCATGTCTTAATGAAAGGAGCAGTCGACATCGTCTCGACAGGATCTTCCTCGGGATTGAATTGAGGTCCCAGAAACATGGAAGCCTCGTTTCTGGGAGCCGCAAGCACTGATATGGACGATATGTCAGCCTTCCCGGGCTTTAGAGTTTAGGTTCGTTCCATTGACGATGCGAGGCTAGCCGAGGGTCGTACACGTGGTTACTGAACTCGATTGATTAGGTCAATTGCTGCTCATGGGTAGCTCAAATCTCACCAGCTCCTCTCATAGTCTCATCGTCTCCCATGTCAAGGATGTCAGATGAACCGGACTACTTCCTTTTTCTCAAGCGCACTCTGATGTGAGACAATAAATTTCTGACACATTTGTGCTGAACAGTACGCCTGATGTGCACAGGCGGCTGGTCAATCCAGGCGTGACGCTCATGTAGCGCGGTGCTATGCATACAATGAACTGTCATAGCGTGCTTGACGTCGACCACGAGCTAGTCAATTACAGCGAAGCGTTGTCCTCGGTGCGTCCGCCATATTTCGATCTTCTCACGCCGTGCCCCATGACCGGGCGGTCTCCGGAACGGCGCGCCGCCTGACCGCGGACCTAGTACCGGGACCGAGCTTTTGTGAGGCCTCACTCTGACAAGTTACGCCGTGGTACAGTCGTACCATGAATTTGCCTCAGTGAGTGGGAGCTCACTGTCCAACGCGATTGCCGTCGACGTCCAGCGGTCGCGCTTTTACCTCATTATGAGGTTTATTCCACCCATCGCAGACGGAGAATCCAGGGAGGAGTTTCTACGCAGATGATTCGAAAACACTAATCCTTATCTTCCAATGTGACTACCAGAGAGCCGTAAATAGCTCCTGCAGTTGCCTTTACGAGTCGACCGAAGTGTCGAGGGGTTCGTTTAGCGACGGCCGCCGTTCCAGGGCGAGCCACCGCCGTCCCTGCTTGAACGCAGCCTGGGCTATGGACTATGGCCCCGTGATAGTCGCGTCCTCTAGCGAGGCATCTCGGCGATAATGGGGTCACTCAACTGTAGGATCGGCGCTCGGACATGGAATATGCAATTGCTGTGAATGTAGATCGTGCCCCGTGCAAGAGGTAGCTATGCCGGGTAGTAATGGTCCCGATGAACGATGTCGGCCGCCTGTACCGTCCCATTGGCCAGGAGCGTTTGGGTGCCTGTGCGTTTCTGATAATCCATCGAGCTGGAAACCAAGATCTCACTAACTCGAGGTGTTTCCCAGGCAGATCGCCATGGCACGTCTGGTAGCCAGTCGCAAGCCAGAGTCAATGTCGGTGGGCTTGAACAGACGCTGTTGGCAGTCGGCTGACTTTCGTTGGCCGCGGGTGATGCGGAAGGCTGGCCCGAATATGTCTGAGCATATAGCTCGTCGGCACCGCAATGCTGCTCCACGGAGCGTGTTGCCTTGCATTACCCTATCAGATGAATGACCTGAAGGAGAACACGTTACAATAGTTGCACACTGCGTGGCACCATAGCTTACACTTACCACACTCAGGCGAATCCCCATAGACCGCAGCCTCAGGGAAGTCGTGAATCCAAGATATCTCAAGCCAAGGGACGGCAACTGCCAGAGCACCTTCTGAACTTCTTCGGGACGTCATTGCGAAGAAGTTACTGCCCATATCGTCGGATCAGTCGCGGTTCCGAACTCCTACATTCCGGTGCGCCGGAGAGCGGGATCTGCTTCACCTCAATTTGGACCCACGTATGCCCTTCCGACATGCTGACGGATGAATGGACTGTTCATACTCGGATGAGCTGCGTCCACGGGTGCTCCATAGCCACTTCCAATCGAATGCAATCAGAGACTCTTTACGCGGGATCGTATGCAGGTAGAGCTCGCTCCCATGCAAGGCACGCAATTCAGTCGAAGCTGGTTTGTCGGACGCAAGCGTTCGGTGCGGCCGCGGCACATGAGAAGAAGAACTGTCGATGAACAAGCTAGCACACAAAACCGGCTCAGGGGCTGGAGCGCAAAGAAGATGTTGAGTTCTACATAGTAAATGTCAGAAGCGCACCTTCGGAGAATTGTCGCGTTCACGACAGCAACTGCAGCTGTAGCAACCGTTGGATGCTGAGTTGAATGAAGTTCAATGAGTAAAACGGGGGACTTCGCCACGAAAACTTAAATCTGGTCGCGGCCCTGAATACTGTTACTGCACATCCTTGTCGCGTGATGCGATGCTCTTCGAACATCCGTGCGGGTGTTAGGAGAGAATTCTTGAACATTCAGAATGATATAAATGAGCCATGTCGACAACTCGGCTACTACGCAGTCGCCGGCAGAACGCGTGTTGGAGCCGCAGCCTGAAGCGCGAACCGCGTAGGGCGCTACCGAGAGGACTTTCGTTGTGAAATGCTTCCGCGTCGTCCTCGTCTACGCCTCGATCCAACAGCTCCTCCCAGCAAACCACCGACAGTCAACTATCAATCTCCTCACGATGAACGTTCAACCAAACCTACTGAGGAAGGAGACTACCCTCATACATCGGTCTTTCGGTGAGGATGTCATGACGATCATGCTGCCTACGAGGTGTCCAACAAATTGTTCGTAGATCGCCAGAGATGGAGATCCACGTACGAAGCCCGGCTATGAAGGTTGTTCGACGTGACGGGTTTGATGCAGCACGCTCTTTGCCAGTTTTTGGCGATCACAACAAAGTGGAAGGCACGGTATTGATGGACGTAGGGCTGTGCTCCGTGCCGGGACGGCTGACGATCACGGTTCGTATGGAACATGCACCGTCGCCTCACTTCGCTGACATCTTCATGGTAGATGGAAGGTGTCTTTGAGTACCTTTCCCCATTCATTCAAGATGCGGATCTGGAGCCTACTAAGTCCCACCGGCACGTCTTCCTGTCGTCGTCCGTGACATTCCCAGTCGGTGAAATTACTAGTCCACGCTCGACTTCCTCGTTACGAGAGACATTTACTGCTAGTGTCCGGTCGAGAATGACAGAAAGGCGGCCAAGCCAACCAAACTTGAAAGGTGCTCTCAGACCATTTCGCTTCTGTTTTGACCTACCGCGCACAACCGGCACTGGCGAGGAGCTGCCACCTTCATTTGCTTCCGTGACCATGGGAGAATGTGACTACCGGGGGCGACATGGTGTCGAACGGGCCGAGGTCTCCTACAAGGTTGTGGCGACTTGGGCGCTGGACGACGGAAACAGAAAAGCCTCGTGAGTTTCTCAGGCAACTTCGGCAGTGCAATACAACTGATCGTTCCTCAGTATCGAAGCACCCATTCTCTATCAACCAGACGTCGGCTTCGAGTCTCTAGATGGTCTATCTTTGGAGCCGGAATCCTGGATGGAAATCCCACTCAAATCGGACCGTCCAATTCCGTGCAAATGTGCAGTGAGTGCTACCAGCCGCAACACGCTTTATCCGCCACTCACCGGTAAATAGGTTGCTCTCCCAGACCCTCTCGCGTTCCCAAGGTCGGGGACCATCCCACATTATGTCGTATTCACTACGACTCCACGATCGCCTGCGCTCGCGAGAGAGATTGCTTCGGACGCAACCATCTCGGTGTCGCTCGTACGACAAGTGAACATCAACGCCCTTGCCTCCTCCCCTTCGCCTTCACCTACTACTACCTCAGCGAGCTCAAGCGAGGAGTTCGAGGAGACACCTCGCCCCCGCAAGCGCAAGTTCCTCAAACGCAGGACCGTCAAGAGCGCACCGCCCACTCTCGGTCGTAGCCGGCGCGATAAGCCCCTACCACAGCTCCCCGCAGAGGGCGCATCGGAGACCCGCACATTACACACCGAGGTTGTCATCGGGTTCCCCAAACGTCCGCGTATGCGGATGCAACCGCACCAACGACATCCTTCGCTCGACGAGTACGCTTCCCTCCCTGATGGGTTGTATAAAGGAAAAATGCCACTGGATAGGCACATACTCCCGGCCATTAACTGGGATGGCTTGAGCGTAAAAGTAAGTGATGTCTCCCGCAATCTTTAGCCCATAGCAGCTGATCGTCTTGACCCACAGTATTATATCGATGTTTCCGTTGTATTCGGGCAAGACGAAATGAGGGCCCGTGTACCTGTACGAATTACCTGATGCATAAACCGGTCCAAACCGACAAAAGACGTTCTTATTGTTATGTATTTATTGACGATACCCGTCCTGGAAAAGATACCTCGCTTCGTGTAGATCTATGTTGCACTATGCTTCTGTAGATATGTTGTCGTTATGCTTCGTTATGTTGGCCTTGAGGGTCGGACACTTGTAGCTTTTCGCATGCCTGCTCATCAATGACACTGCAGTGAAAGCTGATCGCTACCTGAGAATATGTACGAGTTCTGTGCCGTTTTCTTCGAGGAGGACGCGACTCGCGCGTTTGTGTACGCGCGGCACCGCGTCACTTGGGCGCTCGCGCTGAGGCGCGTCGCACGCGGTTTGCGCAGTGACTTGCATTCTGCTTGCAATTGACTCTGGTCTTCAACTATCGTCGGCAGGTCCCAGATTTATGACAAGATGGCGGAGCATCCTACGACGACATGGGAGGCAATGCAGGATGCGAATGTCTTCTATAGGCGACACCAGGTGTATTCGATACCTGGCAAGCTGCCCAACCTCGGCGACTTCATAATCGCTGGGTGTCGATATGGCGGACCAATTGGTACCTACGCATGAGCTACTGGAAGTGACGATCTGACGAAATTAATGTTGTAGCTCTCATGCGGGACATGAACAAGGTCATAGCCCTCAACCGCGCGGCCCCTGTGCTCGCAAAGGCGCAGATCCAGGTCTACTCGTCTGCCGGGGATGGTCTCTTGTTATTGAGTGCATGTATCTGCGATGTCTCTTCATGACATGCGCTTGTGTCTAACATCTCTTGTTAGTGGGACCAAGGCAAGATTGTGCGTTTTGGTTGGACAGCCGATGAGAGACTGGTTGTCCTGAACGAGGAGGGTGTGTACAGACTGTATGATCTACAAGGCGACTACCAGCAGTATTCTCTGGGAGGCGAGGCAGGGGAGTTGGGCATCATAGATGCGCGTATACATGAGAGTGGACTAGTGGCGCTGACAGGCTCGCTCACGCTATTCGAGGTGAGAGGTTGGGAGGGTGCAAAGCCACTTACGCTGGCAAACCCAGGTCCGTAGCATTGTGTTCATTTGGGCAGGCTCCGAAGCTAACTGACAGCAAGGGATCTCTCAGCCCCCGTTCTCGTGGGCCGTCATCCCTCCCGATTTCACAATCTCGCGACATGTCGAGGTGCTCCTCTCCGTTGACCAGACCATCTACAGCGTCGACAATCTCGAGAGTATAGACCAGCGCCTCTCTCGCGGGCCATTCACCCACGTGTCCCCCTCACCCAACGGCAAATCGTTGGCATTACTCTTGTCGACAGGACTGCTCTGGGTCGTCTCTACAGATTTCCAGCGAAGTCTGGCCGAATTCGACACGCACAGCGTTATTGGCGCTGAAGGCGATGTGCGCCAGGTCGAGTGGTGCAGTAATGATGCCGTTCTCCTGACATGGGATTCTCTGGCCTTACTTGTAGGCCCCTTCGGCGACACGCTGCAGTGAGTACTATCTGTTCAGCTGGGGAGTCGTGGCTCTATGGTTACCCTGTCATAGGTGGTTCTATTCTGGCCCTACGTTTGCGATCACAGAGAACGATGGCATCCGGTTACTGGGCCCGGACAGCTGTGACTTCATCCAGAAAGTACCAGGTGGGCACATAACTTTATAACCTAATCTCAATTTGTATAGCTGATAACCAATAGCATCCTCCGTCTCCGTATTCCGCCCCGGTTCGACTTCGCCTTCTGCAATATTGTACAACGCTTGGGAGAACTTCTCGCGGCGCTCCCCGAAGGCCGACGAGAGCATCCGCAGTATTCGACCAGACCTTGCTGCAGCAGTCAACGAGTGTATTGATGCTGCAGGCCGAGAATGGGAACCATTCTGGCAGAGACGGTTGCTCAATGTGAGCTCCATCATTAACGAGTAAGCACCTCTTACTGACCTGTGTGCCAGACCGCGAAATATGGGCGTGCCTTCTTGGACTTGTACGACCCAACGGACTTCATCAACATGGGACAGGCGCTCAAAGTGCTGAACGCTGTTCGCTTCTATGACATCGGAATACCCCTCACTTATGCACAGTACGGACTTTGATACATATATGGATTCCCAGGCTGAGTGTGCCCGCAGATATTCCCAACTTTCTTCCTCTCACCTCATCGATCGCTTGACAGTGCGGAATCTTCACCTGCTAGCCCTCCGCATATCGTCTTTCCTGTCTCTCAAACCAGATCCTGTACTCAAACACTGGGCTTGCGCAAAGATCCTGCGCTCTAAGCCAACCGCAACTGGCACAGGCAAGGACGCGCAAATTGACGGTGACGATGCAGTGTGCCGGTCCATTGTGGAGAAGTTCGAGAAATTGGGCCGGGGCGGTGTCAGCTTCGCGGACATTGCAAAGCGAGCTTGGGAAGTCGGAAGGACGGAGCTTGCAACAAAGGTAACAAACCGTACTGCCTATTGGTCTTCTGAGCTGACCTCCCTCGCCTGCGTAGCTGCTGGACCACGAGTCAAGGCCATCCGACCAAGTCCCATTATTGTTGAACATGAAGGAAGACCGCCTGGCACTGACGAAAGCTGTGGAGAGTGGCGACTCTGATCTCGGTAAGTGTGGAGTGTATCTCTCCGCATGCGGGGCTAACGTAATTTTGTAGTATACCACGTTCTGCTGCACCTACAGAAGAGGCTTCCTCTCGGCACGTTCTTCCGCACAATCGAGGAAGGTGGGCCGCAGTTGGGCT
Organism: Gelatoporia subvermispora B; assembly: GCA_000320605.2. Lineage (NCBI taxonomy): Eukaryota > Fungi > Basidiomycota > Agaricomycetes > Polyporales > Gelatoporiaceae > Gelatoporia > Gelatoporia subvermispora. Next base: position 408,010 of record KB445800.1, read on the forward strand.
TGGCAAGTAAGCTGTTGCAGGTCTACGCGAGGGAGCAGAACAGGGACATGCTGCGCGATTTCTACTACTCGGACGACAGGCGAGTCGAGAGTGCGGTCCTTTGTCTGGAAGAAGCAAGGACGATGTTGGTGCGTCCTGTGTTCTGGACCAGGATGTTATTCACATCATTCATCTTTTACCTCAGGATCCATCGGCGAAGGTCACCGCGGTCAAAGCCGCCCAGAAGTTTTTCTCCGAAGACAAGGAACGAGGCTTTGAGGCGAAGGTAGGCGAACTGTAACCTATCTACCTCAAGTGGGGCGCTGACAGGACATATGCAGATGGCAGACGAGAGCGCGAGGTTGCTCGCATTGCAGCAGCAATTGGAGAAGGAGGCGGATGGGAAGGTGTCATTCTTCGGCCAGAGTGTTAGCGAAACTATTCGGACTTGCTTGGTGAATGGCATGTCCAAGCGGGCTGACAAGGTCAAGTCCGACTTCAAAGTGCCCGACAAGCGGTCTGTAGACATCCATCTTCATTTTCAGGCAACTTCAAGGACCTAATAGGTTTTCGTAGCTTCTGGTACATCAAGCTGCAGGCTCTGACCTCAGTGCGCGATTTCGAAGGCCTCGACGCCTTCGCTCGCTCAAAACGCAGCCCGATAGGCTACGAAGCATTCGTCCGACATCTAGTCGATAAAGGCCACCCTAGCGAAGCTGTCTCGTACGTCGCCCGCTGTGATGCGCACAAACGAGTCGACCTGTACGTGTTGTGCGGGGAGTGGAGGATGGCTGCGAAAGAGTGTAAGGATCGCGGCGACAAAGTAAAACTCGAGTATGATTGATTTTCTTCTATGGCGCCGTAGAATGGGCTGACCTTCCTCCAGACAACTTCGCAAGTCATGTCCAAACTCGCTCATCGCGAGGGAATTGGAACAAGTCGTGGCAAGCATGAAGTGAGGGAGTTAGCCCGGTTCCCTTTGTGCTCATACCCATGTGTACCACCACACCTAGTAGTATCCATCACGGACACGTACACTTCGGAAGTTTACAGTCAATTGTGCGATGACTGTGGAAGCGAGATGGCATGAACATGCGTATCTACCGTTCTGAGTAATAGTTATATCTATAGCTTGTGAAGGTATGCATGAAGGCCAAATCTGGGTGATAGCGTACTATGGGACCAGCCACTAATACGCGCAAATCACCTTACTCAGGTCATAGTCTGTTGCAGATTCTCTCCGCTCGGCTTCGAATGTGTACTGCGCCGGCGCCGCCACCGCGAAGACATACTAGATATACTCACGCGCTCGTCCTCATCCACGTCTCCGCCGTCGGAATCGTGGGCATCGTTGATGGTGTAGGGCAAGGGAACTTCTCGGGTGACTCGATACTGGTCGACATTGCCGAGATGTTCGTTCTCCAAACGATCTAGAGGAACCAGGGTCAGGAATTGACAGCCAAGACCATGATGGGGAGCACCAGCTCACAGAAGTTCCACTGCCACCGACGGAGCATTTCTAGTATGCCCGCGATGAATGTCCTTAACACGAAGTCTGGCCCGTTCTCGGGAATGTACAGCATCCAAATGCACCGGAGTAGTACGTTGGAGACCTAGCGAAGACAGTACTGAGCTGAGTTCGATTGTGCTCGTGAACAGCTTACGTACAATAGCAAAATAGTAGAGCTATGCGAATGATGAGCGGGTACTTGGGCACTGTGCAACGCGCAACTCACTGGGATATAGTCAGTATACAATACTTCTGCACGAAGTAACGGGTATCTTGTATGAGGTCGAAGAAGAGACCAGTCCATCAATAGATCCTAAATTCACGAGTGTGAGAAATGGCTGAGGAGCGACACAGGATAGCTCACCCATGATGCTGCGTACATGCTATAGTTGACGCCAGCTATACACCACAGGACGAAAAACCCGTCACGGACGCCGCCTCCGATAAGGATACGGATCAGGATACGTCAAGCCAGCATATTACCAGAGGGAACGTACCGTGTGCCCGCCATAGATAGTAAAAGAGATAATATACAATGCCAGATCCATATTTCCCACCCTACGAAACGAGTTAGCCAGTGCTGAGTAGGTAAGTCAAAGCACACACGTTGATCAAATGTGTAGTCAGTCGCGAATCAACCCAGCGCTTGACACTCTGCACGAGACGCACGAGAAGAGGCAACGAGGCAAGCACAAACGAGATAGCCCAGTTTGTCCCCCCTGTGCAGTGCCGCCAGGTGTCATCTAAGCCGTGGCTATAGGTGCAGACGATGAAGTAGAGATTTGATAAAGTGAAAACGAGGCTGCAGAATTGATCGCTTGAGAACAGGAAGTTAATTCAGTACACCGAGGCATTGAGGTTGAAAGACACCTCCGTACCCCATCCAGAAGTCAGCAAACTGAATACAACAAGGGCGTGGTCAGACCAGGTAATAGATCAGAAGCACGAAACATATATACCTCGACCCTCCGTACACCGGAAGTAAGTAGCCTTCCGATGTTCCTGAATAGCCACCATCGGGACGACTTGAATAATAGCGGGAAAGGATCAAACATAACGATCGCAGCCCACGCGAGCCATAGTAAGGGCCACGTAGATGGGGCCACTGAGTGTGAACCAATCCTCTGGAAGGATAGCCAAAAGGCGTAACACAATGTCGCCAAAAGCAGCGCAGGGATCTGTAGAATAAGTGTGAGTAAATGTGAGAACATGGCGGCCGGGCCATGCACTAGAAAGCATACCTCGAAGTATTCGTGAGGATCTATGCTGGAGCGCAGGTCCAACTCTGTCATGAAGCATGAGACGATGAAATAGATGTGACTGTACCAGAACTGACCGAAGATGAATGAATAATTGATTCGCGATTTGGTCCAGACCAGTATGTTTATGCCTACGAGCAGCGAGAAAAGCGTCGGGACGAAAAATATCGAATACACGAACAGCAGGCCATCCCAGCCCGGAATGGCAGCCCTCGTATGAGGTTGGAAGCCTATACGGCAACGACAGTGAAAAAAGGTCTGAGCACTATGTTGAGTAATGACTTACTCTGATAAATTCCGGACACGAACGCGGGTACCGCAAGGCCGAGGAGTACCCCAGCAAAGAACGTGCTGAGATGGTGTGTCTGGCGTTGAGCAGATCCCCGTAGACGTGTAGTCGCCTTCTTCTTGTCACCACGTGCTGTGCGAATTAAGGTCTGAGCGCTCAATGATCTCTACAGGTGGCTTACAGACACTTACTGAAGCGCGCTGCGAACAAGAGCTCCATCTCGCGGAGCATGCTCTCGACGCTAGCACCAGATGCGAATGCGCTCGTTTCGACCTTCTCGCGAGTGTACGCGTCCTGGGCGGGCACTCGCGTTACTTTCTCATACTTCTTCAGTGCCTTTCGAAAGCCGATCAAATTGAGAGTCTATAAACGGTCAGCGGTCAGAAAGCCGCTGAGGGTCTATAGTCAGCCACTCAGTTACTCACACGATAGTTGTTCAGCACCTCGAGCCCACTACCACAGAGAAGTATGAGCGCAGGCACAAGAGCGGGTAGAACGAACGGTGCACGGTCAGCGGCTGTTACGTACCGATAACACTCAAGGACGGCTCTCTTCAGTTTCTTCTTCGCATGCTGGTACTCCTCAGGATCATGCCTCGGGGGAGATGTATCTTGTACATTGTCTAGGCTGGCCCTGCGAGACCCGCTTGCCGTTCGACGATCTTTCGTTGGTTCCCCGGATCGTATCTGGGACTGCATCCGATCTTAGGATGAGTACTGCACAATGTACCATATGTGCTACGTGCAAGTCTTACCAACGCATCATCCTCGTTGAGTGCGGTGTTGACCCGCGTGATCTCGCTCGTAACCTCGCTGTGCCGAGGCTCGGCCTCGACCTCGATGTTGAGCTTGCCTCCTAAGGTTGCGTTCGGTGAGGCATCGCCTGATATTGGAGGGGATTGCGACGGAGATTTGTGCAGCTGAAGAGTAGGTACAACTGGCTTTGGAAGGTGCTTTCGAATCGGTAGTACCGCCAGCAAGGCACGTCGCGAGGCCGGAGTGGGATGCGCTTCCTATAGGGTTCAAATCCCAATTTTCGAACACGACAGGTCGGACCATATAAGATGAGACGCACATAATAAGCACGTCGGTGATCCTGCAGCTCCTGCAGCTGCTGCTTCAACGCTGCCGTCCTGCGAACGAAACACGTGCTCAGACGAGCTAGCCGAGCGAAGCAAAGCCCAGCCGCATGCGCACCGTTCTTTCGCCTCCTTCTCGCGCTGGCAAAAAAATGTCTCGACCTTCTCCAGCTCGCCATCAAGCTTCTCAAAGAACGCGCGGTGCACGGGCGGCAGCATTGGGAGCAAGTGCATCAGAGGGATCGACGTTCGACCGTCCCACTCGAGCGTCAAGCGGCGCGTGTTTTCCGGGCTATCTACTTCAGAGTCTACTGCATCGAAGAGCTCTGTAGCTGGTGCAGAATCAGTCGCAGCAGTCGCATTTGACTTGCGCAAGGTGCTCCGTCGGCGGAGTCGAGGAAAAATTCCGCCTATCCCAGCCTGCATTGATGTAGACAGCGAATGACGCAGCTCCGGACGTGCGGGCGGCCTCTCAGCATCGGCGGTAGTGTCGTTAGCAGCATCCTGGGCTCCCGGTAGCGTCTCATGCGACTTGTCCTCAGTGAAGTGCACGTGGGGCTCAGCGGATGGTTCTTGGTCTGTGACGTCTGGTTCGCTGCTGGAGGGCTGTTCTAGCGGAAGCGGGAACAAATTGCTGCGTGGAGAAGTCGGTGTGCTTGCTTCTTGGGCTCGGCGGATGGCGGTGATGCGCTTCTTGAGACCGCGGTAATCACTGCGAATTTGATTGATGGGTTCAGCTGTCCGCAGGGCAGTGGCATGGCATGCAGTGCCTACATGTAAGCCTTCTTCCATTCTGGAGTCTGTGGTTGTTCCCCTCCAATCAGAGCACGAACGTGCGCACCATATCGAGGAACTTACCTGGGTTTCTTCGAGGTATCTTTTCGTTGAGGGAGGGGCCTCATGTCAGTGTGGCAGAAAAGCCAAGGACGGCTGCTTCTCACCGCGCGAATTTCATGACTAGTCGTTAGTTTTCCCGGAGAGAGTACTTAGTGGGATCTAAGATAGCATAGAAAATGAGAGAAATGGGAAAGTAGGTGGGAGAGTGACATAGCCAGCCTCATGGCCTACATGCAAGAAGGGGCGAGGCTCCAATGTGGCGCGGGCGCCTAGGCGACGCTTTCCGTTTCTGTTTGGGCGCCTTCTTATTTTCCCTCTCCTTGAAACTCTGCTCGAAAATTTCTGTCCGCTGGCCTTGACCGGGGACCCTCGTCGGATGTCCCACCAAGTACTCTCTAGAAACACCTGCGTATTTTTTCTGAAGTATACAGCATGAAGGCACACGCGAAAAGGGCATAAAGGAACGGGTATATCGGACACTGCTACGATTCTATCATTTCTCAGTTACGCATAGGTTTCCAAGGAGTCAGCAGACCAACAACGACACTCATGATACCGATTCGTTCTTTGCCGCTTCCGCCATGTCCCCTAAGGTATCGAAATGGCGACCCCTCAACCCCTCGCCTCCTCCATCCAAGCCCATGAGACTACCCGGTCTCTCGATCCACACCGCTGCAACGCCCGCTTTTCGCGCAGGAATCACATCATGCACGACGCTGTTAGCCGTGACGAGCACCTGCTCCTTCTCGATGCCCAGCTCCTCCTTGAGGCGGCGCAGCGCGTACGCGAGCGCCTCGGGTTGCGGCTTGTACGCCCCCGCGTCCTCGGCCGTGTACACCGCGTCGAACGTGAAGTGGTGCGGGTCGTCCGGAGGCCCCTCGAGGACTGCACGAGTCTTCGCAAACGCATCACGGTCGATGTTCGAGAGCACCGCGAGCTTGAAATGCTTGCTCAGCTCCGCAAGCGCGGGGCGGGTGTCAGGGAACGGCGGCCACGCCCCAATGCTCCGCGCGAACGCCTTATGCGCGCTGTCTGCATCCCCCTGCCCCTCTGCTGCGGCCGACGTCCCGACCTCAGGCGTCCCTGCCTCGTGAGCGGTGGATGAGATGGACTGTCCGAGCGGACCCTCCCCGGCCTCCGCACGGTTGACCAATTCCGATGTCCCGGAGTTCTTCAGGCGCGCCTCGAGCTCGGCGTGGACAAGCTCGAGCACGTCCGAGTAGCGCATGGTCGGGAATCGTGCTTGGAGGTTCCCTTCGACGGACACGTAGGCGCGTAACGCGGTTTCCTTGGAGGCGAGTGGTTTGCCCGCTGCACTCTGTGTCAGGAGTGGCTTGAGAGCTTCATAAATGCCCGTTTCCCAATCCTAACACCAGAAAATGAGGATGATGGCTGTATAATGCTACCGACGAACCGTTACGCACAATGAGAGTTCCGTAAACATCAAAGAGGAGGGCTTTGTACTCGGTGACCTTTGGTACGTCGATTGGCATTCTGTGTAGTGTCTGAGTTATGCTTTGGGTTTGAATGATATTGTTGTGGACGTTGTGGATCCTAACCCAACAGTCGGTCTATTATAGCTATCCCAGAACTCGAGCCGACGGTCCCGACCGACGTCATCTCGAGTCGGAGCAGGCGCTGTGCAGTCGGTCCCGTGCTAAGCGAAATCCGTGCACATGACCGTGTGCCCGACGCGGCTCGCGGGCGCGACATTCAGTCACTGACTGAATGTCACGAGCACATCATCAACATTAATTTTGTACAACGTTTTGGTAGGTACAGTAGTGCATCGTATATAGGTTTCAAGGTATAAATCCAAGAGAGACGGGGATAACGGAGGAGTTTTATAGCTGAGCAATGGCTGGCCAATCTTGCGCCTGACACGAATGCCCGACATGTCGACTCTCCACGTCGCGCAAAAGTGCATCCACTTCGTTTATCCCGTGTTCTGCGGCTTCTCATCATGTCTTCATCCGCTGGCTGGCATTATGGGGCTAGCCAGCACCTAAGTGGTTAAAATATGTGGGTGACCGCTAACTTTGCAGCCGAACGAACAACTAGAACATCGGGATTTTATCACAAAAGAGCGTATATGTCAGGGAGAGATACTTTTAGCAGCCAGATTGCACGTCGGTGTATGGCGAACGTCTCCGATGATCCGTCCATTATCTCAAGGCAAATCGGGCTCCTTCGAGACCGAGACGACTGCGCCAGTCAAGCTAGACGGGTATATCCTGATGGCCGCACTGAATAATGTCTGTCCCCGAGAATGATGACAATACCATGCCACAATACACATAGACTGAACCAACACCAGAGCACTATAGTCTCATGCTAAATCGATCGTGTACTCAACGGTCTAACGCGGAAAGCGATTCCCCATACTGCTCCTCCATCTCCTGCAACTCCGCTTCCGCCTCTTCGAGAATACCGCCGGGTTCCGATTCGACGTCCTCCAGGTCGTTATATCTCGTCCGATACCCGCTTTGGAGCATGTTCGTAGTTGTCGTAACCCATTCCAAACTGTCCTGCGGCACGCCGCGCTCAAGGAGCCAGAGTTTCACCTTGTGGTCATTCGATGTGTCGTCCGACTTCTGCACGAGAGCCGTACTGGTGCTCGGAGCGTCTTTCGCGATCTCGACGTGCTGCGTAATGAACATGATGCCGGACAGGCGGTTTCGCGGCCGGTAGAGCGCCACTGGCCTGAACTCCACGTTGTCGTCCGCGAACGCGTATACGTGGTTCTCGATAGCCTGCTGGAGGCGCCGCTTGTACCACGGTGAGTCCGGGGTGCCCACCTCGAGGTCGAGGAAGTCTGCGAGCTTCTGAGCTGTGGAGAGACCCATCCACCACCCGCCGACCTCGACGGTAACGAGGCTAACCAGAATTCCGTGACTATGAGACTTGTAGAAAATGGCGTCTGGCTAGCATAGGTGCTCACCCTTCTGAGGCTTCCAGATGGTCCATGCTCATAGCTGCGCCCCAAGACCTACCAGGTGGGAAGTGCGACGAACCGAGACTATTTTGAGTTTAGCATCATTTACGTAACGCCTCGTGCTGCAGCGTCTCACGCGCCTCCGTTGTCTATTGGGCGTCAGAAGCAGAGTTAGAGAAGGTAACTTGTTTATTGTACCCTTGAAGACTGCCCGAACTCAACGCGATGCCTGTGTTGCCAATGCAGAGATGAGCCATTCTCGCTGAGTCCGATCGCCGATCGACGCACGTGAGTATCGGAGCGATGGCAGAAGGAAGGCTATGTATACAAGCGGCGCAGTGACCGGGGGCGTCGCAGACAGCTCTGCATCACGTGATGTTTACCTTTGCGATTGGTCGCGCAATTGCCTCAGGCACTTTGACAGTTGCTGTTCTTCCTCCTTTCTTACACGATCCAGCGCCCTTACGGCCGCATATCTACTTCATTACCTCCTCTGTCTCGTTTCCGCCCCAAGGCAGGCGCGCAGTTCTCTAACTCTCTTCTTCTATACACTGCAACGCTCGACATTGTTCGATGAAGCTCCTGGATGAGCGGGAGCGTGGTCCTCACCAAGCCCATTCAGGGTCTTTCTCGCTGACATATCGGGCGGGCTATCTTGTTTAACCATAACAGAAGCGGGGACGAGCATCTCACCGGTTGCTACTCTGATTTCTCGTCGAAAACCACCTCTGTGTACTACTACAACCGGCTTAGGCTGTCGCCAGCTCTTTTAATAGGCTTTCCGATCATGCAAATGGACTTGCTACATGCATTCGTCAATTCCAGGAGTTCTTCACGCCGTGCCCGGTCGTTCGGTACGTAGGTTGATCATTTTCACAGACAGGTTCAAGACAAGCGAAGTGCGAGCCCAGTCCTCCGAATCTGAGCTTGCCCCTCTGGTAGACGCTTAGTAGACATTTCTCGGATTTGACGCCCGTCGTGCTGCTCGTCTTTCGCCCTAGCTTGTGCGGGATACATTCCCTGCTTTTGTCGTTTGTCAACTCGGTGCTTCTGATGGAACTATTGCTCTCTGGCGCTGTCGACAACCACTCGCCCGCTGGAAGATAGGCACGATATGTGCCGACCCTGCAAATCAGCGATGTCTTGGGCAACTATCATCTGATACTGCTACCTGGTTGTCTGGCCGCTCGCCCAAGCTTTATGCTCGTTCATTTTGCATCTCACACAGTTACCAGCGGGTTCCTGTGGGTTTTCCGGGGTGATTTTTTCACTCGGGCCGTGAGCTGAATTCTCTCCCGGTAGGTTTTTTTATATCAAGGGTGTCGCTTTAGTGTCAGCCAGTGCCTTCCTTATCACCACAGCTGCAACACAGTCACGTTTGCACCTGTTTATCATCCGGCATCTTCGGCATGCCGCAGGTTCCCGTAACTTAACTGTAATCGATAACTCCCCGCCTCGAGCTGGACGCGTGCATAAGCAAGATCAGAACTTGACCGTCACTCGTATTTCACTCCTCTTCCTTTCACCTTTGTCGAATCTACAACATGGATATGGACATGGGTTCAAACGGTACGGCCGCCATGGGGGCTATGAAGATGTACCTGCACTTCACCGGCGGGAACAATCTCTTCTTCGACTCCTGGCTGCCCTCTTCCCCGGGAGCGATTGCGGGAGCTTGCATAGCCCTCGCCGCTCTCTCTATCTTTGAGCGATGGGTCTCAGCCATGCGTGCTATCATGGAAGCTCACTGGCAGCGCAGGTGAGTCGTCTCGACTCCACCTTGAGTTTCCTCTTGCTCACATTCGAATTTCAGGATGTTCACCGTCATGTCCGAGAAGGCCAAGACGAATATATGCCACGACGTCGAGATCGACTCTGCGGACCAGTTCAAGAAGGCCACGGACACGAGCTTGATATCGTTGCGCAACCCCTCCACCCGCATCATCCCGCCCTTCATCCCTGGTAACGACATCCCGCGTGGAGTGATGTGCGCTTTTCAGGCCTTCTTGGCCTACGCGCTGATGTTAGCTGTCATGTGAGTGCTATGACATTTTAGGGATAGTGTGTTGCTAATGATAGCGACAGGTCGTTCCAGGCGGCCTTCGTCATCTCTATCATCCTGGGATTGGGAGTAGGAGAGGCCATGTTCGGCCGTTTCTGCGCAGGTCATGCCCACCACACTCATTAGAATCACTTGCCCGCGATTTTCTGGTTATCACGACGGAGTATGCTTCCACGTTTAGTCTCTGTCCGTTGCTGGCCTCGTTTGTGCCTCGCCTAATTTGTACGCCACTCAGCGAGATTGCCAGAAATTTCATTTGACTGGATCCTCATGAGTGCCTTAGCCACGCAAGCTAGGCAATTCAGAGCTTGCCCAGACTAAGAGATCAGGCTAGATCAGGGGGACGTCTGTCCGGACATCGGGGGACCTGGCGCACCAAAGCCAATCGTGCACAAACAATGGCGAAGGATCTTTTCCTTCTCGCTGGTTTGACGGCCAGGGAGGTGACGTCCCTTTGAATATTTGTATACTGGAAGAAAGAGCGAAATAGGGTTTCACCTCTCTTTCGACCTTGCAGCAGAGTGGCCACTGGCAATTGCACGGGATCTCCTCGAGATAACGAAATATATAGTATAACTGCTGCATTCTTCTCTGGTGTCTTGGTCTTCGTCTCAGCCCCCTTCCGCCTCCAGTGTCCCGCTCCCCGTAGGCCCTTGATAAGCCCCACCGGGTGGTGTTCTGCGGCGAGCGCCAAATATAAATCTCATAGTTCGACGATCCATCTAGGAAGTTCCTCCCGGATAGATACGAGGATGTGCCGACCAGCCGTATCGAGGTTATTATTAGTGGCGGAACCTCCAGCCTGACGAGCGGGCATACGCAGAGGACCCGTGCATATAATAAGAACCACATCTCTTGAGCCGAGACTCACGACGTGCTACGTGCTGTTCTTGACAGAATGCAGTGCTATCTCCACGAGTCACCGTCGACAACGTGAACAATTTCGCCAGCTTTACGGACGGGAGCGGGAACAACCAGCTGTCATCCCCTTCTTCCAGACGAGCGACGAAGGCACGTTCTGCGCACCAGTGAATCTCAGTGAGGTCACTGACGTTGCCCTCAAGCTGGGCATGAAAATCATGCTCGCTATTAGGTCCGTGTGATTCCTGTCGTAATCTCTGTGGTATGTTCAAATGTTGGCCGCGGGCTCGGACGGCGCTGCGGTGAACGCGGTGTTCAGCATTTCGGGTGTTGTTACTGTTATTACCGCTTTTCTCGCTCTCATTTGATGAGATATCTGTCGACAGCGTTCGATGATCTCGTATAGCGAAGGCGTTGTCGTGGCGTTGTCGTGATATATTCGATCTTTGCTTGTATGGGGGAGTTCGGCTTATTCTTTGAAAACTGTATCACCACTAGTTCAATTGATGCATACATGCAATTTAATCGGAGCCGTTACGCTCATGCTGTGAGACTGTAATCAGTGTGGAGTTTCTAGGAGAGTGGGTTGATCTAAGCACTCAGCTTAAGTCTCAAAGAAATAACACGTCCTAATTAAACACTGTCATGTCATGTGATTGCGATGCCGTCACATGAGGCGATTGGGAAATGTCGCGACTCGCGACGTGCTGTATGCGCGCGCTTCGAGCCTTTGATCACGACCACTGCAATCGTTTCCCTAGTCGCACTAGACCCTTTTGCTCACCCAGCTAGGTTTGCACAAATTTTGCTCTTTTTCTCGGCATGCTTCAGAGGGGCTTCGAAGTCTCCATTGCGTGCGACGGCAAGGTGTTGCCCGAGTACGAGGTTCAGGTCGAAGATGAGAAAAATATCAGTTGTTTCGTGTCAAGCGAGGTGGGAAAGGTGCGCTTCAAGCAAAGTCGCCAGCTCCCATAGTACAGTACAACCTAATACTGTAGGATGCAGGCTTTTGAGATACGATTCGCTGAGAAGGATCGAGCTCACCGCTTCAGTGTGCGGGTAGACATCGATGGTCACTCGATGGGCGGAAGCACTTGTCAACCCGGCCAAGCTGGGTCCAGATGGGGAGTACGCACCTTTGACAAATGTATGCGGCGTCCATATCAATTTGCTCGACTCGATGTCACAGGTCAGGCCCTCTTGCCTCCGTGGATGCCTCATATATGATTCTGATTGAACGTGCACAGACGACGATATGGCACTGGGAGGTGCTGGCAATCATGAGAAGATAGGCACCATTGAGGTTTCGGCATACCGGATTGCAAGAAGAGACAAGGAGTGTGGATACACTCTTAGAGAATATCAGACCCTGGGCCCTGTGCATGAGAGGACCAAGAAGTCTGGCATCCACTGCGTATCGTACGTGCTGTAGAATCACATGGCGCGTCTCTGGTTGAAAGCCTTTGCAGTCTTGGCGAGGCCTTCCCTTGCCCGGGTGACAGACGTGTACGATGCATCAGGCTACATCCTGAGGAGGGCCATTATGTGAAGTTCCTCTTCCGCTATCGTCCCCTGGGTGAGTCGCGTGTTCGCATGATATCCCCTCCGTATAGTTGACACGAGAGGCCGTAGCGTTTCTGCAAGCGCAAGGGATTGCTCCTCTCCCGACTCCTCCGCAGCCAGAAGCCGTACAAGGGTCCTCTCGAGCAAACCCTTCGAGGAAGCGTAAACGTAGTTCGCATCTGGCAGAGGGAGAATCCGTGAAGACAAAAGCTGATCCTGACGAGGAAGAGAACTTAGATGAGCTGCAGGTACGCGTCGTTTCGCCAACGCCCACTTGACTCAACCTGCATGCCGCGCATACCCAGGCGCAGCTCGAGAAAATCCAGGCTAGAATCCGAAGAGTGAAACGAGAACGGCTGTCACCGGAACTAGAAGGTCCAGCTGCCAAATTGCGGATCATCCAAACCGCGAATAAGGTCATAGATCTCACCGAGGATTAGCATTGCTACGTCCTCTCGAGCGTCATGCCTGTTTTGCTCCGCATTATCTTGTCTGAACGTTGAGTTATCACGTATTCCCGAATTACTTGCTCTCGTATCGCTCTCACCTGTATTTTCCTTTGTTGCTGGACGATGATCCATACGTTTTCTGCCCGTCTTAACAAGCATATAGCCACATGACTGGTACATTATTCACGATACAGCCTTCGCAGGTACCCCAGATATACAAACGACGGTATCATCGGTGTTATCACAAGGCTCTAATGCTACAGTCCTTGCGAAATCAGGGTATCTCGTCCCAGTATCCAAGAAAGCACTCCCTCACTCCACCTCCTTCTCGCCTCAATTCTCCCCAACCTCCCTTACCCACTCCTCGATGCTCGCCCACACCCGGTCGCGCACGCGCTCGTCCCACCACGCCATCTGCAGCACATCATGTACGCCGTCCTCGACCCACACCGTGCGCACATCGACCCCGTCGCGCTCCATCGCACCCACAAGCTTCATCACCTCCCTCTCCAATCGCTCCGCATCGCCGAGGACGATGCACGCGCGCGGGAAGTCCGTGAAGAGGCTGAGCCCACGGGGCGACGCAATGATGGGGCGCGCGAGCGAGGTCGGGCTGCGCTCGAGCGGTGCGCCGTCGAGCGCGGGGGTCGGCGACCGTGACCACGAGGGCGTCTCCGCGATGGGCGTTGACGGCGCGGATGCCATCGTGCGGAGGCGATCGATCTCGGCCGCGTCGAGCTGCCGGATGGTGAGGTCCTCCACGCTCTCGGCAAACGCGTCGCCGAAGAATGCGCGCAACACGCGCATCGACGCAGGGCTCACGTATGGGCTGTGCATCGTTTCAAGCGGGTTGTGCCCCAGGAACGTACGCTGCAGGAGCGCGCGGGGCTCGGGCGTGTCGACGAGGTAGTCGGTGCTGGCGTGTGGCCGCGGGACGTATGACGACGGCGACTCGGGGAACGCATGGGCTGCAGATTGAAGAGTCAGTCAGTCAGACTGAGGTAAGGGAGACAAGGATATGCATACCGGGGTCGCAGGAGGGCGACAAGAGTAGGAGCCCGTCGGGAGCAGGGAGAATACCTTCGTCCCTGATCCAACGTGCGAGAGCGAGGACCAGGTTACCGCCTGCACTATCGCCGATGAGGAAGATCTTGCAGCCTTTTAACCGCGCCGCTTGGGCAACACGGTCCCTGATATCCTTATTATCTTTGCGGTTCTTCGCAGCAGCAGGATCGAAGTCGACGGTAAGGAAGTCCTGCTTTTCACTCATCTCTGTGTTCTTGTCCAAGTCGTTGCTCACGGAATTGCTACCATTGGAGCTGGCGGACTTCGTTGAGGATGGTTTACGCTGGTGCCGCCGGACGATATGAGCGTATACCGCGGCTGCGTCCTGCACGGCGGCGGGGAATGGTGCATGTTGGAGAAGCCGGTACTCGACGGCTGACACGAACTCAGATGCAGTCCTTCAATGTGGAGAGTACTCAGACGTACCATGTATTTCGGTGAACGCCTTGTCCTGTAGAGACGTTAGATAACGCTCGTGAAAATCGTATCTATGTGCAACATACCTGCATGAGACGTCTAGGAATTCTCGACGGCCCAGATGTTTCATGGGCTGACATATGGCAATAACCACCTCCATGCAGAAAAATACCTATGATGGGGACGCGACCAGCATCTGCTTCGATATCAGACCGGTCCAAAAGCACAATATCTGAGGTGTTAGAGTCTCCCGGCGGGGAGCAATCGGGTATCTCTAGGGCAGCCGCTCGGTTCGTATCTCCGGTCGTGTATTCAAGGATGTGGAAGAAGGGCGTACCTGCAGGCTTTTGCTTCGGCCAGACGAACGAACCTACGCGCTTGAACGGCACCTGCTGGTCGACAACGATCCCCGTGCGTAGTTCCTCCGGGAGAGGGTCGACCCACTCGAAGCGAGTCTCTTTGAGTGTCGCATTGTCACATAGTGCGTCTGGGTCCCGTGTGCCCCAAGTCACTCCAGCTCGCTCGGTAACCTTGTAGATGCGCCGCATGAAGTTGACAGCCACGATTTGTTTGAGGGACCAGGATGGACGAGGGCGGTAGCTACGCGGTAAGATGGCGTAGTACAGCACCCAAAATGGCACCATGAGAATGGTTGTGAGGAGTCGCTGGCCGACGTATATCGTCTTGAGCGGTTCACGGGCGAACGGCATGCTCGCCTGGTAGTTGTAAGAACGGTGATGAGTTGCCATGGTGGGTGAATGAGACTCAAGCAAAAGGTGAAATAGAAGAGACTCAAGAGTAGAAGAGCATATAAGAGTATTGTGTGGATATTGAAGGAGGGATGGGTGCTAGAAGGCTCCGCATGGTCGAGAGCCGTGTTTATGGCGCAGGCAGTGGGAGCGCGAAAGTGGATCAAGTGCACGCGCAGCCACCTTCGCTGATGACGTCATCACATTTCGCTAGCGAACAAATAGCCCAAAATAACGCGCGGGAGACAGTCTCGTTCGTGTCGCAAGGGGGGTTCTACGCCGAATCGCTGAGGATCCCAAGTCATGGACATCACAAAATTAGAGCACTGGCAGAAATCGACGATGGCATGCAACTATGGCAGTGTTCGTGAAGCGACAGTTCTTCAATTCGAATTCTAGGAACGAGATTCGAATATTATTGAATATTGGATGGCCAGGCTCTTGTATGGAAATGTGGGACAAGACATGTAGCAGGGCCACTCACTTCGAGGTATTGGGCTGAAATGTGCCCGTATCCCTTTCCCCGTGATATGCAGTCCAAGGACATTATGAAGATGGCGTGTTCGAGTGACAAATAGGATAGGGTTCAAGCCCAAGCTGCACTTTCTAAGTCTCCAGGGTGGACAGAGCTACATATACTCGCGCAACCCCAGGGAAATTGGACTGGAGGCGCTGTGATGTCACAAACGGGAAATGATGTCAATAGGGAAGGAATTGTCCACCTTCCCGACAAAGACAGTCGGATCCTGCCACAATAAGTAATCGATATACTATTTTGAGCGATGCCGATCGTTCGACTACATCACCGATGCGATCAATTATATTAAGGAGAGAAAACTTGACTCCGTAAGCATCTCGCCAAATGTGCAGAGGGATTAGTCAAAGTGGCGAGATTATCTAGCGATCGAGCTGAAGTATACGGGAGTTTCTCAAGCTAAAATCTACGTCGATTTTACAAGTCTTCATCGAGATATGTAGTACTTTCAAACCTTCAAAACCAATATTACCTGAATCTAGGAACAAAGCATGCCAATGTGCAGTGCCGACACGGTCTTCAGGTCTTGCGAAAATCATAATTTGATGCGCGCAGTCTCGCGAAGGAGACCTTTCTAAACATAGCCATGGGATCCTTCAGCGATGTGTAAACTTTACCAAGTGGTTCACATGAATGCGTTGAGACGACTTTGAGAGCGCGATAGCGATAGCGAGAGTTTAACACCCGTATTTGTTAGTTGGAGGATCATGTGTGTGATTGTTTTATAGCAGCGGGTTCGCTGATCTCCATGATAGATTACACACAGATTTACCACTTGAAGATGCTCCAGTGCGAGTCTTCTTTCGAGGACAAGTGACTGCAGAACTGCCAACCTCTGCCTGCCTAAAAGGCATTTGGGCGCCTTCATTCGGCTTCCGCTTGCTGCGCATCGAAAGCGCCCAGAAGCCATGCAAAATTGCGAGAGAGAGAGAGATCCAGCTCTCATCGGCATACTTAGTGCGAATTGGACCCGCTGCTCTGGCATTTCCACATGCCGATTTTCTGTGATGCGCCTGAATATGGAACTCCCTACCACCTCATCATAAAATGACTTCTCACAGTACCGTGCCGGCGAAGACCCCTTGGCTCGCAGAGCTCCTTTTCCTCGTCAGTCTCATCTTTTGTCCCCACTCTGCGCAGCAGCAATGGCATTCGCATCTCGGAAGCAGCCTTTCAAAGCCATCTACATCATATGTAGCATCACATACATTCTCTGCCGTCTACCCATATGGACCGTCATCGGCCTCTTTCCCTCTACAAGACCACGGCCCTCTTGGACCTTGAAGAGGACTCTGATCGTCAAGTCGCTACGTGCAATACTATGGACAATGTTCAATACCTCCATTGTGAAGCCGAATCCTCCTCAGACATATATCGCCACAGCGCGTCAGACAGGATTTGTATGGGTAGACGCAACACCTGACTTTGTCCTTGGCGACCTCCGTAGCCTTGCCGAGCTCAATGGCGTCGAGGCAGAAAGGACATGTGGGTTTTGGTATGGATCTAGGGGAGTCGGTGGCGCAGTTGGTCAGCGTGCATCCAAGGGGGAGAAGGTCGTCTACCACATGCACGGTGAGTATGCCAGTACATCTCCACTGAGCTCGTCCTGACAATGAACACTAATAGGAGGCGGATATATCGTTAGTGTGACCAACCATCGTTCCATACTACAGTGCTGACATCAAGAGATAGATGGGCACAGCGCACACGTCCAATACAGCCCTCAAGACATTGTTCCCCGGTTTCTTCGAACATTTTGGCGCCGATATCCGCATTTTCGCTCTTGAGTATCGGAAATCTTCCGCACCTCCATTCGAACTATCGAGCCCATTTCCTGCGGCCTTGCTTGACACCATCGCCGGTTATCGGTATCTTGTAGAGGATATCGGATTCGCTCCCTAAAACATCATTATAAGCGGTGATTCCGCCGGTGGTACATTCGCATTCGAACTGGCCCTTTACCTTTCTACCTACCAGTTCCCCAAGCTCCCTGTGGCAGGTGGTCTGTTACTGCTCTCGCCCGGTACCGACATAGCTCAGACACATGTTGGACCTCACTCGTCGCCGCAGCGTAACAACTCCTCCGACTACCTACAACCCTTCATAGCCACCGGATATCCTCGCAAGGCGCTGCTGGGAAAGATCACCGACGACATGGCTGCTGCGAGCATGTGGATTTCTCCGGGCTCCGCGCGCTTGAAGAAAGACCCAGGTGCATTCTCACGCCTCCCGAAAACATGCATCGTTGCCGGAGACGCGGAATTGTCTCTCGATGCTATTCGCACATTGCGCAGGAGAATACAAGAAGATACCTCAGGCGATCACGTACGGTACATCGAGATGATGGATGCTACTCATGATTTCCTGACGATGAGCTGGCATGAGCCGGAGAGGACACATGCATTGCGTGAGATTGGACATTGGGTGCATGGGATATGGGAGAGCTGAAATTGCTCTTTCTCTACGAGGCTTATTGTCCACAGTCAAAACACGTAGGTCGAGGCGTCACTCCATACCTAACGATGCATGTACAATTTGCTATGCATTATGAGGAACTGCTAGATATGTATCTCATTATCAGGCCTCCTGTATAGTCTCCGTTGAGCCATATGATTTCTCTTTATCATCGCTTGACAACCGGAGCGATTGAGGGAACAGTGTTGATGAGACGGGCGTCGGGGTTCGACCGGCAGTGACCACATTGTCAATCTCTCTGCCCGAACTGAGAGTACCTACTCTGAACGCGAGCGAGGGTATGACCTCACTCTCGTCCGTACTTCTACCAGATCGAAATGATCCGTGAGTAATTCCAAGCCCGACACGCACGATAATGAGAAGCGGCAACATGGCCTAGACAAAGATTGTTCGGCTGACTGTACGAGACGGACAGCTGTAGTGACTTACTGCAGCTTGAGTGGAGATATCCAGGACCGCAAGGCCACGGGCGATTGAAACATTCCGCTCAAAGAGGATAAGCCAGATTATCACCAGCAAGGCATAGACAGCTCCAGACTCGATGATGGTGAAGATGGGGACTATGTATGGATTAGGGCGTGGGGATGTGTAAACGCTTGTAAGTACCGCCGAGAACGTCCTGCCCACGTACCACAACCGGCCCACAATCAGACCAGTGGTGGAGACATTTGTCGCAAACTCCAGTATCCATCCTGCAGGTCCCATTCTAATTACCGGAACGGCGATCTGGGCTACATCTGGCACGAGACTTAGGGCAGTTGCCACGTACGCCACGACTGTGATATAAACCATCAACTTGGTTAGCTATACCAGAGGCTCACGGTACCTGTGTGAACGATAGCGACAATCGACTTCACAAGTTCAGGCCAAAGTGTATGGGCGATATATCATGACATAAATCTATTTGTACACCCGATGTAATGATGCACGTAAAACAGTGGTCGAGTGAAATAGACACACCATGGGAGTCCTCGCAGATGGTATGCAGGCGAACAAGTGAGAAATATACGCAGGTCCCAACGCAGAAAAACACACTGCCTGTTAACACCACAATTATACACGCTGGTGTATACTAGATGCCACCACTTTGTACGCTGTGGCTGACAGCTGCCACCTTCTCACTTGCCAGTGAACTCCCGTTTGGACAGTTGAGCATGCTACATCCGATGTAATTATGCTCTTACAGCACAACGTATGAAATGCAGGGTCAGATCGGACGTGTAAAATGTGTGCCCGATGGCGGTAATTTTTTGCAGCATCACACAAGCGACTATTTGCGTACAGCGTATATAATGTAAAATCATTATAGCAGCGTGTTTTCGTCTGCATTGTCCATTTACGTGTCTATTTCTGATGTCTTGTGGTGTATAGACGTTTATTTTGCACTTCAGAGAGGTATGTACAACAAAAATAATTTTGTCATAATATGTCTGCCATAAAAGTGACATGAGAGAACGACTGGCTCAACACACCGGAAAGACGCATATAGCCCACCTGCGGTCCCAGACAACGTAGAGACGCCATATCTAAGCAGCGCGTGAATATAGCCTTCTATGTAAGTTGTCAGAGCACTTACAAGTACTACGTCTGTGACCAGAACCTGAAAGTCGCTTAATATATAAACTTTTGTGAATTGCGAACTTCCAGACTGACCACAGTGTCACAAAGTAAGGTCTTAGCAACAGCGAGTGGTTCTGCAAAGTCGGAGAAATATAACGTCGCATAGGACGGTACAAGCGATTGCGGAACAAATATGAGTGCTTCAAGAAGCTGTCGCAGCGACAACCCTATATGCGCCGTAGCCATTAAAAAGAGCATCGTCGAGGTACTGGCCAGTATCCTGACAGCCATGTCAACGACATGAACTCTCAGAGAGTAGAACGACGGACCATGTAGCGGACTCGGATCTCGGACGACAGAACAGTACCCAACACGTGGCAGCAAATATAAGTATAACACAACTATCATGGGACACGTCCATACAGACTAAGTCGCCTCCTGAAATCAGTCACTTGCAAAGCAAACGCACTTTGCCCCTGCTATGAGTGAGTGACTACTCTTCAAGAGGCGTCCAAAAATGTACCCCATAAGGCCGTTTCCACCCAAATGACGATCAGGTAGACTTTGTTCAGGTCCGGTATTGAGGTTGACGAGGAAGACATTGTGAGTACGGCAGAATTCTTCAGGAAGTACCCAATCTGCGCTGTTCGACTGAGAGCACCGGGTCAGCGAAGATTATATATGCTACCCTCACCAAGCACCGCTTCAAAGTTCGAACATGCTGGCGACCAAAACCAAAATTAGCCTGATAGATCATAGACGCACCGGATTTGCTGTAACTGCCGCATCTTGGCATCAGTTCGCATGATGAACTTTGAGAGGAAAGGTGATGGCACAGCAACATACATAGGATACGCCTGCCCTCGGATCATACCAGATGGGAGTCGCCCATTGAGCATATTTGGCGCCTGTACTTCTGACCTCATATGTTTCGGGGTTCCCTCGAGGAGTTCGTTGTTTCCCGTGTCTCCAATATGGGTACAGACCCCGGTGTTCCTGATGGGGACCGTACCGGGTAATATATCCTCCTCCTCCTCCTCCTCCACATCGCGTGTTCCCGAGTCGACTTTGGCTATCCATTCACCTGGCCTTTTTTTGGTGGTACTGGGGCATCTGGAGACTGGTTTTGCCTGTGTGTCTGAACGCCTTGTCCGTTGCTGCGGCGTAGAACATCTCCCAGGTTCCGCGAATATCGCACAGTCACTGCGTTTTTGAGAATGTTTCTCACGCCCAGAACCTAGGATCACGAAAGCCCTGAGCTGAAAATGTGCGCAAATGCCGGTGGAGACGCCGGCCCTTAGCACGCTGGAGGAGGAGGGAATAATCAATTGTAATTTGACAAATTTCCGGTCACGTGTACGCTACATGACCACCCATCGCGGGCTGGCTCCATCTTCGTGCAGTCCATGTACCGTTTCGGGTATTCTCAGCGGACTCGACGTACTTGCGAGACGCGGCGGGGACCATGAGATACTCGCAAGCCTTGAATAAGGGAGCTGGGTGCTTTTCTCATGACTCGTCACGTCCCAGCGCGCCCGATCAGTACATCGAGCCGCGGGGGTGTAAATCATGAGATATGTCACCACAGGTCTGGAAAGCAGGTATGCGCTTCGTTTTTGCATTACGACAGTCAGGACATCTTTCTGATTTGTCATGCCCACAGGCCTCTTCTTGGATCTGGCAGCACGGTCGATCAATCAGGCTTACTCTGCACTTGCAGAAACAACCAATTTGAACGATCTGCTTTGCCCCACCCCCTTCTCCGAATGTGCCATCAACGACTATAAGCATATTTAGCCACAGAACGCGCTTCAGCTGTTGTCTCTGCTTCCACGAGACACGGAAGACATTGTGCGACATACTCATTTGTGGATGGTCCATACAGCCCGATGGGTTGACCCTTTTTAGCGGGCCGCACACAGCGCTGTAGGAGCCAATGACCCCGAGTATCTGCATCCGAGGTAGAGCTCTTGCGGAACTACTTTGGCCACACGTTGTCACTTCACTTAACGCGCGCCATGGGCTCTGATCGCCGCCGATCGGTGATCGTGATCATTCAGGGCGCGAGCTGTCTCCTTCACAGACTGCTATGCACGTCCTTATCAGCATCGCACAGGACGGCTTAAAACTTGGAAGAGCAGGCAACGGGATCTCTCCGAGAGTCTGAACGCGGTGCAAGTGCGGATCGAGACCGGGAAGGCCGAAGATGTACGAAGGTATATGACCGAATCGGGAAAGATACAGAACCGGGATCTCGTTCAGTAAAATGATCGTCGCAGGAACCACGAGTGATGACTGACTCGACCTCTGGCTCGTTCTCTCTGACTCGGAGCTCGTCGCCCATTGGCTTCACCGAGCCTTCCCTCCGACCCGCCGCCTATCCACGCGCGGCACAGGCCCCGGACGTCCCGGGCGGCCGCGCTGGGGGAAGACCTTTGCTGCCTCCGGTGGCTACGAGTCCTCGAGAATCCGCCCTCGGATGCGGCCATACGACACGATCAGTGGCAGAGACAGTAAAAACCATACACAGTGAAGATAGTGAAATCGGTAGAGTACAGACACGAGAAGTCGGGTGTTGCGGGACTGGATGGGGGGAGGGGTACGGGAGAAGCACGCCGCACGTCGGAGGTGCGCCGGCGGCGTCGGCACTTGCGTCATGTGTGTCTTCTACGCGTGGGCGTTGGGAACTTGGGCCACATCGGCACAGGTGACTGCAGTGCAAGGTGTAGTGCGCAAGTCTCCCAAGTCGGCTTATTCACCTCATTCGTGCTCACAGCTCCGGTACTTAAGACCACGCATGCGATAAAGTGCGGGCAAGTCACCACATTTCTTTCGTCTTGCTTGACCACATGGATGCCCAGTTCCATCTCCCAGACATTCTGGCGAATTGGCCGTGGCCGCGCCTCGTCAATCCTCACTATCAGAAAGTGTCAGTTGAATCGGACGCATGGTTCCGATCGTTACACGCCTTTGGCCCCAAAGCTCAAACCGCGTTCGAGGCTTGCAACTTTGGTGAGAGCTTCCCGACGTCTTCCATTAAATTCTTGTCCCCATCGATCCGTAGGACTTCTTGCAGCTCTAGCATACCCTAAACTCAGCGAAGGTACATCACTGGACCGAGGGAGGCCACTTGCGCGGAAATCAGCTGATAATTCATCAGAACATCTTCGCACTGCATGCGATCTCATGAACCTGTTCTTTGCGTTCGACGAGTACACCGACGCCAAGGGACCGGAGGTTGTTGGCGACATGGTTGACGTCGTGATGGATGCAATCCGCGATCCGTACAACCCACGCCCCGAAGGCGAAATTGTGCTCGGCGAGATCGCTAGACAGTGAGTCTTACCTAAATTTGTTTAAGCCAGCCTGATTATTCGCCTGCAGGTTTTGGGCTCGTGCTGTGTTGACCGCGAGCCCGACATTCCAGGAGCGCTTCGTCGAGGTATTCCAAAGCTACACCAGCTCTGTCGTGGAGGAAGCCAAGGATAGAGTGGACAAAAATATCCGCTCCGTCGATGAGTACATGGAGCTCCGACGCCTGACCTCTGGGGCCATGCCCTGTTTCGCGGTGATAGAGCTGGGCATGGACCTCCCTGCGGAGGCCTTCCATCATCCGATTGTCCAATCGTTGAGATTGGACGCCGCGGACCTGATTATCCTGATCAACGTAAATATAGCTCCACACACTATGCCGTCAGTCTCGCTCACCTAGTTCTGTAGGATTTGTACTCCTACAACAGAGAGCAAGCTAGAGGAGACACTCACAACCTCCTCAGCGTTATCATGCGCCACGAGCGTCTGGACCTGAACGGCGCTATAGCGTGGCTGAAAGCCTACAGCGACGAAAAGATCGCACATACTCTAGACATCTGGGAGCAAGCCGGAGCACTCTCGTGGGGTCCACGAGTCGATACCGACATGACGGAGTATCTTCAGGGTCTCATTTGGTGGATCAGAGCGATTGATACGTGGCATTTCGAGAGCACACGATATTTCGGTGTCGATGGACTGGCCATCCAGAAGCACAGGATGGTGACTCTTATGCCGAGGTCGTAACGCTTACCTACGTATACGAACCTATCGACATTCGATAAGCACTTCAAAAATGGTCGTTCCACGCACTCACGTGGCCGAGGCCGACAGCGTAACGGCTCTCCGTGTTGTTGCCGCGCAAGAGGTCTGCGCATATGCGACAGGGGGCTTCACGGCTCCTCGCAGGGGAGGCTTCACGGCAAACGCTTCGTCCGCACCGCGTCACGTCCGAGCGCGCCCGACGAGTACATCGAGCCTCGGGAGTGTAAGTCATGGGATACGCCACAAAGCAAGTAAATGCAGTTCGTTTCTGCTTTGACATCTGTCTGATCTGTCATACCCACAGGCTTCTTCTTGGTTCTGGAATAACAGTCGATCAATCGATCGACCTCCCAATTTCGACGATCCGCCTGAGTGCGAATCTCGTTCAGCTGTTTACGCTGTTCGACGCAGCTGGCTGTTCGTATCGTTGTTGAAGGTTGCTCTCCTCACCGATGTCTGCGCTAGCTCACACGCTCACCGTTCTGGGCTGAGATGGAACATTACATTGATGGAGTTCTGTCCAGCGCAAGTCCCGCCGACCGGTGCGCACGCAGTCTCCGAAGGTGCCGCCAACGACTATGAACAACAGAAGGCGCTCCAACTGTCTTTTCTGCTTCCACGAGGCACAGAAGACGTCGTGCGGCGTACTCCTGTGTGGGTGCCCCACACCGCCCAATGGATTGGCACATTAATGTACAATGGGCCGCACAGCGCGCCGACTTTGACCACGCGTTCGTACCTCGGCTAACGCGCGCTACAGACCCCGAGCCGTCTCCTTCGCAGATCTCTGTGCGCGTGCTTATCAGCGTCGCACAGGGTGGCTTCGGCGTGGATCCGATCTTCGGGTGAGCGTAGCACCGGAGGAGCACGGCGCTCCGACTTCACAGCGGGAGCGTTGAGGCCACGCCTGGTCGCGGAGGATGAGCTCACTGGCCGTGATCTCGCGCCTTTTTGCCCTTATCGCTGCAGGAGAAAGCTGAAAAGCGGGTGGGTTATCAATAAGATGATCTTGACAGTCTGGCTACTGCTGTGCTCCACAGCCGTACGATGCAGACCTGCCTGCACGGGCGGCCGCCAAAGCGCTCACCATACGTTCTGACGACGCCAAACTCATTTTGGGCAGAGTCGGCGAGACACAGGACGGCAGTGCGAGGCGTAGTGCTCGACTCTACTGAGTAAGCTTGATCACCTCCCTCGCGCTCGCAGACCTTCCTGAGACCAAGCGAGAAGGTGCGGGCGAGCCAGCACATTTCTTTCGTTTTGCTTGACCACATGGCTGTCCAGTTCCGTCTCCCAGACATTCTGGCCGATTGGCCGTGGCCGCGCCTCGTCAATCCTCACTATCAGAAAGTGTCAGTTGAATCGGACGCATGGTTCCGATCGTTACACGCCTTCGGCCCCAAAGCTCAAACCGCGTTCGAGGCCTCCATCAGGGTCTCGTCTGGTGGACCAGAGCGATCGATACGTGGGATTTCGAGAGCACGCGATATTTCGGTGTCGATGGACTAGCCATCCAGAAGCACAGAATGGTGACCATAAAGGCGAGGTCGTAACACTTTCCTTGCTATTCTCAAATTTATTGGCATGCGACAAGTTTCAAAAATGCTGCTTTTACCCACTCACAAACGTATTTATGGCGCTTGTGTTCAAAGTCTCTATAAAATCGACTCCTTGAATATATAGAGTAGAGACGTCGCAACTCGATGTACGCATGCTAGATGGCTTGTGGTCCAAAATTCACCTATGTAATCGAGCCGCTTGGGTGCAACTGGCAACGAACCTTGATATGAAGATATAACGCGAACTCTAAGATAGATTTTAGGAGTACAGGACACTTTGATTACACAGGACTGAAACAGTAAGCTCCTACAAGAACGTGCTCAGAGACAACGATGAGAATTCGGGACTGAGATCGTTATCTTCATCGAAGAAGTGGATCATAAATACCCTGCCAATGTTGTCATCGCCGTAAGGTCAGTCAATATGTACCATGCAAAATGTTATGCTTGTCTGCAAAAACAGGGTATAACTCTACACCATCATACAGGACTGTCAACACAGAGCTGACTATTGTTGGTGGCCTTATAATCAGACAATGCGATATCGCTCGCCCGCTCTAACGTCAATTCGCTTCTGATGACCTCCCGGTGGACAGCAATCCGCCCATCCATATTAACTGGCTTCTGTCTGCTTGCACCAAGCGCGCCTAGAGAGTATGTCGCAGACTGTCTGCCATAGCTGTCCGCGTATGGTCTCTGCGGCAAAGGTAGACCATGGGTTAGCCCAAGACCAACACGGACGATGATGAACATCGGGACGAGGACCTTAAGGGAAACATGAGCAGAGCGCGCAGAAGAGATCGCTCAACTTCACCGCAAGTTGTGTAGCGACACTGATCGCAGGAAGCGCCACCGGACTGCCACCGACGTAGAGGGCGAGCAGGACAACGCTGACCGCGGCATACATCGCGCCGGATTCGATGATCGTCACCATTGCCGTGACATAAGTCTTCCGAATGCCGGTGGTGTCGTCGGATATAATGAGAAGCTTTCTACTGCTGTATAGCAGCCGAGCGGCAATGGCGACTGTCACAGACACGTTGATAGCGATGTCGAGCGACCAGCCCGTGAGACCTAAGGAATGTTCCACTGTCGAAAACGGGTTTGCTCCCGGTTTCGCTTCACCGATGGCGCCGGCAAAGGCCACGGCTATCCGTCAAGGTGTAAGTCAGTCGATGAATGCACATCCAGCGAGCAAACGTACCGCCCTGTGCAAGAGCAAATATCAACTGAGGAGGCAGTCAGTCCTGTTCGGCTTCGCAATTGGAGTTTCATGAACGACATACCGGGAGGAGCACAAGCTTCCAATTACCACCCCATACAACGTATAATCGCCAGATCTGGAGAATCCCGTCATTCTCAATCCAGGGACGGAAGTCAATGATATCAAGTACCAGAACAAGATTCTGCGTGAAGACCTGTGTGACACGTAAGCTTGATATTCTGTTTATGATACGAAAGAAACAAAGGTATACTGTAAGAACGTAGACAATGTCCTTTAGTAGGGACATCGGGTTCGTCAAAGTCGAGTAATATAAGCTCGCGTAGGGTGGGGCACCAGGCTGGGCAGCCTCTGCTACCGCGGTGGACGGAACGTATATGAAAGCCTCAAGAAGCTGCCTTAGTGTCGCGGCGACATTGACGGAGGCAAGCAGGTAGAGAAAACTCGAAGTCGTGCCCAGGATCCTGCAAATGTTCGAAGTCCATCCTCGCGGGGGGGAGTCGAGAAAACGATGGTACTCACCATCGATTTCGCTTCGAGCCCGACTTCTTGAACAGAACCCAACACACTGCAGCAAAAACGACAGTACTGTAGCTTTCGTTAATACGTGCGGACTCTCCTAGAATTGAACTGACTTGATCCCTGAACTGTTCTCAGTTTCGCTCGGAGACGGCGAAAGCAGAACTGCAGCTCACCCCAAAGAGCGGTCTCGGTCCAAGCTCCTACTAGAGATATTTTCGCGGCCCCGTTGACGTCCATAGCAACACCGCGGGGTATGACAGCGATGGTACTAATGACTAGGGGTGCCTTTAACTATTCCACGGGAGAATCACAGAAACGATGAAGAGATCAGACGAAGACGCAACCTGTGCGTCGGGTCCCAAATAGATGCAGGGACGGAGGAAGGCTCGACAGAGAGCATCTGATGCCCTACGTTGGAATATCAGGTACAAGAACGCCTGACGCCTCGGTAATAGTACGAGATGGTTTTCGATTCCGTGTACATAAGCAGAAGTGGAATACTGTACCCTGAGACCTGAGGGATGAACGCCAGTCTATGCTAGCGCTGGCAGTCCAGACGCCTAGAAGAGCATCTGACCTAGTTCGGGAGTCTATTCTGTGTCAGTAAACGCCTAGCGTTCATCCTAGTCGACGGCGAGTCGCGATATTCAACCTCCCAGCCGAAATCGCGCAAGTATGTGTCCACGTAACGTACGCATCAGACAAGAGACTGTTGTGTCCATCTGAAAGCACCATTAGGATCGTTCGTTCCTGCCTGGACTCTGGGGGAGCACGTCGCCGCTGCCTATAATACGACTTCGCTGAGCGACTAGCGACGCTTCCGACACCAGAGAGAGCGCCGGCGTCAACAAGGAGCTCGCTCATAAAGGAAGGCAGAAGCCAGCGAGAAGTTGCAGCATAAAGTCCGCGTACTTCGCCCGCCAAATATCGGCCTTCGACGGGCGTCCTGTGTCAAGCAGCGTCTCGTCTACTCTTCATCGTCTTTCGCAGACTCGGTGCCTCAAGCACACGGCAGTCGTCCAAACTGATGTGAGTAATCCTCAGATTCCCGTACAGTAGCTCGACGAGCGGCCACCAGACGATATTTGACATAGGGGCCCTTTACGGGCAGCTGAAGGATAGTAAAAAGCACCCAGCGCGTACATCAGCGTGCATCGCGGTCGGATGGGACAACATCGCTTCGCGGCAGGACCAAGAGATTGGTCTGCATACAATTCTCTCCGTCGACCCCGAAAGAGCGAGATTATGAATACAGAGGAAGACATGCGGAGAGTCAATTTATCGGAGCCTCGGGTGACGGGGGCATGGTTCTGAGATGAGGGGCATGCTATCTCCGATTTCCATGGCGAAGCCAGCATACCGGACGTCAAAGGCGACAACCGGGCAAAAACGAATTGCGGACATAGAATCATCAGAACGCACCAGCGCGTTGAGTAAAATATCGACAGGACAAGCGCGAAACGCCTAGCCCATGCCTAGGTCAGCTATACAATCCGAGAGCGAGTGCTGGACCTGTTGTGTTCATCTTCAAGCAAATGAAGCACGTCATGCGAACCAGGCCTTGGACCAGCACCCCGGATGGTTGAACTCCTAAGATACGATAAGGATGGACCAGAAGAATAGATGCTCGGGATGTCAGCTTCAAACCAACAAATCACTGTTACTGCAGTCATGTACTGCTTGACTGGCAATCATGGTAGAGTTGTCGAAACCAGGACGCCATCACCTGCGAGTTGAGAACAAGGCAACCAAGTGCTCTCTATTCATATTCCGCAGGAAAGCAGAGGACTGCGCCGTGAGATTCAAAGTCACAGAAAAAGAGAAAAGACAGAATGGCCATAGATACAGCTAGTCATATATGCGCGTAGATCCAAGCCGCACCTTCTACCACCCGCGCCGCAGCACTGTACACGTCCCGGACCGGCTCGCGCACTATGACTCGTCGTCAGGGACGTCCTCCACGCGTGCGGCGCGGCTCGCGGGGCGCGAGCTCGCCGCGCTGCCTGAGTCGTCTGCGGGCGCGAGGCTCGGGCTTGGCGACTGGCCGTTCTCAGGTGATGCGGAGCCCTTGGTCTTGCTCTTCTCGGATTTGTCTGCGCGCTTTTTCTTGCTCTTCTTCTGCGGGATGTCCCACTCCCATAGCGGAATGAATGACTCAACCTAGAGGAGGGAAATGTAACGTCAGCTTTACGTACTAGTAACATGGGGGGAGTTGCTAGGGTAAGACAGAGAAAGCACGCACAAATCCGACGTCCGCAAATAGTTTGGGGAATATCCAGATGCCAGGACTTGCGACGATGACGGTTATGATGTAGAAGATCAAGCGCACAATTGCGAGGACAAAGAAGAGGCCGACGAGTGCAAGGACGGCGACGGAGAGGTACCAGACGCCGAGACGCATGATAGGTGGCCACAGCGGGAACATAACGCCGGCAAGCATGATCGCAACCATCGCGATGCCGCCGACATACGTGGTCCATTGCGAGCCCTCGTAGAACCACGCGAAGTAGTCGTCCGGCGTGAACAGTTGCTGCTGTGTGATGAGGACCTGCCGCGGCGCGTTGCTGCTGGAGGGCGGGGGCTGGCGCTCGACTCGCAGGAAGAAGGCAAATGGGAGCAGGGAAGTGAGTAGTTGCTGCGCGTCGGAGTCGGACGCGACGGGTGGGACGTTTTTCAGCTTGGCATAGGCGGGAGACTGCAGGGCTTTCAGTGCGGATTTGCCTGCGTGCGCGTGAGAAGGGAGGGTGAGCGGAAGCAGATGCTACACAAAAGGAGCTGCGCACCCTTGAAGTAGTCTATACGCTTCCCGTTGTATACCCCGACGCGAACTTTCATACCGGACTTGCTGCTACGGAGGAAGTTGACGACACTCCGCAGATCTTGTGGCGCTTTCGCCTGCTGCTCCATTGTCTAACTGTTCTTGAAGGTGAAAGTAGGGTCAGTTTTTGGCGACTGAACCGTAAACATTGTAACA
Organism: Gelatoporia subvermispora B; assembly: GCA_000320605.2. Classification (NCBI taxonomy): domain Eukaryota; kingdom Fungi; phylum Basidiomycota; class Agaricomycetes; order Polyporales; family Gelatoporiaceae; genus Gelatoporia; species Gelatoporia subvermispora. The sequence continues at coordinate 437,984 of KB445800.1, forward strand.
TACCTGAGATTGCAGCAGTTCCATCCGAATCACGACGTCACCGATACCGTGAAGTCAGTTCTTGTGCCCCCCGAACAGACAACATGATTTACAACGCACATGAGGCTTTGGTGAGGATTAAGGAGAGACAGGACCGAAATGGACAGACAGCAGGATGGAGAAATGGATGTAGAACACGCCGAGGAGGAGAGTGGCTGGTCACCGCCGCCGTCAGCCTCGCGCCAGCACACCAGCCGCGTCCGAATGCTCGATCCGTTGATTAGTCAGCAACGGCCTCCTCGGCGCTTGTCATCGCGGACTGGTCTTTGGTTGAACGCTATCATCTTGTTCGACTTGTTGCTCGGATTACCCATCTTATAGGCGACATCTCTGCTCTGGATTGAAAATAACTGCTACATTATCTGGGGTTGTCTTTCCCTGATTCTCAGATCCTCGGTGATGACAACAAAAGGGAATAGCCATTTGCGGGCAAAACTCTGATGATTCGGCACCAGTCACGAATTGGAAGTTCTCCCTACTTGGGGCATTATGCACATCATGGGTCTCAAATATTTTCAGATACCAATTCTGCATCCTTGTCGACGACAAACATTTTGGATCGATTCCTAAGTTGTCTATGCGCTATTGTGGTCACTCTCCTCCGTAGCTCCTCTCGTGTCGGGATGCTTCACGAAAGATCCTTCGTTCGCCGTTATCGATGCCTTCCAGCTCCCACGCGTATCACCTCGACCGGTACACGAGGCTACGATCAATTTGCGATCTGAATCCCCCTCCATTGTACCTCGCGATATCTCGGGAACTCGCGAAGAAGTACTGCCCCGGCCTATTGTCTCACACGAGGTGACGGGACCTCGCGACCGAGGTGGAGTCGTGCTGTCTACAAGTTGTGCACTGGAAAAGCTCTGTCTTGGTGAACAATGGAAGCCTCATATCCTGCTGCAGTACAAATGGGCTTCTCCGTGAATTTGACACCCCATTCACAAACCCCACGTTCATTCAAGCGGGCTGGACCCCGCCAATATGCTAGTATGTCCTCTCATCATTTAGTTACTCATGATTCCTAATCTGGTTAACTCGTATCTAGCCCGCAGGAAACGACATGCATGTACTGCGCGATGAGCCGTGGGCCACTCAGATGACTTATCTCAACACACGCCTCCTCGAAGCCATGGCGGACCAGTGAGCAAGCGTGTCTAAGCAGTCACAGACCATCCTAATACATGTGATTACAGACAGAGAACCGGGCCCCCATCCAGCGAAAGCGATGTATCGTCCGATGACGACCCGGACGATGACCTCGGGCTCGATGATGAAGAGGACAACCACCGAGCCGACCAGCAAATACAAAGGGCCCAGCAACAGCCACACACTCTGTGGCTCGTACCTGGTATGACAGTTCAGGAAGTCCAGAAGGGCTTCAGTTCCGGCACTCCGCAGTCCCAAATCAAGGAACTCCGGATCAGCGGGGAGCTCCGTGCCCTCGTCCGGGGAGTCGTCAACCACCAGTGGCTCGACGCGTTCCTCCCGATCCTGCACAATCTGAACAGTGTGCGCACGCTGCACCTCGAAGAGCTCAGCTGGGGCCACCTCTCCGCGGCGGTCCGGGAGTGCCTTCTCTCCCACTTCAAGTACATCGACGCACTCTGGCTCGAAGGTGTGGACTTCTGGAACTCATGGCAATTCCTGAACACTCTAGACGCGTTTCACAATCTGAAAGATCTCGACATACACTCAGTCGACTTTCGCTTGGACAACTACACGTTTTCGCAGGTGATCAGACAATGGCCCCTCGAGCTCACGCTCGCCATAGGCAAGTTTGCATGGTCCCGCTGTTTGACGCGTTGGGTTCTTGGCGACCGCAGTCGCATCTTACTTGAGGAGGCGTACTTTGACTGGCGATCTACAGAAGGTGATCTGCTTGTCCATTTCGCACGAGCCCTAGCACCGAAGATCAGGCGCCTTGTCTTTCATCAGCACATCCACCAAGCAACTCCAGGTACGCCTTAATGCTCCTGTTTACGCGTCTCGGAAACGAACCTCATGGCCTTCTTTGCAGAAGTGGACAACATAGATCCCCGATTATACCTGATCGGCGACGAACCAGAGGAAGCGCGCCGTAGCCTTACGCGCCTAGCTGCACCCCCGGTCGAACCGAGCATATCGCACGCGAACGCACGTGATCTGCTCAAGCTCCCGCTCGAGCGCTCCTGGATGGAGGCGATCGACGCCGAGATCGCATGGACGAACGACCCGCAGGACATGCTTGCTGTCGAGCTCCTTTGCACTCTCATCTCTCCCCAGACCACGGACTTCGAGCTCCTTATCTGCATGGACGGTCCGCTCAGGTTCGCGCTACTCGACTGGACCGCCCTCGACGCGATCCTAGCGGAGGTTGTGGGTTGGCCGGTCGGGAGCCGACAGCCGCAGCTGGTGCTTGCTTGGCCATTCACGCAGACTGCGGACACTTACGGAACCTATGCACTGGAGGGAAAGTTGCCGAGGACTGTCGCCCGTGGCGTGTTTCAGCTGAAGACTACGACTGAGTCTAGGGTCTGGAGGCATGCTTTTAGGTAAGGATATGTATGATCGTGCAGAGGACAATAATGTATAAAGCATGATAAAACCATCTTGTCTGTGCTGACGATATGCACACTATCTCGAAGAGCAGGCAACAATCGGCAAGTACGCCTGGGATTTGTCGCGATCCATATACATTCGAATGATGACACTACATTACATGGCCCATAAGCGCGTGAACCCTAATAATAGCCCTGCCTCCCGGAGATTGACCGGCAGGTACATTGTACAAATAACAAATCCTAGAAGTACCAGAGGAGGACAACACCATCGCCAGAACTGCTGCCAGAGGTAGCGAGGATCCTTACAAAGCCCACTTCTCGGCAGGAGTGTTACCAGGCTTGCCCTCAAGGACACCCCAGTGGTACTCCGGCTCGCCAAGAGTCGGCAGCTCATCCTTCGCGCCCTCCTGGTACGAATAACACACGGGGGCAATCTTGAGCGAGGTCAGGTCGGCGATATCCAGAAGAGTTCCGTCGGGCTACAAGAAATGGTTCATGGATGAGACACTTGTGAGCAACAAAAGGCAAGGATATGCGCACCTTGGATCCAGCGAGCTTGAACTTGAGGTCCTTGAGGATGGGGAGGACGTCCTCGTTCTTCGTCGACGGGAGGTCCTGGTACTCCCTGAACAGCACCTCGTTCAGGAACACAAAGCCCTCGATCTCCGTGCCCACGTTGCGGCGGCAGTTCGCGCACTTGGTCTCGCGGCCGGGGACGAACGCAGTGACGGTGCCGACGTACACGTCACCGAGGTATACGAGCACGGTGAACGGCGCGCCGAGCTGGTACTTCTTGAACTTGATGTGCAGCGACCACTCGCGGTAGTCCGGGCCCTGGTGCTTGCTCGGGACCTGCCACCCCGGGGCGTACAGCTCCTTGATCTTCTCGATGAGCTTCCTGCGGCGCTCCGGCGCCGGGAGCGTGTACAGGTCGTTGAACTCGGGGTAAGAGTAGTTGAAGATCGTCGGGTCCCGCAGCTCGGACGACTTCCAGTAGCTGGACTGCGAGTTCCAGAAGGGAGTCAAGTCTGTCATGCTATTAGCACCAACACCGACAGTACTGTTGCAAAAGGAGTCACTGACCGCTGTTGACGTCAAGGATACCGTCAACGGGGACGGTCCATGTCCCGCCGGGCTGCTCGCCAGGAACAACCCAGACATCTTGGTTGAGAGCGCTCCAGAGCTCCAGCAAGCGGTCCACGTTGGTGTGGTGCAAGTAGAAGGCAGGCTCGAGACCTGCCACAGCCCGTTAGAGTCGATCAGTGTGGAATTTGCGTAGTGAACTTACCAGCAACGGTGGGGTCGCCCATGTGCCCTGTCGCGGGTCCGTAAACGCCAGCAAGCCCACCAATCTCGTAGTGCATAGTGTCATGGAGCGTCTCCAAGCTGTCGGCCATGCCGGGCTCCTGCACGGTGGTGTGGTTGCTGAAGTGCTCCCAGTCGGTGAGCGTGGTTAAGCACCTGTACGTCTTCGTGCGCATTTGCGAACTGTTGTCTGCGTAGGTCCTAAGTGCGGTACATCAGTCCGAAAATTTGGGATATAACGAATCACGGCTTACTGGTTGAGAGCCTTCATGTCGCTCTGTGCATCAGGACCGCTGTCCGTGGGGTGCTTGAGCGTCTGAGTCCACTGGCTGAACGGCAGGGGGAACGTGTCGTAGAGGTCCTCCGGCTTGAAGTGGTAGCTGTAAAGGGGGTTCCAGGTCCTCTTGGGTGCACCGTCGGGGCCGATGATGTCGACCTCGGGCAACGTGATCTCGACGGGCACGCTGTTAGACTCAGGGACATGGGCCCAGTCCCAGAAGGGAGAACGAATGTTGCGTGCCACAGTCAACCATTCTTCGAGATCGGGGACGTGGTACAACTTGACCACCTCGTTCGCCTGACGGTTCAACTCTTGCTGCAAGACATTTTCAGTACAGATTTTCGATCAAGCTGGGTTTGGATTACCTCAAAGAGCGCGACATAGGGACGGTGCCAGGTAGGGAACACGACCGAGCCGTGCGTGCAGTAGCCACCAAAGTGGTCGGGGTCGGTAGGAGGGGTCGGGTTTCCTGAGTCACCCCATTGCACGAAGGGATAGCCATGAATGCCTCCGATCGCAGCGAAGGAGAAGTCGTTGCTGAAATTGTTATCCTGCATGCGCTCTAATCAAATCGAAATCAGGGCTCAAGTAGTAACTGTGACATGAAGTGGTACGCACGGAGTGCCTGGATATACAATGAGAATTGGCGACGGTCCTTCACGAATTCGCGGAATTCGAGACGGTTCGGCGCAGGCTTATTGAGGTAGATGTCTCCTTGGAGAGCACCGGTAATAACGGGACGAGGGACAGACATGTTGCAGTGAAGCTGATGGTGATAGACGAGTAAGAGTTGCTAAAGCGATGGAAGTAATTGGAGAGGTTGGTTGGTGCCGTTCAGTGAAAGATGGGCGAGCCTTTTATAATCCCATCGAAGCGATGAACATAGCCTAGCTCAAAGCGTCTTTCGCGAAATCGGTGGCATCGATCGCGAATTCAAAGGCATGGTCCGGACATGCAGTTAATTCGATCCTGAGAAGCGAGTAGATTGCGACGTATCGGAATGCGGCATTTCTGCGCTCTGCGCCAGCGATATGGATAAAAGAGGACGTGCGACGTCGGTAAACCCGCACAGCACACACGGTCGACGGGCTCAAGGAACGAGTTGGTATTGCAGGCGAAGTCCCGAGTGTACACTAGCGGACTGTGGTCGGGGCGCATCAAAGCGCCCGAGAAGCACGATCGGACTGAGGGGGTAACGTGACCAGAACCTCCGACGCCCACTCGGACTTAGACCTCTTCGCGCGAATCTGGACACCCGCTGTGCACGCTAGCCTAGGCGCGAAGGCACGCCACTACGCGAAGACCAGGTGTTGATTGACATCGGACCGGGTCATACACGTTGCAGTCTTTGTCCCCATGTAGGAATTCATTAACGATTTCAGTACATCTAGTCAATGAACGATCAGCTTTCAATGGGAAGGGCTAGACTCATCTGACACCGAGTCCATGGCCACACATTCAAAATCAACAGAAGTAATTGCATGTGAAGAGACTTTACGTCGAACTAGCTCGTCCCATTCACCGGTCTTTGAGAAGTGTGGCACAGCATTGACAGTGAGTCCGACATTATCACAATTTCTGCATCTGTCATAGCTGTTGAACGTTGAACGTTAACGGCACGGCAGTCTGCGGGAATGGAAGCAGGAACGAATACGGCCGTCCATACCGGGATGCGCATGTTTGAAACAATTGCTCCAGTACCCATCCAGCGCGCAGTCCGTTGGTTAGGCGGTTGCAATGAAGGGCTGTCGGATGAGTCAGCCATCTAGGATTCAAGTTCGCCCAGGTCATTGATCCGGTGGATGCTTGCACTGCTGTAGACAGAATTTAGAGATGACAATCACATCAAGAGATGTGCACAAGAATGTGGCTATTGCATGAATGATTGTCATTAGCTGTATGGGACTTGTAAATCGACACCATGTATCCGAAATAACGTCGTAAATAATGAACTTGCAAGTTCAGATTTTCCCTCTTAGAAGGTTGCCGATAATCTCCCGTCCAGTGACCCGCACGGTATGGTACAGGGACCAGTAGTCCAGTGTCGACGAGAAGACGTCAGCAAGGCCGAACGGAAGCATCAACGGGATCCAACCTGTCGACAACGTCAGTTCTCGCAGATGGAGCTATCAAAATGGCACAGACCTCTGGCATACTCCAGGGCGAAGCAGCCCTCATGCATCTTGTACTGCTTCACGTGTCCCCTAGGCAAGTGGTGCACGCTGCCCGGGCCATAGCGCTCCATCTCGAGGCTCGGCGGGTTGAACGCCCACTGCTCCCCGACAAGAATGTTGAAGTAGTCGTCCGCGGTGTGCAGGCCCGTGTGGCCCTCGGTCCCGAGGGGCGTGCCGAAGATGATCAGGTATTCGGTGACACTTGCGTGGATGATGTACATGGCGCCCATCGCGCCACCCGCGTTGCTGAGCACCCACTCGGAGCTGTTCGTGTTGAGCGCAATGGCAGACTCGGGGTATGTCTCGGTCAAGTTGGAGACGATGTACGAGATCATGAAATTGATGTCGTCCGGTGCCGGGGCAGCAGCAACGGCCGCCTTTGCCACCTGGTGCAGGCTCTCTGGATCGAGGACATACCACCGTTCCTGCGCAGGTCATTTCAATCGCAGAAAGCAATACCTAGTGACTTTGCAAACGCACCTTGATGCTATCGACCCACCGCAGCACCGTGAACGCGAGGACCGCCCATGCAGCACGTAAAGCCCAGCGAATGAAGAAATTGCCTTTGGCAGGCTCCTCTGACCGCGTCGATGCTTTCGATTTTGACTTTGTCGCAGGCATTACTGTCTGCTCGTCTTCTCCGTGCAGAAATTTGACGTGCAGATGCCGATGAGCTGGCGAACACGAATGGTGAAGGAAAAGTGGGACGACTCTCAGGTCGCCGCCGGCTAGCGCGATAAGCGCCGAAAGCGCGACGCGTCGAGCCGAACCAAACCTGCACGTGCGAACCGAACTTGTGGCCACGTTGCGCCTACGCTGTCGAGTGTGCAGTCATTCTCCTCCGTGTCCTCACCGTCTGCACGCATTCCACTCGCCCTCTCTCGTCATTCCTTCAGCCTTTGTCGACAACGAGTCACGATTATTCCATCAGATACCTTTACATAATATCCCTGCCTATCTGTCGAGGACAATGGCGCCGAAGAACCGCAAAACCGCCAACGGCGGGGCGAGCCCATCGCCATCCACATTAGAGGAGAAGTCACCGGCGAAATTCGCGCAAGTGGATGGTGGAGATGGGGTGGCGAGCGATTCGGGGACGACACACTCTGGTCTTGACTTGACGCCGTCGACGTCAGCACGCGATGAGGTCAAGGTGAACAACTCGAGCGCGACAGACATGAAGCACGCGTGCGACGATGCGCTCAAGCGTGTAAGTTGCCACTTTCCGTTCGTCCAGTGTGCAATGCCCATTTTTGTGCACCGCTGCGTGATGCGCTACACGTCCTGATGTCGCGTGGTATGCGTGGATCATCCACGAGCATGCAGCGCGAGTGAAGACTGTCTGCGAGGTTATCGCTCGTTTCGTTTCAGTGATGCTCACTCAATCTGTAGTTCCTTGCACGACCCGATCTCTTCAAGCAAATACACACGCATACAGACGTCCGACTCGCACTTGGCTGGGCAAGTGTCCTCGTTTCTCTGGGCACAGGTCTGTACGGCTACAAGGTCGAATTTGAAAAGAGCAAGCCAGTGGTGTGGGCGGGGCTCATCTTGTGCGTCATTCCTTGTCCTTCAGGTCGAGCCCATAACAGCTCTGCTTCCGTCATCCTCGGTCCAGGCCCTCATTGACGCGCGTATCAGGTACATTATCCTCACTGTCGCGCAAGCGCTGTATGCGTACTTTATCGAAGGCGACATCGTCTTCGTGGGCAAGCGCAAGACGTTCGACAAGCGTGTACGTCATATGCCTGTACTATGATCCACGGGCGTTGCTGACCTCGTCTGTGGCCGCGCATCAGATCGTCACCGAGCGGATAACCGTCTCGTCCAAAACCATCCCCTCCACCCCCTCCGCGCCGTGCCCCTCCTACGCTCTCTCGCTCTCCTACGTCCGCTCCGCATCTGGCGGAAAGACCCTCCTCGGCAAGGGCCGCTCCGGCGCAGAGCGGCCGTACAACTCGTTCTTCGACCCGCAGGGTGTGATGGACCAGGAGGCGTTCGAGCGGTGGGTGGGCAGCGTCGTCGGGAGAGTCATCGAAGGACCATCGGAATGAAAGGGAGCGCGCTGCGCCGGATATCCGAGTCTCCAAGGAGGTCGTGTATATGTATCATGCTGTTTATTGGGATTTCACTTTGTGTGGACTATGTGGGAATTGGAGCCGAGTAGTCTTCGGCGGTGACCGGAAACCAGCATAACAAGCACTAGCAATAACTCGGGCTCTCGAAGCTGAGGAATGCTCCGCGGTCATGCCCGCCGGTGGCCTCCAAATTGATATATACGTCATTCAGTCGTGGAATGCAAGTCGGGATCTCTCAAGTATCCTTCGCGAATTTCGAAGGATGTAAGGTAAGGCATGTGTGCAGTATCGAACTGACGAACCTTGTCCCATGCGAATGGCTCGTAACGAGCACCTTTCAATGATTTCATGCTTCTTGAATGGTCGATAATACACTTGGAAAGCCCGTCTCGTGGCCCCGCGAGCCAGGTAAGCTAGGTATCATAGTTGACAAGAACAATACAGGAGAAACGGTGATACGAAGTACAAGTCGCTCGTATATGACCGAATGGGTGGTATGTGCAAGTAGAGACATCGTCAAAGGAATAGATAGGACGTTTCAATGATGAGTTCTGACTGCAATGCTGCTATTGGAGGGGACAAGGATATTGAATCTGGATTTGGAGACCTGCTCGATCACGATGCCAAGATCGGCAGAAATTCTTCCCATCCCAATGGATTCTCCTCATCTATTCCAGGTGGTTCTTGCGGATAGATACAGAAGACGAAGGGGTGGCGTCTACTGCTCATAGAGAAGGTCAAGATTCCCCGTGTATCCAAATCTGGGAGTAGGACCTTGAGATCCGCGAATATCGGTGGTTCGCCTGCTGTGAGCCCATAGACAGAGAGGTGAAACGAGACGCGCTCAAGTGATGCAAATTTGGGCGATGAGAGCAGCGCTGAGAGTGCAGGAGGGTTCGATATGCTGACTTTGTGCTCGTAGACATTCCGATCGTAAGCGATGAGATTGAAGCGAATTACTGAGATTGACGGCGACGCGATCGTTTGCAGCGCCCAGAGCAAGCGCGTAGTGTCTTTGTCAGCGTCGTCACAGTCTATGGAGTACTCCAGAGAGCGAAGTCCGGTACAACGGGCAAGCAGCAGATCGTTGGCTACCGTGATGGTCAGCACAAACATGCATACAGAAAACACGCAATATGATAGACGCACAGTGCCCACGGTACGATTTGTTGGGAAACGCCAGATGGTCCAGTGATGCAGCGATAATCGTCAACCAGTCCCCCACAACCTCCAGAGAGACGTCACCGAGGTCTACTCGTCTCCTCGCATCTGGGAGCACGTAATTCATGAAGCTGGATGTGTCCGGTGTGTGTTTATCGAACTTGAGGCTGTGTAAGTTCGGGAGAAGAAGATCCTGAAACGACGCGGCGGTGGATTCCCGTGAGTCCATCGGCTCGATATCAGAAAAGTCGATTTCTTGGACCTGGGGAATGCTGAGTAACCACGCCTGTCTCGTGGCCTCTGAGTCAAAACAAGTGCCGCGGAGGCGCAGAGTGCGGATCGTCGTGAAAGCTTGGAAGGAATTCGGGTCCTTAAAATAGCCTTTGAAGATTTCGAGGGTCACAAGGCATACCAAATGCGCAGCAATAGACTGAAGGATGTTGTCCCATGCGAGTGGTTGATACAGGGACCAAGCGTGAATCGAGAGATGCTCGACGAAGCATCCCAGGGCAGGGTTGTTGGTCAGAGCGTTTTGGAACTTGGTCATACTGCTTAGATAGACGGAGACGGTCTTGAACAACCAATATCGCGACCTCGGAAGCCATGCATGACATGTCAGACTGCATGCATACAGGACTGCGCGGTCCTCATGGTGTAAATCGATGATGAGGTCGCAAATTTCGCGTGGAATTCGGTAACTCGTAGCGGTCGTCCTAGAGGCAAGCTGCTGATTGCCTCTGTAGAGGGTAGTATATGGGATGTCTTGGATTTCGGAAGAGAGCGATGCATCCATGGTAGGCGACAGATCCTTCACTAACTTCCCGACTTCAGGTATATAAGGCGTTGCATAGTGGAGATGGCAGCTTACACTTGTATTATTCTACCCAATACAGCGACTTTGACATCCAGATATCTGCAAGAGGTCGTCAGACATCTGAGCTCGTCAATGTTGGACTCTATAATCCAACGCACAGCGTTTGGGACTTACGATACCCTCAACGAGGTTGTACTAGGGACTGAGCCTCCGCGTTGAACTTCAATCTTCAAGCTTCGGTATGGAATGTGTATCCGACGGACCGACGCGGCGTTATTTAAGCGGGACCGCCGCGCCCGGTATTTACCGGGCTGGCGGCTTTCACAGGAGGGAGGGAGGAGAATGTCTACATAGGGAACGTCCATGAGCAGCTGCCGCCATGTGCTCTTTGTCGATTGGGTCTTTCAATTGTCGCGTTACGCTCTCTTTGCAAAGCTGATCACACATTTGCAGTCAGCTGTGAGGTTCAGCCAACCAATAACAGACCTAGGTGTCAATAGTTTGGCCATGCAACAAAGAGCAGACTCAAATAGACAGGTAGGATGCTCCTTGTCGAGACAATCTCCTACTTATCATTCTCCTGCGGCTTATGTCAGCCATGAGAAGTTCTGGTTCAGCGGCTTTCCTACTTCTGCAACGGTACACGTCGGACTTTACTGATACGCCTATCCATCACCTGTGATGGGCACATCTCAGGGGGGCAAAGGCCATGCACAATTGGAAGCTTCGTAGTAGGTACAAACGCATACATCTGGAGTGCGTAAATGTCGCTCATACATGGAAGCACAGGGAACATTGGCGCACAATGGTACTGTAGGTGCCTGCGGGAAGCAGGTAGCCAGGTCACCGGTCATGCGGCCATAGCTGGCTCTGCCCGTATGGGAGCGAGAGTACTTGTGTGGCAGGAACGTGGCGCGTGACAGCACTTCTGGACCTGTTCTTCCCACAAAAGTCCACAAGATGTACTTGGACTATTGACCCGTGATTGCGTCGAAGTAAGGCTGAAGTATGCTACGTGACTCCATTTGAGCGAGCGCAAGACGATAACAGATGCACAAATGACACGCTCGTCACCGGGAATGGCGACTCGGTCACATTAGCCTCGTCAAGTTGGCTCACTATACGAATCTGATGAATGGAAGGCCGGCGGTACGTCTTATCGGATGATCACGCTATTGCATGCGCTTCCGCGGCCTACGGATCTGCACCTCGCGAGGTCTATTGTCTTTCATGACCGCCAATACCATTCCACAGAGCATCTTATTTCCATTATTCCATACTTTCTCCAAAGGGCAAAGGCTGAGACCGCGTTCCGATGGTCAAATGTTTGGGGACTGGATAGGAGTGACCGGGGATATCAGCATCCGTGTCGACTTTCACGTCCGTCGAGAACGCGGTCCATGCAGCGTGCCAAGGAGCCTCGGGAGTCCTCTTACAACCTCACCAAGAGCCACCGATGTTGTTGTTTTGAGTTGCCTTGCCCTCAGATTTCTTCTTAATCCCTCATTTATTGTCATGTCGGAGCGTGGAGCCCTATGACCCTTAGACTTGATGTCAACTGCCTCTCTTAACGGCACAACTTCCGGCGATCTCACTCCCTCTAGCGTCAACAGCATTCCAAACTCAATGCGGCCTTTTCACACTTCTACGGATCATTGATCAGCGTCTGCGCCTAAAGAACGCCTCGTAAGCATTCACGCAGCCATATATACACCCGCAGTAGAAAGGTCCGCCTGTGTTGACTCCTGAACTGCCATTTCGAACAATGGTTGGACTTGCTACGCTCGATGAAGTTGCGAACAAGCGCTTTGACTTCATCATTGTGGGTAAGGAGTCCATACTGTTGGATGAGCGCTGCTTAGTGTTAACAATCGTCTGGTTCTTACCGCTCATCAGGAGGAGGTGTCAGTTGTCTCAATCCCCCATGCTTGTTTCCTACTCACGACAAGATAGACTGCAGGATCATGTCTAGCTGCAAGACTGAGCGAAGACCCGCAAGTCACTGTGGCTCTCCTGGAGGCTGGGGCAGCACATTTCGACGACCCCCTTATCTGTGCGTCCATGCATGTGTTTCTATCCTGTCCTTGAGAACCTGATACATATCTCTCAGCGTCTCCCGAAGGATTCCTTGGGCAGCTCTACAACCCCGAGTATGACTGGCAGTTCACGACGGTCCCTCAACGCAAGCTCGATGGCAGGACCCTTCCCTGGAACAGGTATGCTATTGGCCGAGTCTTTCAGGGGGGTTGTCGATCTCACTGCATGATCTTTAGAGGGAAGGGGCTGGGCGGTAGTTCAGGAATGAATGTCTTGATATGGACAAGGCCTCAGAAGGAGGATTTTGATGGTAAGTATTATTACTTGAGGACCTGTGCCGTGTGTCAATCTGTATCTAGCAATCGAGGAACTGGGAAATCCGGGGTGGAACTGGGAGAAATTCTACCACTATTCAAAGAAATCGGAGAGGTCTGTGGATACCTACTACGCACAAAATTTGGACTTATATGAAACGTACACAGATTTTCGACCACAATACCGACATCCTCATCTGCTCATCACGAAGTATACGAATCTGATGCGGTCGGCCTCGAGGGTGAGTACATCGATGGGAGTCCCAAGACGCGTTACATATTTTCTCTGGCAGGACCTGTGTCTATATCTTTCTCCAGAACACACAGCGGAACGGAAATCCCGTTTCAGAAGGTGCTTTTACCTCTTCCCGTCATGAGCCACGAAACTAACCATCTTGCAGAGCCTGGAGAACTTCGGCATCAAGACAGTAAACGATGCGGTACGCATGTCCTCCCTTGTATTTGATGTCCGCTGACTGCTGATTTATTTTTCAGCTGAGTGGCGAAGTACGTCTCAGAAAACGGTAGGAGGATATGGATGACTTACAAATGCAATAGACATCGGGCACGTTTAAATCAACGTCTAGCATTGATGCCGCGACAGGAAATCGCAGTGATTCAGCAACCGTATGGAATCTGAGAGTGTCGCTGAATTGATCTACTAATGCAACACACGTATAGTCGTACCTACGCCCAGTCATAGATCGCCCCAATCTGAAGGTCCTGACGGGGGCAACTGCAACAAGGGTACTCCTGTCAAGGTCGGGAGAGAAGGCCACCGCACAAGGTGTGGAGTTCGACCACGGGGGCGTGGCATGTAACGTACACGCCGACAAAGAGGTTATTTTATGCGCTAGGTGTGATATACTGTATGTCTCGTTCTGTTATACCTACTCATGTGCACATCTTCAGCGGAATCAAGTCTCCACAACTACTCGAACTCAGTGGGATTGGAAATCCAAGCATCTTGCAGCTGCACGGAATCCCAGTCCAGGTGGATCTGCCTAGCGTGGGAGAGAACGTCCAAGACCACATATGCTTTACTGGCTTGCAATATGGTGCGCTTAGGAGCATTTGACCTGCTATTGTAGCTGATTGATCTCATCAACAGAGTTGCGTGATGATCCGGATATCCTCACGGGCGATATGCTCTTGAAGGATCCGGAGCTCCGAGGAAAGTTTCGCGAGATGCAGTAAGAAGGTCTCTTTGTCGATCCTTCTGCATCTGATTGGCGACGTCAGCCCGGGATACGAGGGATTTTTGGCCCTTGCTACTACTGGTCTCTCATTTCTTCCCTCGAATGTATTCTCCGACAGAATGGCGTCTCTTGCCGAGGAACAACAGCGAAAACTCACGAGGGACGCTAGCACGTACCCCCCTGGCCTTAAGGAGCAATACGAGAAGCAAATTCAGCTGCTGAATGATCCTAAAGTCCCCAACTTAGAGATCCTCGTCTACCCATTCATAGTCCCTGGACATACTATAGGTTGGGATTACGTATATCTACTCACTTGATATCCGATATTAATCTGAACGCGATTTCAGCCGAAAAACCGCGAGTCTGGATACTGCCCATTCTCTCACATCCCTTCTCTCGCGGGAGTATCGTACGCAGGCATTCACATATTAGCAGAGATAACCCAATTCACAACCCCTCTAGCACATCGCGTCTCCTGACCCAACACAACAGCCCGCCAGTGACCCGCGTTACTTCGAAGAGGACATTGATTTCGAGATCTTGTTTGACGGAACGCAATTCGCACGCAAGGTTGCGGAGACGGAACCATTCAAAGGCTTGACGGCCAGAGAGGTACAGCCGGGTCCGGACGTCACTAACGACGACGAGCTCCGCGGTACGTTCATGGACGCTCGCACTGAGTGTCAAGCGTACTCACCTCCGAAACAGATTATATCAAGAAACACCTCTCAACTATCTGGCGTCAGTTTTGTTGTACCGATTTCGTCACAAGTGACTCATTCTATCCACACAGATGCGTGCGGAAGTTGTTCGATGTTGCCGCGAGACAAGGGTGGCGTGGTCGATACAAGCCTCAAAGTGGGAATTGGAATTATACCTTCTTCAGCTGAGCGCTGTGATAATTACAGTTACACAGGTGTACGGGACGAATAACCTACGTGTGGTTGACCTTTCGGTACTACCCCTCATGGTTGCCGTACATACGCAAGGTAGGTCATTCCAGTCAGCATCTTAATCCCACGAAGTCTGACGACGTATCACAGTAATTGTATATGGTATCGCGGAGCAAGGTATGCTGGTCTCACAGTGTTATGACTAACTCAGAGCACCTCTGATTCCGCGAACAGCTGCGGATATCATCAAGACAGAGCACAATATGACATCGGCTCCTGCAAAACCCTTTACATAAGGCTGTTATCCCATTTTGTACGAATGTAGTAAATTGACTTGAGAGATGCCTTTGTGTGTGAAGTACGGTACAATGTAAGGTAGCTAGTTGTTCACTCTATATGCCCTTGACCATCGTGGCACTTCCGAATCAATAAGATCGATCCCGGAACATCATTTACATCTATCTGAAAGCAGAAAAGACGACGCCCAGTTACTTCCCGTGACTTGGCTTCGATGCTTTCGTCAACCTCCTCATTATCGTTCAAAGGGCCTAGTATACAGCGTCCGAGTTTGATCTGGGGTCCTGTATCCCTGGGCCAGGCTCACTGAACTCTACTGTTCGATGATTCCGAAATCTTGCGGATCTTCTACGGCTTTTAAGACTCGAAGTGCATAGCCCGCATATCCATGAGTGGGAAGTGGAGCGATGTAAGAGTGAGTCGGTGTTCCAGACGATCTATCCGCCAATCGCCTTGACAGCGGTAGACGCACACCATCGAACACGGCGAGAATTAACGCTATGCAATCAAATGTTCCACTAGTCATAATTTACGCGAATCATGTCAAATTAAACCGGGTCTACATGTCAGAAGCTAAGGACAGAATCGACGTAGCGACCCCAAGCATCTGGCGCATACTGCAGCTCGGGACACTTGTCGAACTGGTCATCACTATACTCCCTGACCCGAATGCTATCGACTTCATACAATAGCGGGTCGAGGCGCAATGCGATGCGTTGACCCAACTCGCGTGCAAGGAACTTTACTGTCCGGTCGCCCGCTTCATTTGGCGGTGGGACCCAGTCGTCCTTGACTTTCCTACTGACTTCCGAAACCTTCCACTTGGTGGTAAACCTGAAATCCTTCAGCAACGGTCTAGAGCTATTGATGCATTTCTCGCATGCCCAACAGACTGGCTTGCTGACCCCTATGCAGCTACCCAGTACGCTGATACCTTCCTTCGT
Source organism: Gelatoporia subvermispora B (assembly GCA_000320605.2). Lineage (NCBI taxonomy): Eukaryota > Fungi > Basidiomycota > Agaricomycetes > Polyporales > Gelatoporiaceae > Gelatoporia > Gelatoporia subvermispora. Next base: position 454,059 of record KB445800.1, read on the forward strand.
GAAGTAGGCGATCAGCTGCATTTCTGGATGTAACTTCGGGACCACGAGATCGCCCGCGTTCCATGCGCCTGTGACACGCACGTTACTCTGAAGAAGGGCTCTGATGCCAGGACGATATCTATCCCGAAGTGCGCATGACTCGATGAAGGAGTTGAGATGCGTAGCCGGAGTAATCGGAAGGGGGAGGGGCTCGCACGACAGAGGGAGGTATGGCGCCGCATCCTTGACCCATGCGACCACGATTCCACCGTCGCCACGAAGAAAGTCGCTGACACCATCTTCGCCGAGCGTTTGGCGAAACGCTGGCATGCCATCCTTGACGAATTGATAAGCGCCATATGAGTAGGAGTAGAGACTCCATAATTTGAGATACAACGAGTATATGAACAACCATTGCTCGGGGAAGAGACCCATTGCTATCTTGCCTACGTCGCGGAAGACGTCGGAAGTGAGGATGATGGCCAAGAGTCGCCACACTTTGTTGAGAACAGTGAGCCACCGGTCATCGCCTGTCTCAGAGGCCATGAGCTGGGTCACCTCCTGCGTGGTCGCCAGAAGTGAAGAGAAAGCTTTGCTGAGGGCTGCGACTCCATGGTGCTCATCTCCGTAGAACTCCTGCGAGAGCTCGAGGCACCCCATTGAGTTCTCCCTCCTTCCAAGGGATTCCCACGTCGATAACGCCTGCTCAAATGAATCGTAGATTCCAAGGTCAGATATAGAGGAAGGCCAGTATGTCGTGATGTCCAGGAATCTCTCCAGTCGTCGGCGAACCCTTGGAGTCGACTTCCGTAAGATCAGCCGCCGCAGTAGCTGAACCTGAGTGGTGTCGGTGAGCTTCTCTGAGAACAATGTTCGCAACTGGGACAACAATTGTTCTCCAGAGGCGCGATCCTCCGCGGTTGGAATACCGGTAACGGCAACGTGAAGGGTGATCAATCCTGGTTCGCACTGCACCGAGACACCAGCGGCATCGCCGTGTTGGTTTCGTGCAAAATACAAGGCAAACCAGTCGACCATCGTAGAGATCTTGTTGAATTTGCGGCGACGCGACAGTTTGTTTGATCCGCCGAGACGCGAGAGAAGGCGCACATTGCCGTACACGACGGCCTGTGAATGGATCTGAACACACATCAGTATAAATTAGCGTGACTAAGGGGGTCGATGCTCACATCCATTTGCACTGCTTCTCAAAAAGTCGCTCTATATGATGCGCACTAAGCAGTGAATGCGGTGGGATACCCGGGTAGACGTATGTCTTTTAGCTATCTGTGATCTCTCTCAGCTGAGCCGTGTAACTGTGGTTCGGGGGTAACTGACTGATATGCTTGCGTATTTGAAGAACGAGAGCAAGTAGAACTGGAAGTTTTGAGTGCTTGTCCTTGCGGCGCAAGGGCCAAGGTTGGAGACATCTAAATCTGAACGTTAACCAAAGTGTTGTCAACAATATGTCACCGGATGGGTCAGGAAATCCGGCCCGGTATCACCATAAGTTGCATGTGACTGATGGGATCGTGGCCGTTCTAAAATTAGCGCGCCACCCACGGCATCATGACAAAAGCAAGTGTGTACTACACCCGAGCACAGCCTGAGCAGTGTTCGCAAGACTCTTCCCATTCAATCAGCACTTGCTCAGTATCACTTGTCTGGGAACGTTGTGACTCAACCGACGGATTTAGGACCTGTATCCAACAAATAGCAAGATATTTCGCGCGCGGTTGGGGATTGGACAATGAACAGCTGAGCAGTCCCGACAATCACTGTGCTTTTCTCCAAAATTTCTCCGAAGGCGGGAGACTATTCAGTACCAGAGACAATGACGTTGCCCTGGAAACTAGAGTTGTCGAGCGTTCAGACAACGCGCACCATTCTAACACTGGTATCTCGGTCTCCTCACGGTTACTCGTAAGCTTGGGGCTCGTCACAAGTAATTGAATCCCATGCGGCGTGCCAGAATAGATTCCGCATGCTGCTTCTGGACCGTGAGATAGTCTAATAAGGGGATCATTGTCCGAATGCTAACTCCGCAGAGCGCCCTTGCTGCTGCTGAGGCTTCACGTTAAAAAGCCGAACAGCCTCTCAAGGAAGCAGTGCCCCTCCACAATCGACCAAGTGCACATCACTTGCAGCTCCACTACAACCATCTCAAAAGCATCAAGAAAACCGTGATGACCCACACTGGTATGTGGCTCTTAACTGACATAACATGATGAAAGTTGCGATGATAGTTGTTGTAGATATGAGTCATACGCAAAAGGAAGTCACTCAGCTCTTAGGGACCTTGTCGGCTCTTCAGGACCGTACTTGGCGGCGAGAGCAGGACCCTGATCCCACTTGGACGGCGCCCCTTCCCTTCCTGGACTGGTTTGCCACCCTATTCGTGAAGAAAGATAAGGAGGATGTCGTCGCTGCTTCCATGAAGCTAAACAAGGACTCTGTGACGTTATATCTCGCCAATAATCAAACTATCGCTCGGATTGGCATAAGAGATGAACTAATACGGGTGTTCGAAGCCGCACTCTCCGCCACCGATCATCAGCAGATATTCTCAGCGTTCATCAACTTTATCGTCGATAATTGCATTTCCAGGATCTGTAGGAAGATCGACAAGGTCCTGGAGCTACGACCGTCGCCGACCGATCCGCAGTTCACTTCTTTCGGCGTGTCTATAACTGTCGCACTAAACACATGGCTCAAAATGCCTATGGAGGAGGCTTCACGAGATGCAGATTCGCGTTCATATGGGAAACGGAGGCGCGATGAGTCTGCAAATGTGGTCCCGCTAGTACAGCAGCTCATCAACTGGCTAGAAACCGAGCGTCCCCCTTTGAAACTTTCGTCAACTTCCAATAAGCGAGTCGCCATGGAACGCTTGTGGGAGATTCTACGAGTTCTTCTGCCCTCCGAATTCATCAGCGAACAGCGAGGCGAGGGTGACCAATTTGGGAGGTTCATCTCGATGACTGGCCGACGTCTTCGGCAGGTCTATCGATACTACCATGGAATCTCCATCTTCATAAAAGTTTGGCTTCCCGAGCTGCGTAAGCTTGCCACCCCTGTTCCAAACATTCTCTGGATCCAGGAGGTTTCGGACCGCGAGATGCCAACAGAGTTCCATAACGTGGATTTCAATCAACTTGACGGTGACCCCAGTCCATTCATCGAGTCGCTTGTCCGAGCCAAGTTCGATCACTATGATGATGACACGGCGCACGTCCTCATCGAGACTCTCCACCAAACGCGAAAGAAGTTATCTGAACCTTGGCCGAAGGGCGGCAAAATCCGGCTTCGACTGCACTGTGAGATACAACTGGTCACTTTCCATATCGAACAGGATATCGATATCTACCGAGGAGCCATTGGTGGCAGCAAGCTGTGCTGTCAGGCTTGTGACATATGGCTACAGGTTCTCAAAGAGTCGCGCCCTGATCTTGGACTGGACTGGACCGGAACGTCTTCTAGGGCTTATGGTGGATGGGCGGTGCCGAACCATAACGCCACGACCGTTTTCCTGCAGAGACTCCATGTAGCAATGGACGAAGCACTCGAGCGCATGACTGACCCAGACTACTTGGAGCACAACCTGAGCTTTGGGACTGATAGCAGTAACGGCCCTGAGTTGCCGTTGAACAAGGAACGGGAAGAGGAAGTAGAGGAAGATACACACAATATATTGGCTGGTCTCCACAGGTGATGGTAAGAATTGATGTAGCCCAGAGTATCGAGAGCTGTTTCGGTGAATCTTGATAGTACGACATCGAGTCCCGGCTCTGAGGGTTCCGAGGTCCGCATCGAGAGCCACAATCCCTGTATCCTCGATCTGTTCCTGATTCTACTGCGTTGTAACCCTTCGTACTGGCCACTCTGTAGGCGGTCTGATTACGCCATGCAAATATGCAGTACCCTTCTCCCTACCGGGCTCATTGCACCCCGTTTACGAGGCAATGAATGTTGTTCGGGGTGTTCTGGTTTAAAGTCGAGAGGGAATGATTAGTCGCACGAGTACATTGTCTTTCTAAACGACCTAGATGATGCATTCAATCACAATGCGAGTGTCAGATTGTTACCTGCCATCGGCGACTTGGATGCACAGACGGCCTCCCCATCATCCAATTCTCTTGCGAGCCCTAAATCAAACAAATAAGAACAAAGAAAGGAAGTTGGACTGGTGTCAATTACGTCACGGTAGACGTGGACGTCCATATTGTCCTCTCTACGGAGAGGCGGAGATATTCTCGCCCAAGACCGCAGATCTACTATACTATCACACAAGGAGTTATACGCATTGTCTTTGAAGCTTTGAAGACTAATCATATTATGTGAATAAAGATCATATAAGACTTAGTACAGGGATAATTATTTGGCACAATCCGAGAAAAGAACTACTGCGAAGGTTCAAGGCGCGTCTTCAATGTACGCTCGACCACATATCCGTTCCACCTTAGCGATGAGATCTTGCTCCCATGTCTGCCGCCGGGGGCTGCTACTTGTGCTTTCGGTCGAGGAGGTGGGCACGCCGATAACAGAGTTCATAGGCACCTTTCCTGCGAGCACATCGACCGTTGGGACTGCACAGAGCGGGACTTGTGTGCATTCCAGTAGCCTTACTGTCTCGTAGACGCCGCGTAGCAGATAGGTGCCTACGAACTTGCCTTCGTCCGGTCGGTTTCTTTGTTCATGGTAGACGAGTGTGGGCCCGACCTTGGCGAAGAACTCTTCAATATCGAACTCAGGTCCGAGAAAGGAGGGGATCTCGGCAAGTGTCATACTCCGAACAGACTTGATGCGGAACCGGGTCCAAGGTCGAGAGGAAAGTGACGGATTGACAACGCGCTCTGCATCGATGCCTAGAATGGTGCACTTCTTGATACGACTCTCCAGGGTCCCCATACCTCGACAATACGCCTCGCAAAAAAGTGGTAGAACTTCTGTGCGAACAGTCCAAACTCTTCGGAGACTTCCGTTGGAAGAGGATACCGAGCTGTGTTGCGACCACGTGCAAACATCCGTTGGAGTTTCCTCGGCGCCTCCGCCAGCGACTTTGAATCGAGCTCCGTAAGCATCTCATTTGATGTTATGATAGAGTTGCAGAAGAGCTTGTGAACCGGCCAAGATTCCCTTTGGCACTCACGACTCTGCATCTTCCGCTGAATTTCAAGACTGTAGAGAGAGCTGATGCTGAACTCACACAATAATACTCCAGTTTGCATCTTGTACAAATTCGGAGCTTGACAGCACTGTTCTCCGCGCTGGGCGTTTGGTGACCTGTCATTCCGGACGACCGAATGAGTAACATTGTCTGCAGTCCCGTCCATATAGTAGGGAAACTTACAATTTGAGCACTTTCGCCGCAAAGCTAAGCGGTGGCGCTCAGGCGCAGCCGGAGACGTCTCAGTCATGCCTAGATACCTTGAAGGTAAGGATGATCTGACCCGCGAATGTTTGCTGAGCGAGATCGCAACCGAGAGAGGTTTCAGACGAGTCCCTGCGGGGACTTCGATTGTTTGTTGTGAAGAAGCGTCTTTTTTGTATTACTTAGTCCGTGTAATATATTGACACCATGCAATCCGCCGGAGGGAAGACCCAAGAGGAGGGAATACAAATTGCACACCAGAGACTCGGCGATGGGACAATACCGACCTCCTTTGTAAGAATAATTACATAAGGATATCCCACGTTTCTTTACCTAAAACGGAAGAGATACATGTTGTGCCTGACGATCTTTTGGATTTATCTGGCCTTCTGAGAAACCATGCTGCTGAATAGGTAACCAGTAAATCTCCCATATGCCGCCGAACGCTCCGCACCTTCAGGGAATCCGTATTTGAACGACCGAGTATACGTACAAGGATTCTACAATATTCCATAAGCTTGCCAGCTTCTGAGTCTGCGCCACTTCTGCTTCGCTGTACTGCTTGTCTTTGCTTAAGTGGCAATTATCCCACCCGGGTCCATCCTCATGTGCCTGGCGGAGAATACTTGATCACATCCACGGTTGGAGATCTTCCTCTACGCCGCATGCTTCACATGAACCATCCATATGTCAGCAGGGACGATATAGGAGAGGTCTTTGTCGTGGAGTTTGTCACGTCATTAACCATTCCGAGACGCATGCTCAAGCAATATATTCAGCGCGTCCTCTATGCGAAGATCGAAAAGCTCTTTCGCCCTTGTGACTGGTGAATCTGGTCGGAATCCGAGGTGAATTTGCGTCCGACATCACGCGTATGCATCCTGGTGGGCGCTTCTCAAGGACAAAATCAATACAAATAAGGGGATTGAACGGCAGCGGGCCCTCGGCCCTTTGCGCGCAGTCTTGCTCGAGGAACTACTATCACATACAAACACCCTACAAAATGTGCATGTCTGATGCTCTGTGCATTATATTTATGTCCGGTCGCGCTCGAAGAAGGCATAGAAGACAGGTCAAGACGTGGATGTGCCAGTCGCGGACGCTGACATCGTCCCCTCCATGCAATCACACAGAGGACCATACATATAGGGCAGTCGCATTCACTTGTAAGCAGGTCATATCATGTATTGAAGCTTTTATAATTACATAAAATACAGGGACATCATTTGGCACGATCCAAGAAGAAAATTATTGCGAGAGCGTTTCTTCGATATACGCTCGACCACACAGACGTTCCACCTTGGCGATCAGGTCTTGCTCCCATGTCTGTCTCCTGAGGCTTGTACTCGTGCTTTCGGTCGAGGGATCCGGCGCGCCGATAACGGAGCTCATGGGCACCTTTCCTGCTAGCACATCGGCCGTAGGGACTGAATAGATCGGGAACTGTGTGCACCCACACACCGGCACAATACCGCTAAGCGTTTTGAAGACGCCGCGCAGCAAATAGATGCCAATGAACTCGTCTTCGTCCGGCCGGTTTTTTTGCTCGAAGTAGTCAAACGTGGGAGCGATTTTGGCCAAGAGTTCCTGAGCGTTGAAGTCGGGGCCAAGAAACGAGGGGACTTCCGTCGGTGTCATACACCGAGCAGAGTTGATGCGAAACCGGGTCCAAGGTCGAGAAGAAAGCGACGGACTGGGGATACGTTCCGCATCGATACCCAGAATGAAGCGCCCTTTGCCTCGGCTCTCCGGAGTCTCGATACTACGACAGTAGGCCTCACGGAATATATTGTAGAACTTCATAGCGAACAGTGCAAACTCTTGGGAGACTTCTTCTGCAAGAGGATACCGAGCTGTGTCGCGACCGTGCGCAAGTGCCACCTGAAGTTGCCTCGGGGCCTCCGCCATCGACACTGAGTCAAATTCTCGGAGATTTGCACTTGATGCTGCGATTTAATTGCACAAGAACTTATGAACCGGCCAACATGCCCTTTGGCACTCACGGCCCTGCGGTCCACTGAGATGAGCAGAATATCGAGGTTGGGCGTCGAACTCACACAATAATACTCCAGTTTGCATCCTGTACATACGTGGAGTTTAGAAACGCCGTCATCTCCGCCGACAGTTCGGTCACCTATTAATGTGGACAATCAAGCAAGCAACATTGCCTTGAGTTTCCTCCGGAGTAACCATACATCAAGTTACTCACAATTCGCGCATTTCCGCTGCGGAAATAAGCGACGGCGTTCAGATGGGGTCTGGGGCGTCGTCTCAGCCATAGCTAAAGGCCATTAGGAAGCTAATCCGTGACCGTTTGAGCGCTAGGGCTGGGGGTTTGTGGCTGACAGGGGCTTCAGGCGATGTCTCGGTAGTGGTGACCTCAGGTAAAGGTTCGTTGTAGTAATAAATTCTCCTGTGTCCCGTGCGTATTCTGCAGTCAAGTAACTCGATGCAAATCTGTGGAAGGAATATGTGAGGGGAAGAAGCGATATGTGCTGCCGAAGACCTGGGATCCAGAAGAGAATCACGAGTATAATACCGGTCTCACCTAGCTACCTTTTGGGGTGACTTCCGTGAGGCTCTCCCGCGCGGTCTGAACTGAAATGAAATTGCGGCGAACGCCTTGCATGTGTCCGGTGGTCTCATTTGTTTGGCTTTTTATGACTATATGTCTGTGAGACCGAGTGGCGGACATATCATATCCTCAGAGACTTTGCATCTGGATGAGGCGGCCGCATAATTAAAGTCACGGCAGCGAACCCGCAGTTACATGCATCAGCAGATACCATAGTGGAGAGCCTCCGCTACAATTTCGCGATTCCGAGACCCATGCTCGAGCAATACACCAATCACATCTTCCTTTCTCTGAGGTGGCACCGGATAGAGCCGTGGGCACTCATCGTAATGCTGATCTTGCCAATCATCCACACCAAGGCCGTCCACCTGTCGCAGCACTGGGTCGAGCTTCCGCGCTACGGCAGCTGCCAGATGACGGGCTATCTCATCCACCGCCTTCTCTCCGGCCGCAGTCGGCGGGGGCGCCCAGTCGTCCTTGAACTTCCCGCTAAACTCGGACATCTTCCACCCCTGCTTGAGCTTCCATGTCGAATCCAGTGGGAGCGGCTGCAGGGCACACTGGCATGCCCAGCAGACGGGCTTGCTGATACCGATGCAGTCCCCGAGGACGCTGATAGCTTCCCGCGAGAGGAATGTGACAAGTTGGGCCTCCGGGTGCACCCTCGGGGTAATCAGCTCGTCCACACCCCACGCGGCCTTGACGATATCTTCCTCCTGCCACAGGGCTCGGATCCCTGGGCGATATCGTGCGCGCAACGCACACGATTCAATAAAGCTGTCGAGGTGGATCGCTGGAGTCGCTGGGAAACGGATGGATCCACCAGAGGTTTGAAGCTCTGGTGGCTGATCGAGAACCCAGGATATGGTGACGCCGCCGCCGTCTCGTATGAACCGTTCGAGGCCGTCTTTTCCTAGCGTTTGGTTGAACAGAGGAATACCATCGCTGACAAAACGCGTTGCACCGATCGAATAGCAGTGGAGGCGCCACATACGCCGGCCGAGGCGAGACATGGTGCCTCAAAATTCCGACATCGAGACGGGACAGCTCTTCTTGAAAGCACAAAAGAGGTCGGAATCATGGAGAATTCCCAGATTCTGCCAGATCTTCCAGAGTGCTGTGAACCAGGCATTGCCGGAGGAATCAATGTCTGGGATTTGGAGAGCTTGTTGCGCGCCTGCGACCAGCCGGGCAAAGCTATTCCTCAGCACGGGGATCTGGTCTTCTACGTCTTCATCCTCGCATGCATTCGTCGAGGCCTTCGCCCCCTCTAGTGATTCCCAGGCCAAAAGCACTTGCTCAAAAGCCCCGCACAGTCCCAGCCCGGAAATCCGTTCATCTCGGTACCCGTCCGTGTCCAGGAACCTCAGTAATCGACGCCTGATCCTGATCGCCGCCCTCTGTGAGGCGAGACGCATCAGCGCTTTCCACCGCGCATAGTCAGTTTGACCCTCAGCACAGATGACCCTCAGGGTCGACAGGAAGTTGTCGCCAGCTAGACGATCGTCGGCCGTCGGCACGCCAGACACGGCGACGTGTATAATGATCTGACCCGGCTCGCATTGCACCGCAGCAGCGCTCGCTTCGCCTGAGTCATTCCGCGCGAAATATAGGGCCAGCCAGTCGATGATGACCGTAGTTCTGGTGTTTTTACGAGGGCCGATGGTGCCTTTGACTGGTACCAGGCGCGAGAGAAGGCGCAAATTGCCCGATATGATAGCTTGTGCTGAAGCTTGGGTACTTGTTGCCGACTGCTGCTGCCGGTCACAGCTTGAGCCACTACTGCCACAGACGAAGGAGACTCTGCCACTCACATCCATATCCTCACGTTGATCAGACCGTGGCACAAGGATCCGGTTGTTGTCCATACCAGATGTCGTGAGGAAGAACAAGAGCACGGGTGAGGGATACGTCCTCAGACGCAGCGACCACGCAGCGGATGACTGCTGTACATCAAACTCTTCGAAGTCCAAGCGCAGAGTTGAGCATACGCCAAATCATCGCAAACATGCGGGAGTACCGGACCGCTGACTCCAAAGCTTCGTATTTCGCCGTCTCGTCACAATCTCATCATGTCCAACCTTGAAGAACCCGAGTCCGGAGGCACACGGCCAGAGTCTCGCGGGAACTGAAGATCTAGAATGCGGCAAGGTGGGTACGTTGTGCCGTATCGCTTAGCATCACAAGGTCAGACTGCCAGCTAGACCTAACGTAGACGCAGGCGTCCTAGAGTTGGAAAACAAAGGTATCGGTCTACCATGGGGAGCGGCGGAGCGCGGCAGCGGTCGTCACTATGCCAGCGCCAGTCGGACATTGGGCGAACGGGAGGCCGCCAGATTACGAGCCAGACGAGAAGTCCTTGACGAAGCGGCCTCGCTCTGAGCGTAAGAAGATGGCCTGTATTTCTGTGTTTGCCTGAGGACATGGTCGGAATGTCAGGCCAAGTTCAGCGATAGCTCGGAAGATGGAGGTAAAAGAACAAGATTTTAGGCGCCAAAGCACATCCCATGCGCACTGCACTGCCTTGTGATGGTGTTTGGAGACAGTTTATTGCTCTCTTAGCGTCTTCGAAGTCTCCCCGCTCTTAGAACCAACGCCGCAGTCGCATCATGCGCGTAAGACACTATACTTTCCGTACGTCCCGTATCGACATGTCAGAAGCTCGCGTTAGAGGTTGTTGGGCTCTCAGCGGCTCTAAATCAGACAGTCACTCAATCCGATAGCGATGTCAAATGGAGTGCCAGAGAAAACCGAAATTATAGTATAACAGTAGTACATAAATAATACAACAGTAGAAGAACACCACGCTTAAACCTCCTGGCTGTCTTTCTTGCCCTTCTGTGTCTTGCTGGGCAGCAGCTGTACGTCGATATGAGCGGCTAGCTGCAGGAGATTGCGCAAGATATCTTACCTCAGGGTTGATAAATGGTACAACACCACCTTGCGAGATGACGACATCACCGAGGAGCTTGTTGAGCCTGTGCGAGTTACATTAGCGGAGTGCGTTTAATCCTCAGAGGTGGACGTACTCCTCGTCGTTACGGATCGCTAGTTGCAGGTGACGGGGGACAATACGCTGCTTCTTGTTGTCGCGCGCCGCGTTACCCGCGAGCTCGAGGATCTCGGCAGCAAGGTACTCGAGGACTGCAGCGAGGTAGACTACAAGATGTGTTTAGATGAGATTTCGCGATAAGTAGAGCGTGTAACTCACCAGGTGCACCAGCACCAACGCGCTGGGCGTAGTTGCCCTTCTTCAGGAGACGGTGGACACGACCGACGGGGAATTGGAGACCCGCCTTGGCGGAGCGGCTCTGGGACTTGCTGCCGGCATCGCCAGAGGCCTTGCCAGACTTGGACTTTCCGCTAACCTTGCCAGACATTGTGTTGGTTGAGACGAGGGTGGTTTGTTGGTGAGTGGGAGACGACGGTGGGGGCTGGCAAGGGCGTTCAGAGATGAGGACGGGAGGGAGGCCGACGCGAGCTTTTATATGGCGGGCGGAGGAGGGCGCAGCCACAGACGCGCGACGCGGGGGAGGTCACGTGGACGTTGTTGAACGCCGTTCAACAAAATAAGGTTCGACGCGTGGACGCGTCTTTGGGCGGGCCTCGGGCGGGTTATATATACGCTCGTGCGACCTGGCCTGCTGCTCGTAATCCTCGTCGCGTCTATACCAGCAACAACCACCTCCTCGCCGCCCTCACCTTCACCCTCGCACATCAGCAATGGCCCCCAAACCCGCATCCACTGCCGGCAAGGCCCCCGCCTCCACTGCCTCCAAGGCCCCCGCTAAGCCCACCGAGGGCGCGAAGGCGGCCAAGAAGACCTCTAAGGTCGCGGCCGCGGACGGTGAGAAGAAGAAGAGGAGAAAGTCGCGCAAGGAGACCTACTCTTCTTACATCTACAAGGGTGAGTTTCAGCAGCACTTGCGATCTCGGACTTGCGCTCACTCGACTTGCAGTGCTCAAGCAGGTGCACCCTGACACCGGTATCTCCAACAAGGCGATGGCCATCCTCAACTCTTTCGTCAACGACATCTTCGAGCGCATCGCCACTGAGGCTTCCAGTGAGTCTCGATAGCAATCGATCGCAGATCTACCTCTGACGCCTCCGCAGAGCTCGCATCATACTCTAAGAAGTCCACGATCTCTTCCCGCGAGATCCAAACAGCGGTCCGCCTCATCCTCCCGGGTGAGCTTGCGAAGCACGCCATCTCGGAAGGTACCAAGTCTGTAACCAAGGTATGTGTTCATTCAGTCCTTGGCTCGACGACGCGGCTGATCGCTTTCTGCAGTTCTCGAGCGCAGGGGCAAAGTAGACGGTCTCGTTTCGGTTTTCTGCTGTTGTATTCTATCCGTGTATTTTCTATTTATAATTTACAGTACTCTATTTCAAGGGCTGAGATGTCTGCTCGAGTGAACGTGTGTTTGATCTTGATCTGAGACTCGATCCCTGTTGCCCTTGGCTACCAGAAAATGTCTTCGTAAAGTGTGGTACTTATTTGAATTGGCCACAGGCATTTCATAATTTATGAATTACAGATCTAACGTGTCCAATGTGACTGCAGAGCTATGTGGAAGTCACTTCGAAGATATTGTCAAAAGACGACTTGCAATAATTGCAATGTATTTGGGCGCTTAAAAGTTCCTCTCTGGCTTCCACGACCGCTGCTGTCCGACGTGGCTCTCGTTCTTTAATGCAAACGCAAGCTGTCCTCTTGCGCTTAGACTGGGCTAAGTATTGAACGGGAAAAACAACCTTGCAAGGGCAGAAACTGGCGATCTCGACAGCTCACGGGCTCGTGAAAGATGCACTGGGACTCGTAACTGAGAATGCATTCGTTATCTCACTCACTCCGAGCCACTCGACGTTCGGAAACTGCATTACAATGAGACTCTCGCGGTGAACTATGACCCAAAGGAATCATCAACGTCAGTTCCCAGGCCTCCTATATTGACACTCGGCCGGTCCCGAAGGCTGTGCCGCTTTGGACGATTCAACATCCTTGGGCTTCAGGTGCTGGCGATGCCCAGGTGCCGAAACGCTAGCACTGTATCCGACAACTCCAGAGTAAGCTACCTCATACATCTCATGGTGCGGCATCTCTAAGCTACAGGCTGCAGCAGGCGTCAGAAGCCTACAGTTTCGCTCGCTATGGATCGTCCAGCTCATCCATCCTGGATCTTAGGTCCATCTCCTTCACTTTCAGGCGGTAGTAGTCAGCAATCCAACTCGGAAGTAGCCTCCACGACATTCCGGATTCCGTACGAACTCTGTGACAGCATCATCGATCTACTGCGCGAAGATCGCCGAGCGTTGTGTGCCTGCAGCCTGGTGCATCGTGCGTGGCTCCCGAAGGCACGATACTGGCTATACAAGCACGTTCGTATCAATTCGACGAACAAGGCGAAATTTCAAGTTGTTCTGACAAGCAACGCTGCGCTTGGAGACAACATCGAACGCCTAACTATTTTCGCTCGCTTTCCACATCATCCGTTCGAATGGGACAAGTTCCTGCAAAGTGTCACCCCGCACATGCCTCGTCTTACGAGACTCGAAATCCATGCAGGATACCTCAAAGATCCGAAGTCCTTCCAATATCTCACGACAATCCGTACTCTACAGCTCAAGGGCACATGTATCGAATCAGAGGCCACAAGACTCGCGTGGTTGCGCAGCATTCCCCAGGTCGAAGAGCTCAAATTTTGGAAGATTAGACTGATCGGTTCCTCTCCCATTGCGGCATCCGATTATCCTCTTCTCTTCAACTTGAAGTCTGTCAAGGTCCACGGGGCTCGTTCTGGCGCGTCCAACTTCCTGAACTACATTTCACCAGATGTGATAAGACGCATTCAGCGTTTTGATTATGGCCACTTAGCGCGACAGCCCTTTCTCGACTCGTGGTTCCATAATATTGCCGCGACATTGGAACACCTTGCATTCACCAGCACCTGGTATTCTGGCAATCGTACGTCCTTCATATTGCATTATTTCTGCATGTTTATCTGTAGTAACTCTACGTTAGCTAGCGACCAGGTACTTATCCATTGCACTCGCCTACGCTCTCTGGAATACTCTATGGGCTGGAATCCCGACAGCGAGAAGAGTACCGCAGGCATACTCTGGACGCTTCGAACGGTTGCGTCTCCATCACTAACAGTCCTTCGCTTCAATCTGCTCGTTGACGACCGGCGTGTCTACGATCACAAGCTGAGCATATCGGACCGCCCTGCGTTGTTAGCAATGCTCTTATCGCCCAAATTTGCATCACTGGAGCGCCTTTCGTTCCACCTCTCTATCATCGACTTCAGGATGGACGGATGCGAACCGCCGCTGTTGGCGGACCTTAGGGCGCTACTCCCGGATCTGAATACGCGGGGAATCTTAGCATTGTCCAGCGAACCAGCGCCTAAACTGGCCGCGCCCAAGGGACCGACCATGGTGCTTGAAACTGAAGAGAGTTCACCGGGAAAGGAATGAGTACAGCGGGACAGGTCTTAAAATCTAGTCAGTGAATTTCTCTCCCTCCAACGGTAGCGCTAGAACCAGACGCTGATGTTGTCTCTACATTCAAGCTGTAGAACCACAATGACCATCGCTGGTGCTGGACCAGGTCGTCGAAGCGAATCGAATTGTCCCACGGAGCGTAGAGGTACATCGGAAAGCATGGGAGGCGAACCGGCGGCGGGCTCGTCGGGCACACGCGGCGGCACCCCGGGACCCTTGTATAATTAATTGCAGTAAAATGCGTAAATTTGGCCAGTAGGCCGCGCAGCGACCGTCCAAGCGGGATCTGGGGCAGCTCTATAGCGAGTGCCGTGTACTTGTCGAGTAGAAGATGAGATAGGAGTGCGCTCTGTCTATCCAGAACGTCTCCAGGATTGATATTGACCGGTGGTCACTCGTTTTCAGCCGCTGTACAAATGAATACAAACCAGGCAGCGCAACGTGAAATTCGGCTGTCAGGATGGGATATATCGCAACATCGATAAGTGCATCGTATAGAGCAGGCATCCAACGCGCTTTAAGAGCCCCTTGGACTGTCTGACCTGCACTACTCATACCTGACGCATGACGGGTTGCTGGTCGTCCCCTTCATTCTCCTTGTCCCCTTCATCCTCCTTGTCCTCGCTATACTCGTCCTCGCTGTAGTCCTCGTCCTGCCACGTCCACTCCATGTCTTCGTTTTCGTCCTCGTCCTCCCTCTTGATACCACGTTCCCGGTCTCTGATGATTGATCTTCTGTGCCGCCCTTGCCTTTCACATGTATTCAGTGTGGTTGTCGACATCTGCGCTGCAGCCGAAGGGAAAGTCGAGCTCCCTGACTTCGTCGTCGTCGTCTCCACATTTGTACCACCCTATACGTCGCGTATGGAGCAGTTCCATCAAGCGATGAGCGACCATAATGGGTGGAAGCTGGTGGCGATCGGATATTGCATCCTTCGGACTTGTCGCCCTGTCGACGGAGAGGGCAAAAACAAGCTGCACTTCACCCGCCTTGTCGTAACAAGTGAGGACGAGACAAGTCATGTCACCCGCAAGCCTTGCAATGTCGAGCATCGCTTACAGCTTGACTTCCATCGGCGGCTCCTCCTCGCGTTTGTAAACTTGCCCAGACCCGGTCTTGATTCCTCTGAGCTCTGCCCATCTGCGCAGATATTTAATATTCACGGGTATTCCGAGCACGTATGGCATATTGAGGTGAGAGGTCACAGATCCAGCCGCCCAAGGCGACCCAGAATGGATGGATGATCGGGGTGCTGGTTGCTTTAATTGTTAGGAGCGTGCGATCAGCCGTCCTCACTGTGTTCAAGGACGGCATTGTCGCCATGTTCAGAGTCCGCGATCGTTGCACGTACAAGGAGGTCGTACTACATACGCACCCGGGACGGTGACGGCCCGATTGACCCGGGATTGTGCCACAGAGCTTGGTGGACATCAATTTGGTCGATGTTGGTCGACGTTCAACTATTCAATTGATTTCGACTCTGCGCCCCGACGGGCTCATTGCGGGACCGTCGAAGCTGCTCCATCTCCAGCATCTGTTGCGTTCAGTAGCTTTCACCTGGTGAGAACGGAGCGTTCCCGCTAATATCATACTCAAGGTATCCCGACCGTTCTGCAGCCGCTTGTCTGACGGCCCAACCAAAGTCGTAGGGATTCTCAGGACACGCATATGGATGTGAGCCAATGTGCATTCACTTCTGCTTTTGCACTGTAATCACCTTTGTTCTCACTTTCAGCATTCGACGCAGAGCATTGTCTCTAAAAACATACGCCTTCTCTCGAGCCTCGATATAGCATGCAGCCTCCCGCATCGCCGAACATACCATAAATTATCCACGATACTCGACTGGCTTGCCCTGTATTTTGCACACGATGCAAGTGGTGACGCTGCTGCTGTTGCAATGCAGTGTGAACCAGGGCAGGTCGTTCTCTACGTTGCAGTCAGTGGCACCCCGACGGCAGACGACCGCGTCTCTGGAGAAGAATTATTGTCAACGCTGCGCACCATCTTTAGCCAGGAGTCGGACTATCACATCCAGTTCCCACTCTTGCGGCATCAAATTACACAGAAGGCGTCCGCCAGAATCCTCCGTCGACTACAACGACTTCGCATTTGCGCGCGTCCTCGCTTGGATTACGCGATGCGTTCACGCAGGCACTATCGCATTGGCAGTTGCTCGGGAAAAGCGAGAACTCCACACGATGTCTTGATATCTCCCAGGACCTTTTCCAGGACACCCATCATGGGATAGCGGCCCTCAGTGAGGCATTCACTTCGCTTCTAGCGACGACGGAAGAAATAGTCCAGCTCATGACCTCTGACCCGACCGATGAGTCTTGGCTCACTGCTATCGATAAGGTGTGGGACGACCTGGACATCATCCTCACTTCGGACGTCTTTCGTGACGTAGGCAAGATGGCAATGTTCAGTTTCGGTGACCAATGGTTCACCATGCATGCGTTATACATCCGGCTGTGGAGCCTCTACTCCTACTCATACGGCGCTGATCAAATCATCATGAATGGTATCTCTTTATTTCGACATACACTCGGCGAAGATGGCACCGATCGATTCCTGCGTGGGATGGGTGGCGTTATGGTTGCTTGGGTCAGCGACACAGCAACATATCTTCCTCTGTTGCGCTACCCCCTATCTTTCAAGACGGCACCCGCTGCTCATCTCGACTCCTTCATTGAATCCTGCGCACTTCGGGATAGATATCGTCCTGGCATCCGGGCTCTCTTACACTGTCATAAAGGCGTTGCGGGTGCATGGACTCCCGACTATACTGTGGCCCCAAGGCTCCATCCGGAAATGCAGCTGATTACATGTTTCTCTCGAGAAGGCATCGATGTGCTGTCAAAATGCATCGGAATCAGCAAACCAGTCTGTTGGGCCTGCGAGCAGTGTATCAAGAGCCCGCGCGCATTATTGAGGGGCCGCAAACCTGCCACGACATGGCGGGTATCGGAAGTCAGCGGGAAGCTCAAGGACGACTGGATTCCACCACCAATACCTGAAGGCACTCGGACAGTGGAGGCAATTGCGCGTCGGTTGGCGCACAGCATTGCATTCAGGCTAGACCCTCTTCTATTCAGGACAGATGGTCTCTGGGTTCCGCGTTATTCCGATGATCAGTATTACAAATGTCCTGAGTTGACGCCCGTGGCATATGCCTGGCGTCCTAACGCTGCGCTGACCAACAATTCGGACATTACCAGCGTAGGCCGCGTTATGTATAATGTAAAATAGGGAAGTCGTGCAAGCCCCGTGTGGGAGCATCTTGCGTTCCACCTTTCTATCAATGACGCCAGGATGGACAAATGTAAACCGTCGCTGTTTGCGGACCTTACGGCTCCACTCCCGAAATAGTTAATGCGCTGGTAAATCTTAGCATTCTCTAGCGAATCAACATATAGACTGGGCAGGTGCGTGAACAAGCCCATAGCAGTGCTTGACATCGAAGATGAAAGTCCACCAGTAAAGGAATAAACCCAGCGGAGCAGGTTTCAAAGTCTCAACGGTATATTTTGACTCATTCCGCCAAAAGTAGTGCCAGGAGAAGACACTGATATCGAGCAATCATATAGACATCCTTTCCTCGTCGTCTCCAGTCTGAGAGTCTACTGATATGTCAAATATGAGCTCTGATGGTTGCGTTATTTGTTCGGGCTCCTGCTGAACGTGAGGCGCGCGCATGACGCGCTTCTCGCGCTGCTTGGTGAGATCCCGGATTCCGCGAATGGTTCTCCAGGAGAAGCTTGAAGTGTTACACCACTTCCAAGATGCGCAGTGCTCTTGAAGCTGAAGGAACGTAAGATAGTCACCTCACTGACTCGCGAGTTCTGTTCAGCTCGAACACGTTTTCGCCGGAGAATGCTTTGACAGGTTTGTCCGGCCTGGCCCACCCGGTCTTTCGACTCGATCTGTCTTCTATGTAAGGGTAATATTATCAGCAAAATGTCGCTGATGAGAGGCCCCAGGCGCTATATGCTAACATGCGGGCCGAAATGACTGATCGCAGCGCCCCGTGACTGGGCGAGTTTCGAAGGCTGTGCTCACGACGACTTTGTAACTCAAGACCAACGGCCTTCTAGCTATTGTGCGCCCGGGCAGTGTCAGGAAGCTCCAAGTAAGCTGCCTATTTTCAACTATGTTTCAGAACTTCGGAACCTTATAAAGTGCAGCCGACAGGAGCCCCGTGCCGCCATGACATCCATTCGCTCTCTTGGGGCACAGAATATCCCGCAGCGTAGCCCAGAACCAATCTCCACCAATTCCCGGGTCCCACCCGAACTCTGCGACAACATCATCGATCTACTGTGTGAGGATCGTAGATCCCTGTATGCATGTAGTCTGACGTGTCGTACATGGCTCCCGAGGACGCGGTACTGGTTGTACAAGAATGTCCGTATCAATCCGAAAAACAAGACGAAATTCCAAGATGTGTTGTCCAGCAATACTCATCTGGGAGATTTCGTCGAGCACATGTCCATCAGCATCTGGCTGCCACATCATCCCTTTGAATGGGACAAGTTCCTTCAGTCCGTCACTGCTTGTATGCGACATTTGACGACGCTTAGAATCCATTCGGGATACTTCAAGGACCCGAAGTCCTTCCAATATCTGACGGCAATTCGTACTTTGCGCCTCGAGGACACGTATATCGACTCGGAGACCACAAGACTGGCGTGGCTGCGGAGCATTCCCCAGATTGAAGAGCTTGCGTTCTCAGGGATTCGAGTGACCGGCCACTTTCCCATTGCAGCGTCCGACTATCCTCCTCTTCGGAAGTTGAATTCTATCAAGATCGATGGTGCTTTTTCTAGCGCATCGGCCTTCCTGCGTTATGTCTCAGTAAATGTCACGGAACACATCAAACATCTGGAACTTGGGGTTGTCTCCCCAAAAGTCGACCTGCCTGGCTGGTTCACAGGTATTGCCCCGGTGCTAGAGCATCTGGCGTTCACGAGTAGTTCATATTATGATCATCGTATGTCCATCGGATGGCGTGGTTTCTGCATGTATATCTGTACTGACGATTATGTTAGCTAGCGACCTTGTTCTGAACTGTTGCACCCGTCTCCGCTCCTTGGCATACACTATATATTGTCATGACAACGAGAAGGACACCGCTTGCTTGCTTTGGGCGCTCCAGCAGATCACATCGCCTTCAATGACAGTACTTCGCTTCAATCTCTTCGCTGACGACTGGCATGTCTACGACCGGAGATTGAGCATATCAGACTTCCCTGCACTCTCCACATTGTTATCATCTCCGAAGTTTGCATCACTCGAACGCCTATCATTTCACCTCTCTATTAATTTTGCCAGACGAAACCGATGTGAACCACCATTGTTTTCGGATCTCAGGACTTTGCTCGCAGATTTGAATATGCGGGGCATTTTGGCGCTTTCCACAGAAGTGAGGGATGAGCCGGGGAGGTGCGGAAACAGTCCCGAAAGAGCGCTCGAAATAGACGAGGAGGTAGAGCCACTGACATCAACGGAAACATGGAGGCTACCCACCCCGCCAAGACTTCCACCTCCCACGAGATCTCGGTCTTCCCCTCCCACAATAGTACCGGAGCTACCGATAACAGTGATACGGTTACCCAGGTCTCCGAGTTCAAGGAGCTCTCGATCTTCCTCTCCAACAATAGCACTTGAATAAGTCATTTTATTTATTTATGTAGATCAAGTTGTACTTGTTAGTTCTACATCTGAAGCTGATCTCAAGTCAATAGGTGAGTGCACTTGAGATCGTGTCGGGTGCGCGAGATTCTCATGGGTGAGTCTTCAGCTTTAGTGCTTGTGGTGTACAGTGGAAGTGGCAGTATTTCCCTATAGAAATCTGTTTCGGTGCCAGTGAAGGGTGTTCAAGACCCAGTGGTCTGGTGCAGGACATTGTGAAGATTGCGGGGGTGGTTTTGGGGTTCATGCAGTGATTCGTCTGTCCGACGAGACGGTTTCTTCCTGATAATGCGCCGGTCATTATTTCCACTAGGCAAAAAGTTTCCAGCCGTCTTTCATCTGTCAGTTATATGGTTTTGGCAGTATCCTAGCAATCCCGTTCGTTACGCATTTACCCAAGTTCACTGGAAGAGCCTCACGGTACTCTCGGCCAGGCCGCCATGCCGCCAGATTGTACCTAGATACCTGAACTCCGCCGGACTCCGCCATGGTGACACTCGCCCATTATTATGAGATCGGCTGTACGAGCAGGCTCCTAAACCAGCCGTCGTTATAGAGTCACCCTCCACATATCCCAGGGCGTGGTCACGTGTTGATTATGTGAGCGAGGTTCCAAATATGTAGGACCACATACCTGATTAGGACGAGCAGCAAAAGGAGGACGACTCTATAAGACGGCTGGCCAACTACATTCTCTGATTTCTCCCGAGGGCATATCGGAACGCAGTTGGCCACCGGCTATGAACTCTGAAACTTGAAGTCAGGTTTTAATTCTAGCTATGCCGACCATTATTATTCCGAGCTCTACATGGCACAGAGTCACATCTTCACTACACGTGATAGATATCATTCGAGTGGCTTCTTCGAAGTCTAACTTTCAGCTTCCATGCACACATTATTTTAGTAGAATGTCCTGTGACCTCCAATACCATCGATTGCATGCAATATGCACGTGTGAGATAGTCTAGATACCCGCCTAACTTGCACGCTATCTTATACGACCATGTCTGCTACAAAACCTGTTCAGCACATCCTTGAGATTCTCGATGCTGCAGGGCTCACTATCGGATCATTTCTGAATGCACTGTTGATCGATACCACGTACAAGGACCATCCTCTGATTGTCGATCTCCAAGATGATGGTGGTATCTTGATTGAATGGCTGATACAAAGGGCAAAGACGACGGCAGTAATGAAGTCCTGGGCCCTTCAGATCGTCAAGCAATACTGCATGGAGGAGTTAACAGGACTCTCGGGGAAGAAGATGGGCATGCACTTTAACGTGAAGAGAGCAAATGAAGAGCAGGTTCAATCATTCGATATTGAAGCACTTGCCGGAACAATGCAGAACCATGCACCTATGGCATGGGAGCTGATTGGCGGGCTGCTTGAGGCAGATCCAGCGATTGCGAAACGAAGGCGTCAAAAGAGAGGCAAATCAAAGCGACGCCCAATTCGCCAAGTAGATCCGATAGCAACGACAGGCGACACGGACGTCGAGGTGCCATTAGTGCTAGAGGAGGATAATAACAATAAGTATTGGAGAGACTTTGACGAGCCTCCTGATACGCACAATAATGAAGAATACTTGCTTGATATGGATGTTTTACCAGGAGATGGAGTGCTCGGGCCTGACACGTTGGAAAACATGGAAGAAGGGCCGCCCGATGACGATGATGAGCTTGATCATGAGGAAGATGGTAATGAGGAGGACGCAAATGATGTGGAGAGGGACCCGGGTCATCCAGACGATGCACCAGATAATGCGGAGAATGCAGAGGATAGTGAAAGCCAACGGCAGGCAGTTCTCGCGCTGGTATGTTGTCTGGTATGCGTCGAAGGATGACCTAATTGCTTGATTAGAAATCAGTCGTGGCGATAGCATTGATGCTACATAGTACAAACCAGCGGTGCAACACCTTGCAAGCGATGGTCGGCGTTTTCCTACATGCGTGCAATGCGCCAGAGGCCATCATTGACTTCCTGTCGCGCATTGGTCTATCAATCTCTCGCTCTGCAATCAATACTGCCGTGACAAGCCTATCAGCAGAAGCAATTCAGGAGATCCGAAAGCTTGGACGCACCCTTTTATCCCAGTCAGCTTATGATAATTTTGACGTTGAGTTGAGGCGTCTCGTTCCAACTGTCGAAAGGCCGCACGACACACTGCTGCACTTGACATCCGGCCTGTTGATCCCGTTAGAACACGGCGTTACCTCCGAGGATTTACGATGCTCAGATGAGCTCTGGGCTACATCACCCTATAATCCATCGAACTTCCACCTCAACAGTCAGCCGAACTGGGCCCAGGTTGCCTTCCACATTCAGAAGGAGGAAGAGCACCCATCGCAGCTTACCCTGAGTCAACGTTACCAGCGGTGGAAATTTATGGCAGATTTAGTAGAGTACGGCCCGGAATACTTTTGGAAGTTCAAGGACGGCCTGGGCGAGCCTGAACCTGTCGAGCAGATTTCACTGGTGAAGTCGCAGCAGATCCCTGTAAAAGCAATGGATATCAACGAGTCTACAACAGCGGGAAACATAGATGCTCTTACCAATCTCTTTCGGCAGATGGGCGTTGGCAGTACAGCCGAAGAATCTTCACCGGGATGTCAAGACATCGGAGACCATGTCACATTGGTTCACGGTGACTTGTCAACAGCGGAACGTGTTGAGAGTTTGCGGCAGTCCCGAAGCGATGAGACGACATCTTGGCGCCGCTTTCAAAGCGTAGTCTTCGTCATGGGACTATTTCACTTGAAGATGGCCTGTGCGGACGCTATCTGGAAGCTATATATCCAGCCGAAGGCCGCGCGACTGGACGAGACCTGTATGATGGAGCATGTGGCGGAGATCAGACCAAAAGAAACCATAAAAATGGGAAGTAAACCAGGGTTTCGTCGGATGCACGAGGTCATCCAGCACGTGGGCGTTGTCTCTCGCTTGGATTGCTGGCGGTTAGAGGTAGAGCGAGTGCATAAGTGCTCAAGTCTTGAAGAATGGGCGAAGTTGAGCCCCACCTGGGAAGACGTTCAGCAAATTGCAAAGGCCCTTACTCTCAACTACGTGGCCGGAAATAATCTGTCAAATATTCGGTCTCAGCCGCAGCAAGAGCGAGATAAGCAAAATGAGAACTCGTTATTACTTCAGCGTGACTGTCTCCTGTACGAGGAAATCACGCACGCGATGAACGCGGGAGACATCGGGTGGACGGAAAAGTGCTTCATACCGTGGGGCTTAATCTTCAAAGGATGCGGAAAACACAAATATGCGAAGCATATGCTGCACCTACTGCATAACCTGCATTTTGTGTATCCTCCGCGACTTAGGTGAGTTCTTTCCGAGAGGCCTCACTGCTTGATTCACCTGTTTGTCTTGCAGCCGAGCCATTCGCATGAACATTCTGTGTAATCCCACCGGCAAGAAGAATGGGTTCCGTGGCATAGATTGGTGGCTGGAACATAATAACTTCTATACAAAGGTACAGTAAACAATTACACAGCACGTAATAAAGCGACTCATCGAAATACAGAAGATTTATGCTGGCCAGTTCTCTGTTCGCACAAAGCATAGGATCATCAAGTACTCGCCACTCATTGGCTCCTTCAAGCGTATCCGGGTAAACTTTGAAAACATGTTTGCTTTACATCAACGCGGCTACAAGCACTCTTCTGCTAAATTGAAGAAAACATTTAGTCAGCTTGCACGGAAAATGAAGAAGAAGAGGGCTCACGAACACATCAAGGGGCGGGGCACCGCGTATCAGGTTCCAGATGCTATGAAGCTCGGCCTGCACAAGTACATCCATTCGGATTCGACGCCCGATGAGGAGAACCCAGAGGAGATAGTTGATGAGAATATCGATGCAGAGGACGGAGACTTGGATGTGTAGACGTACGATTTGAACCCCCTGCAACCAGGGGTGCCATCTGCTGGGGTGTATACGGGCCGCGCCAGACAATTTCTGGAGGACGGCGTATTGGCTGTTGAGCTATGTTGAGATCCGCGCCAAGGACCATGTGAACACCTGTTGGCTGCGGGACCTGTACAGTGATGGCGGGGCATCTGCTGAAGCGACCTGTTATACAGTCAAACTATGTGTACACAGACCAGGGCGATTACTCACTTGTGTATCCCACTTGTCCGCATCTGCCACAGGTTGGTGCCTTCCGTTTCTTCGCACCTTCCATCCGCTGTGTGCCCATGTCAAGGCCGCGTGGCGCTTGAGCGTTAGGAGTTGCCAATGCTGCAGCGGCCGGTGGAGGCAGAGGTGGAGGCGGAGGCGGATGCAGGAAGACAGAGTGCACTATTGTAAGTAAAGAGTCACCAAAATCATCCATCCATCTGGTGTTCCAGAAGACCTCTTTCTTCAGCTGTTCGCGTGTCTCCAGCTTGCCTACCCGAGCACAGCCAATGATGCGCTCAAGGGAGGGCTCTGAAAGAACAAGCTCGCCTCTGTAGTTTGCACTCATTGACCAACCAAACCTCAGCTTGGCCTGCTCGTCGTGCCAATCCATCAAGAGCTTGTGTAAGTGTGCTTCAGCTTCACCAGCATCGTACGGCCTGATCGGCGACTTCTTCGTCATCTTTGTGGGGGGTTCAATGTCGGTATCAGTGAACTGGGCGAGGATCTCAGGGTTGCAAAGGTCACAGCAGATAGAAGACGTCTTGGGACCGCAGCGCTGACAACCCTCAGTGCTCGGGTTGCATTGATGATAGTCGAACTCTGGTAAGATTGGCGTGAGAATTTTGATTACATTAGACGTGGTTCTTAATCACTCACCTCGCTGATCATTGCCGTAGACAAGTGTAATAGGTGTCCGACGGCATTTAAATCCGCGCAGGTCAGCGTTGGCAAAATCTAATATAGCAGGCTGTATCGTCTTGAGCTCTTTACCAACCGCGCCAAGTCCGCGATTTGATCGCTGAGAGTACAGCGACCACCGCTCCTCGAGATCAATTGTGGCATTTGCCTCAGGCACAACGACCACAACATCATCTTCGCTGCTAGAGTCATCAGCATTAGCAACCAGCACCGGGGGATCAGGGGCAGGAGCAGTCAATGTCTGGGGATCGCCTGTACGCTTCCGCTTTGCCGGTCTGCTATTTGCAGCCGCTGACGTCTTCTTTCGTTTCTTGGTTGCTGCCCGCTGTAGTTTACGAATTTGTCGGCCCTTCATCTCGTCGTCACAGTAGGTTTTCTCGTAGATGAAAATTGCAAAGCCTTCGACGTCAAAGCCTCTTGCTGTGCGACCAAAGCGCTGCCAAAGGGTGTTGATATTTTTGGGTAACTTCCACTGAACGACAATCTTGATGTCCGATACGTCGAGTCCCTGTAATTGTTTTGTTACTAGCGTTACACGTCGAGAAATCGAAACTCACCATTCCGAATGAATCGGTGACGCACATACCAAAAATGTCACCGTTCTTGATTGCCTCGAGCTGGTCGTCTCTGTATTTGTCGGACATGAGCGAATGAAAATACTTGACTTTGTGCTGAAGATGCTCGGGCAGCCGGCTCCGGAGGTGTCTGGTAGTGGCTTCCGCTTCTTTGATACTGTTGAAAAAGATCAAGAACTTTGGCGGGGGCAGGTCACCGTCAGTGAAGTTCTTTGGAATGAGAAAGTTCAGGTCTTTGAATGAACTGGCGGAGTAGCGCATCTTTCGAGCGCAAAGAGCGATATCTGGGCGATTGTTTGACCGGAAGATATGGTCTGTGTGCCGGGGCCGGAGGTGAAGAACTTCAGTGACGTCGTCGAGAATAGGAGTAGGAAGAGTGGCAGATGCGACGTAGAAGGGAATGACCTCGGGGATCAGAAAGCGAAGGCTCCCGAGATATTTGTATTGTTCTCGAAAGGAGCTCCATTCGCTCATGCAATGGCCTTCGTCGAAGACAAAGTAGAGAAGCCTCGAAACAAACGAGGGCTTCTTCCAAAGCTTCTCGCAGTGTCCGCTGTCGGTCATCAAAATTTCTGGGTTGATAACGACGACCTGGAACATGCCAGCTTCAATGTTCTGTACATTTCAATAAGTAAGTCAAGCTGAAATGTGATGATTTACTGCTACTCACCTTGAAATTCTCATCTGTCACCGACTTTGCATCAATGGCGATCCCCCGAATTCCGGCAGCATTAAGTAGCTCCACATTTTGCTTTCCGAGGATATTCAGTGGCGTAACCACGAATATCATCTTGTCTTGATTGTCTTCGAGTGCCATAAGAAGCGGCATCCAGAATGAGAGTGTCTTCCCGGCACCGGTCGCAGCGATGGCAACGACATCGTTTCGTTTTTCGTACAGTGACTGGGCGATTTTGATCTGAAAGAGACAGGGATGCTGGCCGAACTTTTGCTGGACAAGACTTCGGATGCGTTGAATAGACCAAGTGGACGGCGGCATTTCGAGAAGCAAGTATCCCGGGTATAGCGAAGACTTCAACCACGAAAGGTCGACCTAGTGACAACAGTCACGGCAGATGACGCCTGTAACACTAGCATTTGAGGCTCCGACGCGTGAATTCAAGCCCTATTCTAGGGTTTTTGCGCAAAAACGAGGAGGACGATCGCGAGACTCTTTCGGATCTCTCGGGCGCTTGACATTTTTGGCCAGCCGTCCTATAGCCTCGTCCTCCCTTCACACACGCATCTAATTAGGAAGCTCGCATATTTCTAAGACTGTCACATGATCTTTGGCTGAGGTCATCAGATCATCCTGGGATTTGTGGAGGGTGAGGCTATAGCGAAGGCTGGTTTAGGAGCCTGCTGTACGAGAGGCATCCGACAGCCATCCTGGCCTCGCCATGTATCCAACTAACTCGTTTGGACCACAGGATACCTCGTGTGCTCCACTTCAGAACAGCGATCAGCAGCTTAGCTCGGGATCAGTCTCCACAGCTTGCCATTTACCACGTGAACTCTGCGACGAAATCATCGATCTACTTCGCGATGACCGCAAAGTCCTCTATGCATGTAGTCTAGCATGTCGCGCATGGCTTCCGAGGACGCGCCACTGGCTGTATAAGAGCGTTTCTGTTGGCCCAGAGAATAAGACGAAGCTCCAAGATGTTCTCACTAACAACCCCGGGCTGGGGCATCTCATCGATCACTTGTCCATCGTTGCCATGTTTCCGCACCATCCCTTAGAGTGGGACAAATTCCTTCAATCTGTTACTGCGCACACGCCTCGCCTCACTGAGCTCGACATTCATAAAGGCCACTTCAAAGATCCGACGTCCCTCCAATACCTCGCTACCATTCGCACTTTACGACTCTACAATGCATATTTCGATTCGGAATTGACCAGACTAGCGTGGCTGCGGAGCATTCCCCAGGTCGAAAAGCTCGCACTTTATGACGTTCAACTGACCGGAGTACCTCCATCTACCCTCGAGTGGCCCCAGGATCTCCTCCTACCTGCGCAGTATCGAATTCAATACGTTACATTCGGGTGGATCTAACTTCGTGAATTTCGTGCTTCCCAAAGGGAGGAAACACATCACACATGTGGATCTCGGCAGGGTTAGTCTCTTGGTCGGTATGGAGGACTGGTTCACGGATATCGCTGCAACGCTGGAACATCTAGCGTTCAGTAGTATGCAGACGTGGTGGATGTCAGGCACCTGTACGTCCGTTGTATTGCGTACTTCCTGTATGTACGTCCGTACTGACTGTCGCGATAGTCAGCGATCTTGTGCTTGCCCCTTGCACCAACCTTCGCTCTGTGCAATTTTCCTTGACATATGGGATCAACTGTGACGACACCGGTCGCTTGCACTGGGTACTCCGGACGATCACCTCGTCGTCTATAGTAACACTTCGTTTCAACCTATTCGCCCTCCTACCAGATGTTTACGACCGCAAATTGACCATATCGGATGGCTCTGCTTTCTCAGCGTTGCTCCTATCGCCGAAGTTTGCGTCATTACAGCATCTTTCATTTCACTTATGCGTCATCACCGCACGGGTCGACCTTCCCGAGCCGCCGCTGTTTGCGGACCTCAAGGCTCTGCTCCCGGATTTATATGCGCAGGGAGTCTTAGAACTCTCCGTGGAATCCAAGAAGCTACCGCGCAGAAGCTGGGACAGTCCCGAAGTTGTGCTTGAAATACATGACGACCATAGTGTACAGACAGAGGGATAAATACAGCGAGGCAGGTCAAGGAGTCCGTGATTCGCGGGGGGACGATGCAGTTGGTGGAACCTGTGGCCTAGGAGCCATTGATCCGAGCGGGGAAGACCTAGAAGTCAAGCAGAGAATCTCTGTCTTCTCTGCTTGAAGTGCCAGAGCGAGACTCCAAGCGTTGTCATTGAACCGGTAAACATTCCCTCCTTCTGTATCGTCTCTAGCCATGTGATGTATCTGTATGTCGTGTCGCCATCTTGACAAACTCGCAGACCTCGATAGACTACCAAGCAAGCGTCGTTCGCACGTACGTACCTGCCAGCCGATGTAATATACCTGACCTTGCTGAGCGATGGATGTGTCTGACTGCTGAGTATTGGGATAAACGAGAGGTAATACAAGTGAGTATACAACATCGACTTTTTCAGGTTCTGTTGATCGTACGTCTCAAACGAGCTTGAGTAGGTCGCTCATGACCCCCATCGCGGTGACGGCCGCGCCTGCTCCAGCACCTTGCACTACGAGCGGTCTCGCACCGTACCTCTCGGTGTAGAACATGATGATGTTGTCTGAACCACCCAGGGCAGTCGCAAACGGATGCGTGACGGAGTATCTGGACACAACACGTTATCGGCGCTCAGCTTCAAATACGAACACTGATCGGGGAGCACTGACTTCTCAAGATCCGCCTTGATAACACCCTGCTCGACGTCTACGACGCCCGCAAAGCGGAGCACCTTGCCCTCGCGCGCGGCCTCTGCGCGCATCTCCTCGAAGCGTGCATCGAACTCGGGTAGGCGTGTGATGAACTCATCCCCACTTGTGACGCCCGCGAGCTCGGGCGGGACGAGCGAGTGCGTCGAGACGGACTTGTATCCTTCCGGGAGAGCACCGCGCAGAGCCGGGAGGCATCGAGAGAGAATAGTAAGCTTGCGCGCGACATCCGCGCCGTTGAGATCGTCTGCGGGGTGTGGCTCCTGCACACGGTGTCAGAGTTAGCGAGACAGAGGTGGTGTGGACGCACAGTGTAGCCCTTTTCGCGTGCAGTGGCAACAACGGAGGAGAAGCTTGGGCCCTCCGCCTTGCCCGTTGAGTACTCGTTGAAGATGTAGCTCATTGTCCCCGAAAACACGCCCTCGATCTTCCGGACCTGCGTCCCTCTCTCAGAACCCTCCTTCCGCAGTCGACAAGCCCGCAACGCACCTTATCTCCAGTCGCGACGAGATCTTTGAGTGTCGAGATGACGGGCAGACCCGCACCGACGGTCGCCTCGTTGAGGAAACGTGCGCCGCTCTCGAGGCTGGCAGCGAGGATCCGCTCGTACAGTCCGAGCTCCACACTGAACGCCTTCTTGTTCGGCGTTACGACGTGCACGCCTGCGCGGAGGAACAGTGGATAGTGCCTCGCCACTTCCTCGCTCGCTGTGTTGTCCACCAACACAGCGTCCTGTCCAGGGCGCACGAGCGCCGCCAGCTCGCGCAGG
Organism: Gelatoporia subvermispora B; assembly: GCA_000320605.2. Classification (NCBI taxonomy): domain Eukaryota; kingdom Fungi; phylum Basidiomycota; class Agaricomycetes; order Polyporales; family Gelatoporiaceae; genus Gelatoporia; species Gelatoporia subvermispora. The sequence goes on from KB445800.1 coordinate 483,786, forward strand.
AGGAACGGCAGGTCCGGCTTGAGGCGCACTGGCGAGCCTACGAGCTGTTGCTTGAGGTCTCCATCGGCGAGTGCGAGGCCATCGGGATTGAAGACAGTTGCGGTCGAAGAAGTCAGAGCGACGAGCCGGAAAGGCGACGGCGAGGGGAAGGCTAACAGCTGCCGAATGAATTCGCTCCCAACGAGACCAACGCCGACAACGGCTACACGCAGGACCTTCGGACTAGTCGAGGTCGCCATAAGTTTGAGACAGGAGTCAGAAAACTGGACGAGATGGAGTAGAATGAGTCATGTTCGAAAGCGAATCCATCGATGGCACGCAGTGCGTCACTAAAGCTTAACATTTAGATACAAAATATACATGACTATCATCTCGAGACAGTCTCGTGCATTACATCCGTCAAATACTACAAATACACCCCTGCAGTGTCAAATGCATTCAAGTCATGTTCCCTGTTCGTGCAAGTCGTTTCAAAGCTAAAGCCAATGTCCAAATCACGGAGGCGACTCTGAGAATGTCACCGATTTCTCTGTGGCAGCTTTCTGCGACATCGATTGTGAGCGCGATATCGATCCGCTGGCCCTCAGCTCTTCCTGTATCGGGCTGGATGCCTGATCTAGCACGTCCCGAGAGCCGAACGCTGACTGCACCGACGGGCTTTCCGTCCTGACGCCAATGTCATACGGCGATGGTGAGTTTGTTCTAGGTGTATTCCTGCCGTTGGTTCCTACCCTGCTCGATGAGGTGCTGTCATCTTGTGGATGTAATGGTACGTGATCAGCTGGAGGAGTTGTCCAGATCTTGACCGCGCCGTCGTGGCTCCCGGTAGCGAACATGAACGGATCGACGGCGTGATTCCATGCAATGCAGGTCAGGTCACCACCCAGGGCTTGGGCACGTACGTGATGCAATAAAGCCCCTGATTCCCGGTCCCAAATGTGTATATCTCCAGCTATATGGGTATATGTAAGTTGAATGCTGTGTACAACACCCATCGACTCACCTTTTCCTGCGCAGAGCACTAGTTGGTCATTCTTGCCTCCGAAGTAACTTGGGCCTGCGAAGTCGACGGAAAACTTGGGCATGTATGTATGACGTAGCGAAAGACGTGCGGTGTCCTTAACCGTTTCGACTTTCCAAAGTTGTGGAGGGGCCTGGTGGGGAGGTAAGCAATCGACTTGTACATATGAAAAGCAAAATAACCTTGTTCTCATAGCTGACGAGAGCAACTTGGTCATTCCTGGCGAGGGTGATGTCGCGCACATCATGCAGAACCGGTACACGACTGAACGAGAGTTAATGTTGATATGAACACCACACAAGCTGTAAGCATCACGCACTTGTCGATTTCTTTTTTGTCCAGGTTGTACGCTACGTACTTCGATCAGCACTCAACAAGACCATCAGTTTTTCAGGATATACCAATGATCTGTTTCTCGGCGCGGGATTTGCTTGGATGTAAGCCATCAGCAGATGCCATCAATGCTCCTACACATAGCATGCGTTGACCGTCCTGGGTCACTGCAACATCGTGCAGCGTCATCCGATCGAAGTGGTGCGTATCAAGGACCTATTGAGCGGGATGTGAGACTATGGTCTGGAGGGCTAGAGCAAGGACATACTTGTCCGCTCAGGTCCTGATAAGTGCATTCACTCAATAACGTGCAGAATAGTTCCGAGTGGGGCACCACTTACCAGTTTGACGACATCGCTACCTTCGACAGACAAGAGGCCTGGTCTCCGATTAGGCATGGTCAAACGGACGCGCAGTGAATCACACCTTCTCCGCCTGGAAGCCATACAATGGACTGCACGCTGCGCCGTCTGTCGATTGTCTTCCGGCATACACCATCCTGTAAGATGATTGCACGTGAGCAGTCCAACTCAGTTTGCTCGCCACTTCATGGACTAACCTCAGTCCAGACCTTGATACCACGGTTCAACTTGGTCAACAAGAGTGAGCCAGTAGGAGACCTGCGTTGGACAGTGTAAGACAAGCTAAACAAGCGGTGTTCCAGCGGCTTACCATGCGACTTGGCCGACAAATCCTTGTGGATGTGCTAGTATCCTATGGACTGTGAATGGGTCCTGCGAGATGGTGAGAAAAGTTTAGAGTCTTCTTGAGCGTGCTTGGTATTCTGAAGACACCCACGCCTACGCGGAAGATCATGGACGTTCTATCCCAACTACACCGGACACAAGACTATGATCAGTAACCTATACCACTAAGGCACACCAGAGGCATACCTTGACGTGGCCAATAATTTCCCATTTGGCGAGAATTGCAGGTGTCTCACGAGCGCCTGATGTGCAGGCAGATCTTGCGTCGGCTCCAAGCTCTTCAACTTCGGGACCAGCGTCGCCACGCGCGACGTGCGCAGCATATTGACTTGCTCGACTAGATCACCCTTGCTCTGACCATCCGACGACGTCGTCCTCTGTCTCCGCGGGGTAAACGGGCCAAGGGGCGTGGACACCCCGGCCGCAGTGCGCAGCATCATCACCGAGCGCACCGCGCTGGCAAAGCGGCTCTTCGCCGTCGGCGTAGCCGCGCCGTTGATCGAGCTCGTCTCGCTGTTGATCGTATTCGTACTCAGCGCGTCCGTGGATGTCGCAACCGTCGTCGGGATGCGCCCCTCCGCGATAGGCAGGAGCGGGCTCGCGTCCGAGCCGCGATGGCGGATGGGCGACACCGGCTCGGACGGGCCCCGCTCGTGCCCAGGAGAGAGCGCGCGGCCATTAAGCGTCTCCGCGGCCTTCTCCTGGTCGGACTCCATCGTGCTCTGTCTGCTGAATTTGTCGACAACCACCGAGTTGAGCCGCGAGAGCCGCCGCCCGACGCTATGGAAGTGCCGGCGGACCCAACCAGAGACGATCCAGAACCACGCGCGCGGCTCGTAGATGATCCATTTGATGCCGGGCACCATGGCGAGCTCCACCTTGGTCTCCGATATAACGTCGGCAAGCCATTTTCGGCCTTTATGTCGGGTGAATGCCCAACGCTCTGAAGCGAACCATGCCGACACTGCTGCAAGTCCGAAACAACTCATCGCCGAGAACACTGTCGTGACCGTCGCAACTATCCTATGCTGTGGTACTGTCAGTATTGTACTTGATACTGGGAAGTCTTGGCCTTACCTGCCCGGACGAATACGCAAACAGTACGAGACCGATAGAGAAACATGCGACTGACAAGACCAGAAACACCAGTGGTGACCGCTTGATCCATATGAGGACCCACCATGGTACGCGGTGGCCAGGTGAGCGACTGAGCATTATGTGCATCAACAGGATATAATTATCTAGATGGGCTGTACGCACTACATCGCTTGCTTCCATGTCAGACCGAGTAAGCTGTTGACTGCTGCTCCGATACTGAACACAAGTGAGGTAAACCAGAAGCCGTTGACAGCATCAGCGAGTGGATGATGAGTATCAGTGAACGAGAACTGCATCGTCGTCGCAGTGACTGCCGAAAAGAAGGTCGCCACTGTGCTGAGATTAAGCAGATTTTGACTGGCATGTTTCTGCGCAAAGCGGATAGTCGGGACGCCTAATAATGGAATAGATGTTAGCCCATTTGATAGTTCAAAGAAGTTGCAATACAGACCGATCTCAATAAAGATGGATAATGATGAAGTAATGCTGTCTAAATGCTCTCCCATCTCGGCGGAGAGATCGTGGATATATCTCTGCACCGCAGGGTATCGAAATTGGCCTGTAAAATCACATGAGACACGGCGCTAACTATACATAAAAGAATGCAACCTTCGTATGCCTTGAGACATGAGGCCCAATACTACGTGCAGAGAAGCCGTGTCAGATCACGCGTAATACTCAGGGAAGGAGAAAAGTGGTTCTACCTTCAGATCACCCTCAAGGGACAGAATTGACGAATTAACTGCTTCATCTGTAAACTCCGGGAATTCGTTCAGGCAATCAAGGAACGTCGTCACGTCTTTGGCAAACATCTGCAACTGGAAGGGCAAGTCTTCCGGGTCCAAGCTCTCCATAATTGTCGGGTTTGCGACATGAGGCGGAGGTTTGTAGCGTTTACTCTTTCGCCAATGTTGTAGATTAGGGTCCACCAGAGACTCTCGTGACCGCCGGTTTACTTTGCGAGGAAATAGGTCTGCGGCATTCTCACGGAAAAGAAAGAGGATTTGTGCCAGACGCTCTCGCAGGTGAAATGACGATGAGAGGATGCCCACGGAACTACCCAATTGGCGTGCAGCGTTAGCGAAGTTTCGTAGCTTCAAATAACGATTAAGCCTTGATTTGCGACTGTACAGATGAGCCTACCTCTCGATCTAGATTGTGTATTCGCCTGTACTGATATTCAGAGTTGTTGCGGCCATGATACACGCCACAACGCACCTCTGGAACTTATTGAAGGCTTCTGCTCCCACTTTCTGCAAGTGTTCGTCGACGGTGGCTGGACAAAGGGCGAGGCCATGTGAGCTCCACAACGACTAAGCGAGGAGTCGGGTAACTCACGAACATCCCGATCGTCCTCGAAGCTCGGTTGCTCGTTCACTACGACGTTCACAGTGAGGATACGATCATGCAATTATGACCATAGTGCTCACCCACTCCTCCCAGCTCTTCATCTTTGCTCAGCTCGGCAAGCGCGTCGAGCAGAGTCCGTAGCGTTTGCTTCCGTCTCGCGTGGCCACGGGTGCTTTCCTGCGAGGATACAGTGGGTCCGGCAGGTATTGCAGTTAGGTCATTGGGATGTGCTGTCGTTTCCGCCAAATGCACTACCAGAGTGAGGTAAGCACAGAGAAGCAACGGTGAGCGCCGGGAGAGACATGCCTCGAGCCATGTTGAGGCGTTGCTAATGGCTATAAAGGGAGACCAAGAGACCGATTTTGTGTCGTGAAGACGTGAGGACGTATATCTCTGGGAGTCGAGGTCAGAAACTCTGGGATAGGTAAGACGACTTCCAACTCACATTCGTGAAGATTCGTGGTGAGGTCGTGTGTGAGGGTGAATGTCTTTGCGGGGCATGCTTGAAGATGCGCGCTCGGCGTCTAAGATGGTCGGGTACGATGGGCGCCCGACCGAACGCGGCATGGTCGAGCCTCATGGTCGCCGGCACGGCAACTTCACATCAGCTTGCAGGCAAAATTAACTGATCTTCGTGTCCTCTATCTGCGCCCGGTGTCAGTTTGCGATTTTTGAGCAAAGAGACTCAGTAGGACTTCACCGTCGCCAGTAAGCGGCCTTCAAAGGGATTCTAATATTCCGTGACTTCAGCTCCTGCGTCTCGAACGCCCAAGACTTGGACACCTGGTTGCAGAGGTAATCACGGCGTATTGTGGACGGGGTCTGCATGTTAATGAGATGCTTACGAACTTTCGCGCGAGGCGTAGCAATAGCAGCTGAGAGGACGTGACACGTCACCAGAGGGTTGCTAGCCAAGGCAGGACGCCCGAGGATCCCAGTCTTCGTCAAACGCCGACTAGAAGGACGGTCCCGTGGTTTTTCCAACTTCTATCTCAATTGATACATATGCACGCAGCTGTTTGGTTTGCCAAGGAACTACAGGTCAACCCATACTCGCACGGGACTACGAAGCAGAGATAGACAGGTCCCCAGCTAAGCCCAAGCAAAATAACCAAGATCAGTGAGAACACCATGCCCATTGCGTACTTATCTGAGTCAGATAGTAGCCCGTAGGCCTCCCAGAGTGTGGCGGCCGGTGAGCTGTGATCCAGTGTGGCAGTGTCTCAATTGAAAGATCATACTGCACAACAATCACCTGAGTATATGTTGCACCTAGTCCCGGACGCGTCTGTCACAGGATCTTGCGAGACAGTCCTGACTCCAAGACTCGTGTTGACACTGATGTTTTGGAGGAGATCAGAATGAACAGGCCTCAACATCTAACATTCAACCAATGTTCCATGTGGTTGGAGGAGCACGGGACCGATCTCTATCTGGCGAAGCATTCTCGACTTGACACATGTCAATCAGTACTTCGTCTCTCCTCAGGCAGCGGTGACAACCAAGGATTCAATATTCTTTCATCAAATGTCGTTCTGATATCTTATATCTATCGCTGTATGCCTGATGTTCGAAATTCAGGACCGCCGAGTTATAATTCGAGTACTCCAATCGTATTTTCGAAGAATAGGCAGAGATCCTCTTCCAACAAGCGTCCTTCCGGGTATCATTTTTGTGATCTGCTGGCTAGTCAGACCTTCAGCTTCAGGATCGGCAGGTGTAGAGGAACCTGCATGAGTTGCTGTCAAGGCGTTGTCGACAGAGTGTCAGTCATTCCAAGTTCTCGAAATCCCGGACAAAAGTTGGGATGCCGACCCGTCTCATTGTTAGCATTCATATCATTACCTCCTCTGCATTAATTCTTTTACTCCGTGGAACTTTTGACTGACTATTGAGTCCCAGAGCTGGCAGCGGGCCCTGGGCACGTGCGCGAAGAGGCATCTGCGATTCGGAGTAAGTACGGTGTGATGACGTCACACTAGATGTATATCATTATTCTGTGTCGATTGCTGTGGCTTGGCTCTGAACACGCAACGGCCCAATCCTCTGCGATCTCATTACATAACGACTCCAAGATATTTCTTTTCATCTCCCTTTGTGTAACTCTCGCGCTTCTGGCTCATCTGATTGCAATGGCTTGGAGGTGCAGCGGTGTGACTAACGCAGAACTGATCAAGAACATGATGCAGGCTGGACTCATCCATTCGGATCGTGTCCTCGCAGTCAGTCTCCTGCACAAGCAATGTCTTTCCTATACTCGGGTATGTTTCTGACTTAGGTATTGTGCTAGGCCATGACCAAGGTCGATCGTGCGCACTATGTACGGTCGCAGGCAGAAGCCTACGAGGATTCACCGCAGTAAGTTCGAAACCCCCTATTGACGCCTGATTAAAATACACGAGAGCCAGATACATTGGACACGGTGCAACCATCTCGGCACCCCACATGGTCAGTACTGACTATCTATCAATATCAGAATAGGGTTGATGCTGAGGTTATGATATCATGTGTAGCATGCTCACGCTGCAGAGAATCTACTGCCGTTCCTCCGTCCCGGAGCTCACGTCCTTGACGTAGGCTCGGGATCTGGATATCTCTGCGCTGTACTTCATCATCTTGTTTCCGATAATGCGAATGGTAAGGTTGTTGGGATTGAGCACATTCCCGAGCTGGCAGAGTGGTCGAAGGAGAATCTCCGCCGCGACGGGCTAGGACCTGCTCTGGACGACGGGCGGATTGAAATTATTGCTGGTGATGGAAGAAAGGGTGTGTATCTGCTTAGCGCTTTTCTTGCGAATCTTAGTGATTTAGTATCGTTCAGGTTACCCTAGCGGAGGTAAGTGATCTACGCATGTGGAAGAGCAAGTATCCCAATGGTGTGCGGCTTTTGATAGGTCCATACCATGCCATCCACGTTGGCGCCGCAGCGCCTACTCTCCCTATCCCTCTGATAGAGCAGCTCACGCAGCCTGGTCGCATGTTCATTCCTGTCGGCACGTCATCTCAAGAGATCTTGCAGGTGCGTGGTAGTAGAACATGATACAATAGTACCACAAGCTGATGATCGTCATCAGGTCGACAAAGACTCCACGGGCAATGTCAAACAGGAAGCATTGATGGATGTGATGGTGAGGCAGCTCCCAAGTTCTCTGGTACGGAAGCTGAGGGGGAAATTTAGTACGTCCCTTTGACAGACAGGAATCAGCAATCTTGAAGCAGTACGTGGAGGATGCGTAGACACGAATGTAAGATGCGAACGTTGATGGTCGTAATTCACGACGTGTACGGGCCATCGCAAATGACATCGTCGCTATTCTGATTCCGCAGACCCAATCATGAGAGGCCCGCCCTTCGCAGACCATCAGTATGTTTCAAAGGTCTCCGACGCAGATCGCAGCTTGCGTGTGTTCCAAACTGTCTTCGCCACATTGAGCGGGGAGCATAAGGCGCCTAACGTGAGAGTATTTGACGAACTTCGAGAACGAGTCGGTCACGACACCGAAAACCTCGTACGTAAACTTGTCGTCCACACGCGAACATATACTGCCTCCCCCGCAATTAAACCTCTCACATTCTTCTTGTATAAACTCCTTGGTCTGGATAGCAAGTCCAACGCAAAAGCGGGCAGCTATCTCTTCTCAGTGCAGAAGCATCATGGCCACAGATACACTTAATTCTCCAGTCGTCGAGCGATGGCGAGAACCTTTGAGGGCTCTGGAGACTTCATGTGCATCCTTGAGGTATACGGCATTATACGCACATTCCTGCCGACGCAAGAGCATCCAGCTGACTCGAGATTCCTAGTGTGACAGAAGTAAGCGAAAGAAAGCTTGTTACTCCAACATGGCCTAAGTATCTCATGATCCTTTCAGATAGACGAGCTCCATTCTGCTGCTGTGGATTGCCTAGTTCGTATTCGTCGCAATCGCAATGCCATGCTTCCCGTGAATCGCATACCTCCCGAGATATTGCTCTGCGTATTCTACCTCCTGCCTCGGGCGTCAGTCGATGGCGATCGCGTGGTTTGGAATTTCTCCATCTTCTCTCTAGAGGATGTGGTCTGGTTATCGGCGGTCTGTACGCATTGGCGGGACATTGCGCTTAGCTCAGCTGTTTTATGGCGCTGCATGAATTTTGATATAACACAGACATTCCTCCAGCGCACGCGACACGCACCACTGGCATGTCAACTTGGACCTTCAATAAATTATACACATGACAGGAAAATAGCGTTGTTCCTGGAAGTACACGGAGCGCGGATTCAAGAACTCCACCTTGCACAGCCGGACCCAGGATCGCCGATCGAATATTGCAGTGGGCTGGATGGGATCGAAGTTCTGTCCGCTCGCAACATGTCCTTTCTACCGGCGTTCCTATGCCAGTCAACCTCCCGACTACGTAGCATTGCGATGAGCTATTGCACAAAGGCTCCAACATGCATGTTGCCATGTCTCACCCAACTCTCACTTGTATCCATCGACAAAAGGCTCCCAGTTCACGAGATGCGGGACCTCCTGTCTCGCTGCCCAACTCTGCAAGACTTACACTTAACCAACTGCCTCGCGTTCACTACCGACATTCAAGCCGACACCCGTGCCGTTATTCGCATGAAGCAACTCCGAAGAATTCGAATTGCCGACCATGCCCAATGCACCAGTGCCCTGTTGTCCGGCTTATCTCTTGAGCGTGGTATGACGATAAGGACCAATGCCTACCGCATCTCCGACACCACTGCATCCGACATCTTTCAGGTATATAATAGCGAGCCATTCTTGAAGCTTGCTATAATCATGTATTATTTTGATCTCACCATCATTGCAACTGGTGAATCCTCGGGTGTATCTCACGAGTGGAGGGAATATTTCATTGGAAGGAGGACGTGGCCTCTGCAACTGCTTACTGATCTCGTTTCACGCCATCAACCTCGGGACCTCTGGTTGATCGGGGATACAAACTTGGAACAACAGAGTCTCATATACACCCTGCCGGAATCACTGGAGACGCTTTGGGTGTCGCTCGGTTCCCTTGAGGGGCTCTTGGTTCCACTCGATGCCCTCTCCTGCAGCTCTCTCATTCCTTGCCCCCACCTTAGAACCTTGCACATTGTAGCCGCCCCGGATACTACATATACGGAAAAAAAGTGGTCTGACGCGCTGTCACTGCTAATCGCACTGATCGCTCGGAGGAAGGAGGCTGGTAACCCGATTAGCGAGGTGATTTTGCATGGCAATCACTACAATTGGGCTTCACACCTCGGTCATGACAAAGTCAAGTCCCTCAAGAAGGTGGTTCACTCTGTCGAGATCGCGACTAATGCCGACTGTAGGATGAAGATGCCCGCTATCTGCACTTCGAAGGACGGTTCATGGTGGTCGTCATGGAACTATTTATTTCACATGATACACAGTGATTAGATGCAGCATGTATTCAGATATATGCAGCCCGCAGAATTGCCCTTGACTATCGACAACGAGAGTCTTGTATGATGTGCCGTCACTTTGGCCGCGTCTCTGAGGGTACTAGCAGCTCGCGAATCCATACCTTAGAGCAAATTCGTCCGAAGGGCAGCAATATCATTTGCTCATAACTCAATGATTGTTCAATAGATCAAGTAGAAAAATCTCAAAGTGGACGAGCGTAGACTTGTGGGAGTCCCGGACTGCTGACACCTAGTGAGCACTTCGAGGCGCGACCACGTGGTCAATGTTCGTCTGGCGCGGTTCGCAGACTCGACTCCTTGTCCTCAACTCCCTCCACCGGGTCTCTTCAGCCTTATTTCTGTATTCTTATACTCATTTTTAAACTCCCGCTATGCGGTTTTTGTACTATTTATCTTTCGCTCTGACGGTGCCGGCCACCGTTTTCGCATGCGAAGGCGAATGCATCGTCAGCATCACGAATGCGTTCCTAGGGAACTACACAAAACCGCTCGGCGCGGTTCTAGAGAGCGCGGTGCGTCCCCCTCCTCACAAATTCTATTCAGCTTGAGCTCGCATTCACCCCCTTCCCAGGCGACCCAGATCTCGGGCATCATGCCCAACAACCCCGGCGCCAGCGCCGTCCTGCACTACATGCAGCCCTTCATCGCCGCATACAAGAACACGTCCTACGCCGGGATGGAGACCGCGATCTTCCCGAACTACTTCCACGGCAAGTGTCTCGACGAGAACGGCAACGAGCCCGCGGGGTGCCCGGACCCGGACTGCCCCATCGTGTGCGGCACGCCCGGCTCGCTCGTGCACTTCTACGCCAAGCTGCGCCTCATCGCGTACAACCAGACGCGCTACTCCCTCAAGGCCCTCGTCGCGCCCAGCTCAAAAGTCTATCAGCAAGTCGAGCAGAACATCCTGAACGCCGCCGGCTCCGAGTCCCATGTGCGCCGCGCCGGCCGCTTGCACCCGCGTCAGCTCCTGCCCGGCCTCGGATCCGCCTCACCCGCATCGCATGCAAGCCCCCTGAGCGTGCTCACCGCACCCGCATCCATGCCCAATCCGCTCTCTGGCTCTAGCAACCCTCTGGCCCTGGCGTCCGCTCTCTCGCCCTCGCCCCCGACTTTGTCTTCAGACGCGACCAACAGCACCGCAGGCTCCGACTCCAAGATGGTCGTCCCGCTCTTCATGAAACGCACTAACAACAACAGCAGCAGCGACGACATGAAGACCCAGCTCCGAACGATTATGCAGGACATGCCGGACATGCTTCGGCGCGCGTGCGGCGACGACTCCGCCGACGGCACAACGAACGGCCTGCCCAATTGCAGCTGGGAGCCCGAGATGAAGGAGTATATCCTGTCGTTCCCCTGATACCTGTATAACATCATGTCATAGTCCTATCATGTATTCAGCCTATACTTGCGAGCTGTCGCTCGCTAACAATTGTAGCCCTACCACGCACACGTTACCTAGAAAGTTCCAAATGACGCGACATTCAAAGCTTGAAACACGTCTGATACCTGTCGTCATAGCTCCTACCACTTTCGTTTGACTAGAACTGTTAATCGAGCCATCGGACTTATTGATCACACGGAGGTACTCAATCATACGCATAGACAAAACTATATTCATCCTAAACTCATACACAGCGCATACGCATACATACTTGACAAGCAGAATCCAACAACCCACTTCAACGCCGGGCCATGCTCCCGCCCTCGCCCGCAGCTCGCATATGCCATACAAGAAAAATCCACGAACCACCCACTCCGCCCACCACCGGTGCAGCACGCGCACGTGTATAGTTGCGAATAGAGTACGAGGCGCCGGGACGGCGGCATGAGATCAATGCGATCGGTGCGAGGCGACAACAGGGCGGAGAGCGCGACGAGTGCTGATGTACAGTTGATGCGAGTGCGGAATGCGAGCAGCGATGCAGTGCGAGAGCCGGAGAGCAGAGCCGAGACGTCTATGGTGCAAAATGTATATCGACTAGAAAGACATTGTTAACGAGCGTCGGCAAGGAATGCGGGTGTTTGATAGAGTCAACGGGAAAGTCGGGTTTGTGTCCAATCACAAGCCTAGCGGTGCGGCCAGCCTGAGATGCTGACCGGCGCAAGGCTGGAGTGACGGGGGAGGTTTGGGGTATAGGGATGGGCCTGGGGTATGTTTGTACGTCGTGTCATATCAACAGCGGAACTGCGGACTGACGTCAGCACCAATCCGCCAAAGCGGGGCTAGGATGCCACTTACAACACAAGCAACACCATACACCAGCCCAGACGGGGAAAGACAGCGACGGATAGCGGAGAACGGGGAAGATGGAAAAATAGGGGGAGCAGATAATAGTGTATGGCCCAGCCGTGCGGCAAAGGCGGCCGTCAAGGAAGCAGATACTACTGCACAACGAAGCGGAGGGGAGGATCGAGTCGACGATATATTGATACACTGTGAGGCCTCTGCAAGCCGCAAATGAAAATATAAACCGGACAAGGGTAGAAGGAATAAAAGGAATAGACACCCCGCCGCAGGGAACGACAAAAGGCGGCGAAGCACGGTACAATATAGTGTGGGGAAGGGGAAAGACAATGGTAGGCAATAACAGAGTCCCAGGAATCCAAGAACACACTGTGACCCGATGCCAGCCAAGTGAGGAGACAAATACTACCCCTCGCGAAAGGGAGGATATATAAATATCGGGCGGCGTCAAGGTGGCGCCGTCGAATCTTGCGGTTTTCGTTGTTGCCGTCTATATATTCGTTTCGTTCTCCTTGTATTACAACGCCGCGTGGGGCATGCTGCACCACGCGACGTGGGCCGGATGCAATGCGAAATGCGGATGCGAAAGCATGCACGTGTGAGCTGGGTTGGTAGTGGCACAGATGAGACTAGAGTCGAGAGTCGAGGCAGGAAGGGAAAAGAGATGCGAGATAGTGGAGGAATAGAACACATTGTGCTGGGCGACGGCCAGCCAGAGCCGTCCGCCACCAAACACGTGCCATCAGCGACAGGGGTATGAATGCCAGCGCCGACGGCGACCCAGCTAGGTGGGGTATCTATCAAGAGAGCGACGTTGTCCTGAGCGAGTAGACCGTAGACCGTTTGACCGTAGATAGGAAGTCGATGCAAGTGTAGAGCTGAGCCGAGCCCCCGAGCGGGAGGTTGAGAAACACCGAGGCGCTGAACGTCGAGGGGATAATGAATCTAGAGGGAACAGTTGTACAATCCGAAGGCCTATGGCGTTCGGAGAATGGCGGAGATTTTGAGGGAGGGGGCGTGCGGGAAGATGGCATTAACGGTCGACGGGAGCCTCGGTGGTATGGTTGTATAACAAGATGTAAATAATAGCATCTAGGGCCCGAAGTCGGGCTTAGATGGGATTAAATAAACAAAGCGTCCCATAGGCGCGTTGCGGAGCGGCGATAACTCACCTCTACACTTGACGAACTCAAATAGCAATAATGATACACTCACGCCCGGAATGTGGGCGGAGGGAGGTCATCGGGGCTCGGCGAATTTTGGAACATCGAGCCTGCGTAGTAGCCTGCAGCGGGAGCGGATGACGAAGTGCCGATGGTCTCGGCTGCCTGAGCGCGGGCGAGACGGGGGGACTCGAAGGCATCGCGACGCTTAGGGAACGCGAGCGGCAGGCGCTGGAAGGGCTCAAGCGCCTCCTCGGAGGAAGAGTCGTCCGTCGACATGTTGAACACGCCCTCGCTCGGGACACGCTGGTGCTTGCGGCGACGCTGACCAGGCGTGGGCGTCGGGCTGGGCGTCGACGGGCGGAAGGGATACGCAAACGCCGACGACAGCGGCGCAGTGCGCGGGCCGTCGTCGAGCGTACCCTGCGACTGCCACTGGCCGCCCTGACCTGCCATCTTCGGCGGGACGCTCGCGGACTCGCGAATGGGCGTCGTGGGTGGCGTGTCGTCGCTCTCGTCACCGAAGTCTGCGGAATCATCGCAGATCGGGAACGAGTCCCATGCGGCAACGGGAAGGCCCGTGGTAGCACGGCGCTGGCTGGGGCGCCGGGCCATGGCGGACGAGGCAAGGAACAGCTCCGAGTTCGTAATATGCTTAGCGGCCTGCTTGGGCTCCTTGGGCGCGCGAGGCTGTCTCTGGCTCCGTCGGGGAGCCGCAGTAGCCTTGGCAGGCGTAGGGGAGGGCGGTACCTGCGCACTCTGCTGCCGGCGGTGAGCCAGCTTGCCCGATGGGCGTTGAGCGAGTTGAGGCGGGGGACGGAAGACCGGTACCTTGCCCTTCGCAGGGGAGGACTCGGGAGACGAGGCTTCGATGTTGGGGGTGGGGAGGACCAGGAATGGGTCGGAGGGGTCTACAGCGGCATCGCGACGGTTAGGTCGTTGGGAACGAGAATCAACATGAACGTCAGAGGGGGCCTCTGCCTGCGAGGGTATCCTGGTCTGGGGAGATGGTGAAGGCTGGTGGGCGGGTCGCCGCCCGGGACGTGCGCTAGAAAGGGATGCACTCCTGCGGTTGTCGATAGCGTATGAGGGTCGCTGTCGTAGGAAATGCGTGGGAAAATACCGACCTTACGCCAACCTTGTCTTTGGGCTGTCTCTGCTGCCGGCCCCGAGGCTTGTCGGATGCGGGGGTCTTCGTTACGGCCTTAGCGTCGGCGCTGGGCTTCTCTGGGGTAGTCACCTCATCGCGGGGCTGCGCTTGAGCCGAGGCAGGCTTTGGGGACTTGTGTGCCTTTGACCTCGGGGATGAACGCTGCGATGGCTGCTGTTGCTGGGGGTTCTTCGGTGACTTGGAAAGGGAGAAAATGCCTGGCGTTGGCGTTGGCCGGACGACGACCGGCGCAGAGGGGGCTCGGCTATGACTCGGGCGAGACAACATTGATGGCGGTAGTGCTGAAGTTGGACGTTGAACGGCTAGCATAGCGTAGCTATGGGGAGAGAGGGGGTGTCGGAGACGACGAGTGCGATGAGCACGATGTTGAGGACGGCGGCGGCGGCGACGAAGAGAGGGGTTCAGAAATGGGGGCTGCGTTGATCAGCTCGGTCGCTTTTCACAAACCGTCCGAGCCATTTTTCAAGCTCCGCCCGAATGTCTCCACCGGATAGCGTGTCGGATGCTGCCGGAGATCCACATCCAGATCCGCCTCCGTCAGCCACCCGTTAGCCTTAATTAGGCAATTCTGGCACGACTTTCAGCCACCCCCTCTTTCGGACGGCTCCGTGTTTGCGCTCGTTTGGCGAGCTGTGGCTGGCACTTGCAACGCCTGGCAGCCAACACGTTGCCCGACCCTTCCAAGTCCACTCTTGTGCGTGCGTCCTCCACTAATCGCAGCCTCTGGCATCTCTTTTCGAATTCAATTTGCTAAGTTCTGGAACTGCGTTTGGCTAGACTGCGGGGCATGGCTACAGAGTACGAGCGACTCCAATCGAACCCGAGAGCTTGACCATGTCTTGCCATGGAGGCCTTCACCTGGACGAGCGCTACGATGAGTGCTTCCCTGTCAAGCCATTTTGGGCGTGCCTGTTCCCCAGCGTGACAATTGTCCATTCAGCCACACCCACTGGCGCCAGGCAGCCACAGACTCCGCTCTCGTTCTCATCTATCAAACGTCGTATCGCAGAAGCCCCATTGCCAAAGAATAGGCATTGCCTCCGTCCAGCCTCTTCTATCTCCTCGCCGCACAGCCCATTATTATTCTCGACATTGTCTTTCTCGACATTGTTTTCGATGCTGCTCGTCGTCCGTCTCGACGTGCCGTTCACATATCGACACCGGAAGGCGCGTTTGCAGCATTTTCATTGTGATTTTCATTGTGATGAACGTGAGGAGCGTGTGTGGTCGGCTATCGCAGCTGGTGGCAACGGACGGGCAGATGATCGTGTACTGACGCTCAGCTCGAGAGCGCAGCCGCGGCCCTGCGAGGCTCCTGCCGTGCCCACCCTCTGCTGCACAAGGGCTGCACGCGACCTGAGCAAGCCCGAGTCGTAGCCACTAGGGCGCGAGGGAGTGGTGGGAAGGGAGGACAGCTAGGGATAGCCTCCCAGAGCCTCGTGTTCGCGAGGACATCGCCGACTGCGGGCCCTGGACCCCAGTCAAAAGCCGCAAGTTTTAAATCGAGCTAGATATAGGTAGATCTAGTTATTTGACATAATAGAATTAAATCGCACCCCCCGGTTCTATACTCGAATTTCCTAGATAGAAACCTAGTCAAATCCAGTCCTTTCGAGCACAATATGATGAATCGAGTTCTGTCTAATTCCGGTCGAGTGAATGCTAATTGTCCGATGCCCTGCTCACGGCACTCGTGTCATGCTCGCTGTACTCGATTTGACTCGATTTGACTAGAGTTAAATCGATTTTATTCGTTCTAATCCGGTACTACACGTGATTATCCTGCCCACGGAGCCCACCTACGTAGTGCCCCCCGCGCGAGCCCGCCTGCCGCCCGTCCTCCGTCGCGAGCCCGCCCACCGCTCGTCCGTCCTAGGCTCCCATCCGCCGTCCTTGTGTTCCCCTCTACTACGCTCTATTAGCTTTCGAGCACTTGCCCCCCTAGTATGTCATTGCTCAGTTAATAGCCTGTAACAGGGTGTGTATGTGCGTACCTGGCGTCTGTAGCACTTGAACACGAGCTCTAGTTACGGCGGGAGCATTCGCGTATGCTGCGTAAGGTCTGGTACTCTCGCGTCAGAAAAGCAAGCAAAGGTCGTGAGGACACTCACGGTCTACTGTATACAGAGGAGCATCCGGAGACTGGCCAGAATGAAGAGGCACCAGTGCTGTTGTGAATCAGATGAGTAGGTGAAGGCAAGAGGGAAAGAATGGTCGAGTCGACGACGAGACAGACCCTGCTTTTAAGTGACGACCAGGACAGGGAGGGAATTGGACATATGAGGTCATCGCCAGAACGAGACGAAGAGCAGCGCTTACATAATCCCTCGCGACCTGCAGGTGTGCACATAGCGCAGCGCGCATGTGCAAAGTGCGCACAGTACTGCAAACTCTGCGCTGCGCAAAGTGTGCACATTGCAGTGCACAAAGTGCGCAGAGCGTGCAATTTGCACAGTGCACAAAGTGCGCACTTTGCGCGTCATGCTCGATTAAACGCCCGATGACGCGCATCATCTGGTCATGCCGTGGGAGCTTCTGACAGCTCTATTCTATTTGACTCTTGGCTTACTCGATATAGCTCGATAGGTCGGACGTGACTAGATTTGACTATCACTATCTAGGATTACCTGCAGATAACTAGATTTAAAACTTGCGGCTTTTGACTGGGCCTGGACGGCCGAAGGCGGGTGCGCCTTCCCTGCGTGCGCTCGCGGGCGCATCCGCGCGACACGGGAGACAAAATGACGTGCGCAGCCTCCGTTCGGGAGAAGCTATTGAGTTTGCTTCCCGACTACGCAAGTTCTCTGGCAGCCGGTCTAGCCAAGACGACTGCTTCGAAGAAGATCAGACTGCCCTCTGCACAGCCGGACAGGGAGAGGGACCCCTGATAGTTCTTACCCGTTCATGATCGATCTTCTGCCCGAAATTACAGACAAAAGGGTCGAAGTCAGACCGTAGCGCCCAAGCCAATACAGCCTGCGAGAAACTGCCATCAGGTGACAGTACAGTCATGGTTCTTCCGTCTTTTTGTGCAAGCTGCAACCTTTAATTAATAATTGCCCAGAAAATCAGATTGTTTGAGCCTGAACATATGGCGGCTTTTCCAAGTGGTAGGATCGAGGGGGAGTGTTCGCATCTTGAAACTCGTCTTCCAAATGTCTGTGGCTCACAGACCATCTCGGATTCGAAGTTTCTTCAGAGATGGAGATCGCATTATAAGAACTCGGGTTTACGAAGAAATACAGAAGAGATGTTGGGGCGATTGCGGTACACTTGATTTGATGTTTCCGTCTTCATTTTGAGGCGCTCTCAATAATCGATGTTGCAAGAACCTCGTATGATCTGTGTCGGGACCATAGAGGTGCTACTAGTCAATGGGTACAAGTAGGTGAAGTAGATGAGATTTACTGATATATGGAATTGGCTGACAATAATCTGGAAATATCGTACGGGGGGTCGTAGTGCCTGACTTTTGAAGTTGTGTAAGAAAGGCCCATCCCACAAAGACAACTCTTCTCGCTCACAGTAACTTGCTCACGCCCCCAGTAACATACGAGTAGAACTCACGATATGTATCGGATAGTCGTGAGCAATTTACGGAGAGATCCATTGAACGCAATGCCAATTCCGGGGCCATCGTCCGCAATGTTGGGTTGGCCGTCATCGAACTGATGTCACTATCAGCCACTAAAATCTTATGCAACATGAGTGGTATCAGTATCCTTGCGATCACAGTGCGAGCAGTATTCACGCGGCTTGTTCGCCGAACCGAATTTCTCATCTGCTTACCCTCGCAGGAGGGATCTAGAAATGTAGGCCGGCTGGGCGACTTGGTCTTGCAAGCCTTCCACCCCTGAACCCGTTTCACCGTGAAGTCAGACAGTCGGGAGGGGCATTTTGGTCAGTTTTCTGGCCAAGTACGGGGACAAACCGGTTGAGATTAGACCACAAAGTCAATCGACCATCCGGCCCAAAATTCCTTCTTGATCTTCCTACGACGTCGGGAAAGTGATGCGGCAGGCCACTGGATTGCGCATTTCGTATCCCTGGTACATTGCGTCCATATCTTCATTCTGGGGCTATCTATGAGGGACTTCGGGATGTACGTTTGTTATTCTGTAAATTCAAATGAGCGGTCTCATCCATTCGGCGCTGATCAGTGGCATCCTCGCTTTGTGAGGTTGCACTGAGGTGAAGTGGAAACGAAACAACTAAATCGCGCATGGAAGGCCAGCCACACAATTGTAAAAAGGTCGAACGATCATTGACGAAAGGATCATTCCGTCATCGGAATATCCCTCATCGTGCCCCCCGAAATAAGCGGTACACACATGCGAAAGCAGTGCACGCACCAGCAGGATTATTGACTCAAGACGGAGAAGCTCTCGACTAGCTGAGATTATACCAACTTCAGCACTCGTGTCTGCCGTCCAGGATCGCAGAGCCTACGAATATTCGAAGGTTTGCCACGGAATGTTTCACATAACCTCTGTGGACGCATCAGGCATCGCGAACATTCGAGCAAGTCAAGGTATATGAATCGATCTTGGGTAGCTACCAGGCACCGTGGAAATTGAAATTCGGACTACTCTACTGAGCGGCCCAACATGAGGCTGGCTGGAACCGCAGACGGCAGATCACGAGCTGCACAGAATCCTGCCCGGACAAGCACATAGCTTAAACGCGCTCCGGTCAGCTGGTCATGAGAAGACTCCCCAGGGTCCCGCACGGAGGCTATCTCGTCTCCGTCGCCAATTGCCGTCTCGGGATGGGCAGATCGCTTCCTAGGGGAATCTGTGAGGATAGACTTGCCGTCACCTCCCCTTCTTTCAGATCACCTGCAGGCCGGAGGCTCTCAAGCGCATCTTCCGAGACTGCGCCCGTGACGACCCCTTGCGTCAGTGTCCCTCGTGACCAAGAGAGAGGCGCAGTAGGATTCTCAGCACTGGCCTTTCGAAAGCTAGTGTCATTTGACTCTCTGTTTCAGTCCGATTTATGATCGGGCTGCGGGGATGGAGTGGCGCATGAAGAAGATGCTTTACAGCACACTGCAACGCCGTCGAATCTCGAATCTATTGCCATGTCAGACAACACACCTTCGATTCAAAATGCGACCAACTCGTGAACGACGCATCTCGCACCTTGAGCCGGACACAGGGTGTATAGACGTCAGCAATAGTCCTAGCTGTGTTCTGCTCCGCGATCGAAGCTAGCGGATTACAAGCTACAGCACACAACAGGCGTTTTGCTGTGGCTGATCACTCAAGAGAGGTGGATGACCTCGATTCGGATCTCACTCCCTCTGACCCGTGATCACCTTCATGCGGCTATCGTAGCTTCGGACAATGGTATAGCACAGACGCTTGTTACATCTCGTACATACGACATGGGAGATTTGTTGATTAGGATAGGTAGGTTCCGGGCGCAGCAGCCAACGCTCAGGGTCATCGGTTGTATCGTAAAGTCTCTTGCGAGCCCGCGTGCAGCAGCCCACCAATGACGGTGTTCGCTGAGCACACTTACGCAAGCAGCATCTTCCTCGGGTCCTCGAGATAGTCCCGCACCTTCACTGCATACCCAGCACCCCAGCGCAGCCATGCACAGGCAGAGGGAGGGGGAGAGGGAATAGGAAAACGCAGCAGGCACGACGTCACCCAGCATCCGCAGCACAAACACGATCGCAAAACAGATCCTATCAGCATCCGGCGGCACCGAGCTGGCTGAACGACACGCACCGAGGAATGTCACAGCCTCCCGTCCGTCGAGGAGTCGGTGATCGTAGGTCAGGGCGACGACCATGATAGGGCGGATAACGACCTGGCCGTTGACCACGACAGGGCGCTCCTTGATCGCGTGCATGCCTAGAACATCAATCGCGTAAGCATCTGCTGCACTAAGCCTGCGGAGCCGCCTCGATCATAGTATGCCGCTGCCGGGGGATCCACAAGTGGGCATCATCCGGGGAGTCGGAAGCGCCAGATAGGGGCGGCACTAGCGGGTCGGACACATGCGGAGCGGATACTCACCAAGGACAGCTGCCTGCGGCAGGTTGATGATGGGCGTGCCATAGAGCGAGCCGAAGACGCCGCCGTTTGAGCTGGAGAGAAGGGCATGGTCAGCGGCAGCTCGCGTATTGCGATTGGGCGTTGTTCTCCTTACATGGTGAAGCTTCCACCGGCCATGTCCTCGAGCGTGAGCTTGCCGTCCCTGGCCTAAAGGCACACATTGCGAACACACTCAGCCCGCGCGGATCAATCGAGGAGTGCTGATGCGACTGCCTACCTTCACACCGAGCGCAGCGATCCCCTTCTCGATTTCGACAAAGTTCATGCCCTCCGCGTTGCGCAGGACTGGGGTGACGAGACCCTTGGGGGTCGCAACGGCGACGCTGAGGTCGACGTAGTCGCGGTAGACAATCTCGTCGCCCTCGATCGACGCGTTTGCGGCGGGGATGTCCTTGAGCGCGAGGCAGCACGCGCGGGCGAACGCGCTCATGAAGCCGAGCTTGACGCCGTGCGTCTTGAGGATCTCCTCCTTGTACTTGGCGCGCATCTCCATCACGCTCGACATGTCGATCTCGTTGAACGTCGTCAGCGACGCAGCCGCGTTCTGCGACTCCTTCAGCCGCTCCGCGATGCGCAGGCGCATCCGGCTCATCTTCACCCGCGTCTCCGTGCGCGCGCCAGCGACCCGCGGCGCGGCCTCCTCTTTCGCCGGCGCCTTCTCCTTCTTCTCAGCCTTGGGCTGTTCCTTCACCTCCTTCTTACTTGTTCCCTCCTGCGGGCCGGTGGGGTCCTTTGCGCGCGCGTCCTCGGGTGAGGGCTTGGGTGGTGGCGGAGTGGCCTTCTCCGCCTCCTTGTCCTGAGGCTCCTCCGGTTCCCGTGTCTTCTTCGCAGCGCCACCAGCACCCTCGTCATGCGAAGGCGCGGCGCCCTCAGTGTCGCCCGGCTCGAACTTGAACAGGTCCTGGCCGACGGTGACGGTGTCCTCCTCGTTCGCAAGCAGCTCCACGATCTTGCCAGCTTGTGGGACGTTCACGGACACGTCGATCTAGATGGTAGAGAACGTGTTCAGTACGCGAGCACAACCTCATCAAACACACGTTCCCAGCAGGCAGCACAGAGGGACGGGAGTGCCAAAGCATGCTATATCGACATGCAAGCCCACTTGCCAACTTGCCCGCCACACAAGCTAAGATGGCCGTGGGAGCAAAGTTTGAGCAAGCAAGCCGATACTGCGAGCTTACAGCAGATCACAAAACCGTTAACATCTCACGCGCAGTAACAGGTGGGGCGCGCAGGGCCGGCATGCACGACGGGTCTACTCAGCCACCATAGACCGCACATCTCATGCATACGGCTCCTAATATAGTTGCCCTGCAATCTTGAGCCACGAGCGCACCCAGTGCAGGAGTCGATCTCGCCCTGATGAAGACAATACTCCGTGTTATCATCGTGCCGGCCCTGCCCGCTCCACCTGTGATTGTGCGTAGGGAGTCCACGGCTTTTGCAATCTGCTGCGGCTTGCAGCAACACTAAGCTTGCCGGAATCTGCTCTGCTCTGCCATGCCTTTCAAAGGCGTCCAAATCATGCTCAGCACCCGAACAGGCAGGCAAGACACTGCGACATTTCCCTGATGTTGCACGGGTACGCAGCAGCGTGCCACGACGACAGCCAGAAAACACACCTTATCGGTCTCGATCGTTGCAATCTCCTCGTCCGCCTGCACGACGTCTCCGGGCTTCTTGAGCCATGTTTTTAGGGTGCCCTCAGAGATCGATTCAGCCATCTGCGGGACCTTTACGGTCTCGGCTACGCGCCCACGCGAAACGAACGTCAGATAGTGCCACGACGACAGCGTTTGGGCACGCACCTTGCAGGAGGTTGGACGAGTGGAACCGGGCACGTCTAGTGCGCGAGCCTGCGACCTTCCTAAGTGCATACGTGAGCCTGCTACCTCGCTGCATCCTGTGGAAACTACGCGACGCACCATCCAGCGGAAAGCGCGGCCGCGTCCGCGCGCGAGAGTGCTCCCCCGCGAGCGACGGAAACAAAGCGTCTAGTGAGCATCTCTGGTGTTGAACAGATGTGCCTGCGAGGCAGAGGGAATGCAGGAGATTGCAAGGACGGTGGAGAGAGGGTGTAACTGACGCAGCTGGATTGGCAGCGCGCACCGATGATGTATTTGTGTGGGAACCGATTTCCCTTTCAGGATCCACCGAACAACTCCGAAGCGTCAGACCTCGTCGTCCGCGACGGCGAGCAGCGGTCAGCCCGAGAGCATTCGCTCGGAGCGCACCCATCTCGGACTCGCTATTACTCTCTGTTCTCGTTCTTGAGAAACGTGTCAATGTCTTTTGCTTGTGAAATCTTACGGCGACTTGGCCCGATGTTCCTCTAGGTCGACCGGATCACATCAGACTGCGATGGGCAAGTCCAGAGGCCTGCGCGACTTGTCTTGGAGGTTCTTCGCAGTCGTCGCAGCTAGTATAGTTCCCTTAGCCATTCAAGTAGAAGCGTTATCAGTCTCGGCGATGACCGTCGTCTTGCCATCTGTCTTACCTCACGATTCCGGTGCCGTATCCTCAACAACGGTGACATGCCATGTCCTTGCGCGATGCGCGATACCATCGCACTACCCCAGTCAGATTCTGGAGTTCTCTACCGGCATGGATCTTGTCTCTGGGATTGCGAAGGTTCCTCCGAGACGTCACTTCTACCTCTCGACCGGATATGACAGCCATGTGCTGTACTTCGAACTTCCTGCTGGGGAAAGCATGTTTCTCAATCGAATCCATCTTTTGAAGCGTTGCGTTTCATACTCCTCTGCGGTGTTCTCATTCGCTCTATCGTAGATCATTACTGATCGGGAATGCGGTCACCGCAAATGTCGTGCCCATGATGATTGCAACTTGCATCCGTCACTCTTTCACCTCATAATCAGCGTTCGACAGTCTGAGTCTATATCAGACCCCTTTGTTGCCATGGAGCAAATCAACTATCTTCCTTTCCAGGCTACTGCGAGGTATACATTTCACCCGGATTCTCCATGCGAATAGACCACACCTCCCCGCCAGTCCCTGTGACAACCAACTACATAGATACATGTAGAACCTGATTTCCGATCAAAACACGTGTACACATTAGTCTGTGGCTTAGCATCGCTGGTTACATCAATCAACGTAGGTCGGGGGAGGCTCCTCGATCACCCTCTGTATTCTCTGCACCACCCTACGCAGGTTCTCCATCTCTGTGCGTAACACCTGCGTTTCCTGAGAGGTCTCTCCTGCCGGGTGTCCACTTGGCAAGATGATGCTGGTGTTACCCACAGACGCAGACGCTCCCGGATTCAACGGAGGCGGCAGTGAGATTTGTCCGATGTCTGGCTCTTCCATGACCCTAGCTTGGCCGGTTACGGGCGAGTTTTGACTTGTATCGTCATGAGACGATGGGAAAACGGAGATGTGCTGTTCCCGCAATCGTCTCTCGGCTCGTTTGCGGAATCTGCGCACCAGCAGGATCACTGTGGCCACAAGGAGTCCTCCGCCGCAAAGCCCGCCGACAAGACCAGCGACGAGACTAGTATTGACACTTTTTGGTCGCCACGATCCCATCCCGACCGGGCTCCAATCGTTGGGGGGCGCAATGATGTCTGTGACTGGGACACTGAAGAGGTGTGTACAGGTCACTTGATGTAGGATCCATGATGCCACCAAAGGGACACCGTACCTTAGAGCTAATAATGCAAACATTGCGCCCTGACCCGGGCTAATGGCCGCTGCTAAGTATCCCACCACTGCGCTCGAAACTTCGAGCATCGCTTACCTCGCATCCCCCCCAAGCACCGCGCCCTGTGAGGTGTTATATATCGTTGGGAAAATGCCGGATGTCCCGTTGAATGACGCCCTGCTCCGGACCATTGAGATCAACTTGTCTCTCACAGTGGTATTTGTGGCGGTTGCGGCAGCGAATATGGTCCACGCTGGAAGCGCCAAAATCAGAATACCTGAACTCAGATGGAGGTCATCGTGGCCGTACCTGAATTACCTACAGTGGGATGATCACTGTCAATCCCTAATCCAAACGTTGAAGCTAAATCGACAAGGATAGGTTACTATTCAACGGACTACTGAGAATCTGAAAGCTGTCCGTGCTCACGGGTCAAAGTATCGTAGATTGAGGTTTGCTTGTCATAAATCTATCGTAGTTTTTTTATAGGCCAGAGCCAGTGCAGTTCAAGAAAGAAATGCGTACCGAAGAATTGACAAGGTTGAACCCGAGCAGCTTGTCAGCGTACAGGTTGTACAGGAGAGTCCAGGAGCTTTCTTCGCCATACTTCGCGACAACGTGCTGCTGATCGAAGGAAAGTGCCAAACGGGTCCATTCTCCAATTAGTGTAGTAGCTTCTTGCTAATAACGCGTTGAGTCACATAGATTATTTTAGGCTAAGATACATACATTGAAGAGTTCAGCATCGCTCTGCGGTCCAACAGCCGCGCTCATCTCGGCCATTGCTCGAACCCCGATAATACCTTTCAGCGCCAGATTCGTGTTGTCCTCCGCGCCCTCGAAGTCGGCTGAATCTCTAGTGAGTCACGGTGTGACTGCGTTCATTTTAGCAAGACAAGCAGACAGTGCGTGACCCACTGATCTGGACCGGGGTGCAGGGTGTTTTCGACGAGATAAGACGCCCACTGTCTGAGCAGGCTATACTATTTGGATCTTTAACAACGGTGCATATGCAATAATTGAACCAGACGTGCATATTGAGATACGAGGCTCCCATCGCCACTAGCTCTGGCAGAAGCGAGAGTCATTATCAACATGTTTCCTGTCTCTGCCAATCCCTCATTAGCCAGCGATCTGGAATGCACGTGGGTACTACCTTCTATGCTAAACCCGGTTTGCAAGGTATTATCCTGCGATGTCATAGGGTATTGATTTCCTACATGATTACATTGGTCATCAGGCCGGACGGTATAAGAGATCGGAATACCAAGGTCAGAGGCAGCAGCGTCCAACGTCGTCGAGAACTCTTGAGTCGCCAGCAGCGGGGAGAGCAAGGTGTTCCCAAATGACGCATTCAGATACAGAAACATGGGGAGTGCTTGATACATGATCTCGACTGGATTGACCCGCCTGATAGACTTTGGGCCTCAGTATATAGTGACTTACATCACCTTGAATCCACTGACCGAGAGTTTCCTATATCCTTCATGAACATATAGATCTCCGGAGAGCCAAACTCGTTGACCGAACTTGTTCCTGCTAGTGTAGTAGTCAATTCTACGCCAGCCATGACCTGTCGGGCAGCCAGAGAGACAAGATCGGCATAGTCGTTCGAAATGTTTGATGCATCATGAATGATTTTCTGATCTAACGCTGGCGCTCTTTGGGCAGCAGCAGGATAGTCCGATATAAACGCCGGTATCTGAATACTGCATTAGCTGAGAAGCTTCGCCACGACCAGTGAGCAAACATACGTAATCATCAGGATCGGGAGAGTCTGTCATGAAGAGTAAGCTACAGTTTTGAGCCTGTGTTCCGGGTGTCGCAAATTGGATGGCGGGGTCTCGGGTATATCCTATATTCCAAACGATCGATGAAGGCGTTGACGAGATCAACCCAAGATCAATGGCAAAGGCGAACGTTGGTGTCCTATGGATCGTGTATGAGAGTTGCGAACATGACTTGCTGATACAAGTAACTTACTCAGAAAGGATGGCTCGAAAAGTGGAGTTAGTGGAGTTATCCAGCCCCCCGGTATGCGTGAATAAGCCTCGTGAGGTGACATCTCTATTTCCCGATTGCCAGGTTATTGAAGAGGCACCTGTACCTGTGGTCGACATTGCAAGCCATACTGAACCGTAGTCAATCAGGTTGTCATCACTCTCTTCCTGGAATACCACTGGAGAAGCCAGTTGAACCTGTTCGATATCAACATCCACAACATGTTGAGTGCTCCAGGTGATTATATTGCTACCATCCCCAGAAAGCCACTCTGTCGAGCGTTAAACCATTACAAATTTGTTAGCATGAAGGACATCGAAGGAAACATACCTCCATCAATGTCAAAGTATACCTGAACATCGTGCTTGTTTCCGTCGATCGAGTTAGCTTCTAGCGCGACGTATGAGAAAGGCATCGACTGTTTGACCCAGTCAGAAGGCTGCCATCAAGTTCGTCAAATGTTACTAGTATGAGGATATGTGTGATAACCTTCACCTCAATTGGGCTTAAATACGTGATAGTTAGGTTCATCGGCCCCGCCAGGACCGAGGTTATTGTCCGAGTCGGTGTGAGTTGGATGCTTGTCAATTTGACTGCGCTCCCGGGTGGGTTAGTCGAATTACCCAACCACTCGTATGTAATGTTGTCTATCCTCGCGAGACCAACGGGCCTAATAGTAGATCCCTGTATCGACGTGAGCACATTCAGTTTAGTGATTGAGTGGTGCAAAAGCCTACATTCCAAAATTGGGTAGACTCTCTGAGTGGTGTGTCTCCCACTGTTGTCGGGAGCCACAAACTGAAGTACGGAGAGCGCACAGCAAGAGGAATGGCTGCAGGCCAGAATGCTTGTCCTGTGAGAGTGCTGACTTTTTGTGAATGGACGAGCGAGGCTGCGACCAGGCTCAACGTAGCGAGCAGCCGTTTCGACATTCACGAAACGGCACTATTGCGATGGTTATGTGGGTTGTAAAGAGCACAGATCTCGTGCATTGGAGTTCCTGCGCTCTTTCAACACGAAAAGAAAGGATTCGACGTGATGATCAGCTCAGTATCCAACCATCCGCTCATGTCAGATCGGAGAATGACACCCGTCTGATCGTGAAAGATATCTCACGAGGCAGAGAAGTAACTAAGATATGTGCACAGCGATGTACTTGACGGACCAAGTGTATTCTTTCATGTCCATATGCACAGGTCACACGATGATGTCTGGTCTTCAGCCTCTTCATGGTAAGTTTGACTGCCAGCCAGGTAGTGCAAAGCCCAGTCCGTAACGGAGCAAGGTCCAGATCGGTAATAGGGCTGTTTCGAGAAGTTTGGGCACGATTTGATCACATCCACTAAGCTATGATATGATCAATCAGGGTCCATAGCCCGCGTAAGCCCAAAGTCAAATCCGTTGTACCAATGCGTTTCGAAACAGGTCTAGTACCTTTATAAGAGATCTCAGCGCCTCATGCGCTTTGCTTGAACAATCCGCACTAGAACGACGGCTCATGCGCAGACGACAATTCAAGCAGAGTCGGTGCTGGGCGTCGAGGACGTGCTGATAGTCGAGCAGCACTACGCCACCAATGCAGCTCTGAACCGTTATAAGGACTTGCCTGGGCGAGGCCGAGATTTCTCAGTCTAGCGCCTTGTCCAGTGGTCGCCGCAAGGGCCTGGGGAGCCGCGCGGCGCTCGACAAGCTTTGGAGATGCACCGTGCTCGGGCAAGCCGCACAGCATCCCGCAGGGCTGCCACGATACGGCTGCGCCATTCAGAGAGAAGATGTGTGGGTGGCACAACGTGACTTGCGCAGATATGGACATCGACGGAGACCGCGCTTTCAGCTACAGTCGCGTATTAGCCGCGCTGATCGTGGCCACACTTCCAAAGCTCAAAAGCCCCCGAGAATGCTTTGCCTTCCGTCGTTCCCTCTCCACTGCTTTGCCACGAGCCTGAAAACGTGCTGTGAGTGGTTCTCCGATGAGGCAATCTCCTGTGGTACGTGCCTCACATAACTCCCACAGTGCCCCGGAGCGCCCAGCCACAATCGGGTTCCGCCACTCCTGCACCACCTCGGCCCTACTTGCTGTGGGCAGACGAAGTGCTAAAATGTCTCTAGACGAGTATCATAACGTGAAGAATGGTGCGGAAGAGGTACGTCGCCATTTCAGCTCTGTCTACCGTATGTAAGTAATCACAGGCACCATGATAGGATGTGGCGTTCTTCAAGCGGGCGCTTACGATCGTCTGCATTCGACCGGACAGCGATTTGCTCTTCCTCGACAGAATGTATCAACCTGACACCCTTCTGCCATACGTCAGAGAGGTCAGAATATACACACCACCAGACGGGAGCCACCTCCACACTGCAAAACCAGGCCAACCATATATTCGAGGGAAAGGAAATGATATCCTCCGCCACGCGTGGTTGGACCGTCTGCCAGACTTTCTGCAAAGATTCGAAAATGTCGAAGCGCTACATCTGGTCGGGTTCGAGTGGCGCCTCATATATGCTGAAACTAAGCTACGACTGACCGCACGTTTCGCATCGGTCACACACCTGGTGTTCAGCCGTATTCGATTCTGGAGCTCAAACGACCTGGTAAAAGCCCTGGACGCATTCCATCTCTTGCGGGTTCTGGAACTGGACAAACTGGAGCTGGACCTGTGTGCAGACTACCATTGGCCGAGTCAAGTGAGCGAGAACCCGCTCGTGCTTGACCGCCTATGCCTCGGAGCAAACAGCGACTGCGTAAACAAGGTGCTCGTTTGGTGGCTATGCGGCAAGCGGGAAAAGATGTCGGTGGGGACCGCGAGCATTGCCTGGGCCGAGTCCGAGATGGCAAGCCTGGTTTTCACGCTGCGCAGAATGGGGCCTTCTCTCCAGAAGCTGCAATTTGAGCGCGTCATACGAGGTTAGTACCTGTTCCGCTCCACACGGGTAAACAACACTCACTTCAGTCTGATTCAGCTCCGTCAGGAAACTGCAACGCCTGGTCAGATCAACGCGTCAACATGCCATGGCCTCCGCTCATGTTGGATCAGCCGATCATCATCCAAGACATATGGGTGCAGGACCTGAAGGTGATCATCGAGTGGGACGAGCAAGCAACATTACTGGTGAAGATTCTCCGCCAGTTAGTTGACCACCGCTACTCGAAGTTCAGGCTGGACTTGAGGTTCCGCTCCATGGATACCGTGCGCTCGGCGGACTGGGCAACACTTGACGACATTCTCAGTTGGATGCCGACCTCCAAGCACCCTTTCTACCTGGGGCTGACATTGCCGTCGAGGAAAGGGAGGGAGTACGTTCTTCGGGGATTGGCGAAACTGTTGACCCAAAGAGCAATTGTAACCATTGAATATGACAATGAGGAGTAGCAAATTGTGAGCGACACTAAAGGAAAGAAGTGGATGATAGATGGAGTGGGGCATGCCGGTGACTGAACAACGGCGAGGATGTGTTGGCCTTGCTTCGACAGTTATGTTACCTCGCCCCTCAGCGTATTGCACACTCTGATCAGAATGAAACGAGCCTCCGCGTCCGGGCGGCCGGCAATATGATGGTATGTTAGGATACTTTTGTACAAATGTGCGGTCATCGTGGTCATCTGCCTACGCGCCTCTTCAGTCATAGTCATACCCTGGAATGTGGACACGTTAAGCAATTGTAACACATCAAAAGTCGAGTATGACATACCACCGCCACCTTCATCACCTCCACCGCCGCCACCGAGGTCATCATTGTCATCTCCTTCACCATTGTCGAAGTAGTTCTCCGCATAGTCGTTGTCGTACTCTTCATCGACGTCGTAGTCTTCCTCTGCCGCTTGTGAACCGACTTCTGACCGCTCTTCATCGGTCTTCTCCTGGGAATAGGTCAAGTATGAGTGTCCTATTATTGACGCCGCAGCGGAAATTGTACCTGTTCTTCGGCGCCATCGTCCACCATATCATCCAAGTTGATCCGCTTCTTGGGACCCTTCTTGTCCGCTGGTGCAATAGTACTGACGTCAGGAGATTACATTGATTCAGCAGAAACGTGTAACGTACTGGTCTTCCTCTTCTTTGGATTGAAGAAGCCTTCGAAGATCTCCTGGGGGAAGAACGGCTGGTGCAAGTCTTTCCGCTTAAGCGTAGGCTGCGAAGCCGGTGATGGTCGATACTTGTCCGAATACCGCGCCAACTCTGTACTTCTCCCTCGTGAACAGGCATCAGCCATATGGTGAGACGTCCACTCACCATTCGACCTGGTCTGCTCAACAATGTAGTACGCGGACTTGCGGAGGCGGGTCTCGAACCCTAGTTGCAGCTCAGCTATCCGCTTCTCCTCAGGAGTGTACTCTGTGAGCACAGGTAAAAGTTCTAGTGGCTATGTTATGCATCATGAATATATTTTGCGACGAACACACAGCAAAACATACGGGGTAGAGGGCAGACTCTTCCCGAGACATGGACTGGATGTCCGCGAACGTGAGGCCCATGGGTGGTGCATTGCCCGCACCGAAACCGCCTCTTCCGCCAAAGCCGCCGCGCCCACCACCGCGCCCTCCTCCACGGCCTCCTCTGGACATGTTCTGGACGATATCAGAAGGGTGATGGGGGCTGAGAACGCGATGGGCAATGGGGAACGGAGGCGATGCTGAGGCCAAAGATGCTCGTGCTTTCGAACTCCGCTGCGTGGCAAATTTCCGAGTCGCGGTCGCCTTGTTCGCTCTTGCCACCCACCACCACATCCCCCCTGATTGCGTGGTCCCCCTTCATCGTCGTCCACCGCGTCCACCGACCTCTCCTCGTCGTCCTACACGTCCTACACTCACATCTTTCACAGCTTCGCAATGGATAAGACTTTGGACGAGGTCTGTGCCGACTTTACGCGAAACGACGCGCCACGCGTTCTCAACCAAACCCCAGATCATCTCCACCCGCCCTAAGGGTGTTCGTCGTGGTGCCCCCCGCCGCGCTGGCGCGAAGGCAGCGGTCCTCGGGAGCCCGACGGCTGCCCCCGCGACGCGTGCCCGCGCTGTTGCCACCGTCGCTGGTGGCAAGGCCGCCCCCGTCACTGCTGCGCAGCAGCAACCCGCGGACAAGATCATCGTCTCCAACCTGCCCCTTGATGTCAACGAGCTGCAAGTCAAGGTCCGTTTGCGTTGCGCTCGCCATTGTCCAGTAGAACAAGGACTCATTCGGCACCCGATATAGGAACTGTTCCACACGACTGTTGGCCCCCTTCGGGACGTCACGCTGCACTACGATGCCCAAGGTCGTTCCAAGGGTGTGGCAGCGGTGCACTTCCAACGGCGTGGAGATGGCACCAAGGCGTTCCAGCAATACAACAACAGACTGATTGATGGGAGTTAGTATCGGCTGCTTTGACTCTTTCGAATCAACCTCTTCTAGACTGCCTGGCTGCGCTGGGATGGTGGGGTAGTGGATGTTCTGCAGAGTTGCGGAGGGATGGATTGGTGGTCCAGAGCGCTTCTGGTAACGACGACGACTGGGACAAGGTCGCCTGAACTCGAAGCTCGATGATGCTCAACCGTTTCGTTCATTCGCACTCGTGCCCTCTTCCTTTTGCTTGGTTGCTCCGCTACGCTTGAACACCCGACTGATCAAACGCTCTACTCCTCTTTTCGTCGCAAATTGCCACCACTCGTCTCTTCTTCGACCACCGACACATTTCGTACGCGCAGAACGGCCCATGAAGATCGAGATTGTCGTCGACCCGACTCGCCCGGCCCCCGCCGCTTCGTTGGCCGCACGTGTTGCCCCGGCTCCCGCAGCAGCACCTGCCGAAGGTGCTAGGTGAGTGACCTTGCTGATTTTTGTATGAAATTCCTCAAACCTGAGCCATTCCACTAGGACTGGTGCCGTTCGCGGAAAGGCTCGCAGGGGTCGCGGAGGAGCAGCAAGACCTCGCAAGAACGAGAGGCCAGCCAAGAGCGTCGCTGATTTGGACGCAGAGATGGAGGTTAGTACATTATCAATCATCAGGAAGGTATGATGCTCACATCGCAGCACAGGATTACACCGCCAGCAACGCCCCTGCTACCGCCGCGTAGATATCGTCTTTTCATGCAGGCTGATCACATGTCTCATTTCTCTATGGACTCTCTCTGAGGTCTTGTGTACTACTATACTCTAGTTTCCGCCAAATGTTCGTATACCTGCCGATCTGTTCTGACTGTTATTCGCTCGATACAATTGCACGTTGGCCTCGAAATTGTGGCGTTCGTGTGAGATCTGCGTCAGTGCGCACCGCGCTATTGTTCGAGACAGCCCTCTTGAGACCACCGAATTAGCACCTATTAGCACTCATTGTTAAACAACCACCACCACCATCATGTCCGCTACTTTCGACGACTCTGACGAGTCCAAGCCGTATGCTACTGATCCTGAGTGGGCAGATGTCATCCCGGTACAACAATACGAGGGCGTTGAACCGATCGCCCCCATCTTCTACACTGAAGAGTGTCCGTCTAGCACTACTCTTGTCTGCGCCATTCACATCTGATGCTATGGATG
The DNA here is from genome assembly GCA_000320605.2 of Gelatoporia subvermispora B. NCBI lineage: Eukaryota > Fungi > Basidiomycota > Agaricomycetes > Polyporales > Gelatoporiaceae > Gelatoporia > Gelatoporia subvermispora. The sequence goes on from KB445800.1 coordinate 516,565, forward strand.
CACTCTCGCAGACAAAGATGCTACAGACTACTTTCGAGGGGTCGTCAAGACGGGGGAGATGAGCCCTAGGGTGCTCAAGTTGACGGAGGAGATAATCCACATGAACCCTGCCCATTACTCCGCATGGTGCGTATGTCGTCGAAGGACACCAGCACGTTCTGACTTGCATCTATCTCATGGACTCGCAGGCAGTACAGATACAGGACGCTGCTCGCGCTCAACTCGTCGCTCGAGGCCGAGCTCGAGCTGATGGACAGCTTCGCGATCCAGTTCCTCAAGACGTACCAGGTCTGGCACCACCGTCGCCTGCTGCTCACCGCGCTGCGCTCCGTCGACGCCGCGGCGCGCGAGCTCGCGTTCGTCGCGCGCGCATTGCGCACGGACGCGAAGAACTACCACACCTGGTCGTACCGCCAGTGGATCCTCGCGCACTTCAACGACGAGGACCGCCTCTGGCCGGGCGAGCTCCCGTGGGTCGAGGAGCTGCTCGAGGAGGATGTGCGGAACAATTCGGCGTGGCACCACCGGTTCTTTGTCGTGTGGCAGAGCGGGGTGCGCAGGGGCGAGGTGGACAGGGAGGATGTCCTCCGGAGGGAGCTTGCGTGCGTCCGCTGTTTCGTGGTTGCGCGCCAGCGTACTGCGTTCTGACCGGTCTTGGTTTGGTTGTGCAGTTTCACAAAGGAGAAGATATCGCTGGCTCCTAACAACCCGTCGGCGTGGAACTACCTCCGTGGCGTGCTCGACCATACCCACACACCATATGCGTCCCTCACTTCCTTCGTTCAGCCGTACACCGTCGCCGCAGCACCCGGTCCAACCGATGACTCCGTGGTGGATTTGGAGAACCCCAGGCCGTCTGCAGGAGCAGAGCTACCCTGTGTACCGGCTCTTGAATTCCTTGCTGACATATACGAGGCGGAGGGCGGCGAGGCAACGCCAAAGGCCGTTCAGGTACGCTTGTTACTCGCTCGAAGTGGCGCGACCAGCTGATTGACTGGCCGTCAGATTTGGAAGTCCCTCGCAGACGAGCGCGATACCATTCGCAAGAAGTGCGTGCAGTTCCTATCTGTTATTGCTGTGGTCTTCTGTCTTACACTTGACCCTAGGTACTGGGAGCATCGCATCAAAGACGCTCTTCATGGCTCTCAGTAGGTTCAGGATATCAATGGAGTGGATCCCTTGTATATGGTGTACACGAAGCGGCAATAGAAGAGGGAATGTACAAGCATCTTATGACGACGTTTCCACGTCTTGGATAGCAACGTGCCAGTGTTGAAGGCTATCCCGCAACATCTCGAGAGCATCTAGCCCTGGTGTCGAAATGAAGCTCCCAATACACGCGTACGGACATGAACAGCGTTCCCAGCGGACTAACGAGGTCCTAGAGAGCATACATGACCTTGGCATTATGTGAACATACGGTGTAAGTCTGGTAGACGATCTGTAGTCTGACAATTCCGATCTCTGGGGCCAGCGCGTGCCATAATCTTACTCCTCCACCAGTTCCTCCTCCTCCTCCTCCTCCTCCTCCTCCTCCTCCTCCTCCTCCTCCTCTCGTTGGTAAAGTCTTCAGGTGCCCATGTGAAGCTAGATTCCCATTCTATCGTCCAAGTTGGCCACCAGTCACCGTCAGCTGTGGTGCATACGGAGGGCAAATCCATTCTCGGGCACTCATTGTACACCGCGTACTCAACGACTCCGACTACTTGCATAAGTTGGCGGAGGCCATCCAATACAGGTGTAAGCCCTCTGGCATCGTTGACGGAGTGGAATACCACGCGCTGGATGGCACAACCGGCATCTGCTCTTCGTGAGGCGCAGTCAGTCAGTCAGTGAAGGAAGGTCATTCTCCAGGTGCAACACTGGATCCCACAGTGGTTCGCGCTGATGGTGCACGAGAATGTTCAGAGTGGAGAGGTTTGTGCAGTGGACGGGCGTGGTATCCTGGGCACCATCCGATGCTGCGACAATGTACTGCAGGTGATCTGACGACCCAGATGGTTTGCGCCGACTCCGGCAAGCCCTCAATCCAATTTCTCACTGGAAAGCGGCCCTTTCCGAAGACATCCGTATAGCCGCGTACCCAGAGCTCTTGGATGGACGCAAGCGGAAGAAGGAAGAATGGTGGTAACACGTTTCCTTTCTCGAAAAATAGCTTCCACTTGTGGCACATACTGGGTGTTGAGTTCGTACTGACGATGCGCAGTGACTGATCTAGGCATTTCAATTCTAGCTTGGTTGGTGGTCTAGTGCGCGATGATTGCAGAATTATGGCCATTGTATGGCCAATGGGGGTATATGAACAAGTCGAGACCGCCGCGTCGTCGTCCAATGTGATGAAGGAAAGAATTCCTTCGATCACGCCCGGCGTATCGGTAATACTGACCCTCTTCAGGCGCGGTTCTAAGGGTGACCGATCGAGAGGCATCTCTACATCCGCTGGGAGTCATTCGCGATATAGAAAACAACCATGAATGTGGATATCTTCTAGCTTGTGTGCACGGGTAAGCATCTTGAATACATCTTCGAAGACGATGTCATCCATTTCACGGAGGGAAAGTTGAACTAGGGATGGGAAGGAGCCACTAGGAACCTTGTGGCATGTGCGTAGCGTCAAACAACATAGCTGAGGAACCGAGAAATGCAGGAAAGTAGGCCAAGTAGACAACCCTGTCACGAAGAGAAAGACCAGTACATCTGGTTGCATGAGATACTCCAACGAGGGGAACGGAAGCCAGGGATGAAACTCTGGGCCCCGGACGTGTAGTTCCTGGATGCGATGTCCAGCATCTCTGAATATTTGTTGACGTTTTGTACGCTTGTAGCCCCGAACCGCTGGCCCAGCTTTAAACGTATCGAAACGTGTCGTCCGCGCCGTAGGAATTCCGGGTGCGGGCCACCAGTGAGACTGCTCTAAAGACCTGCCGCGTTTTTATGACATCCCGCCAATGTCCACAAACCGCCGTCAAGGTGACTATGTCTGAGAGACAAAAGATGTTCGCATTCCAGGTGACATCGGACCTTGTCACTGCCGGAGATGAAACGTAGTTGAAATATGGGTCAGGATTTCGGGAGGCAAGCAATGCACAGGGAGCATGGCGTTGCGTGTGCGGCAAATAGTGGCATGGAGCAACGCGATCTCACTGCGCAGGTTGTCCACCTCTCGTACATTTGAGATTTAGTATTTACTATCTCGAGTGATGCCCATTACACAAATTTGCGCGAAGGTGGTATGTATGTCAACAGTCAGAGTGTGGCCTTGGAGGTACGTTGGCCGACGGGAATACCTCATGAACCTATGATCATTTCGTGATTTCTCCAGAGCCTCCCGCAAAATCTTCAAACATCCGTCTTCTGGGATCGTCGCCTCACTTCTTCTCTTATGTCAAAGTCAAAAAATAGCTCTGATTTGTGGCATATGCCGAATGCTGAGTTCGTACCGATGACTATCAAGGACTGATCTGAGAAATCAGTCCTAACTTCGTCGGTGATATCATGCAGGATGATTGTAGGATCACGACTATCGTGTTGCGGCTAGGGGTGTAGGAATAAGTCGAGACCGCCGCGGTGTCATCCGATGTGATGGAGATTCTTGTTAACACGCCCGGCCTTTCGGTACGTGAAACTGGCCCTCTTCAGGTGCCATTCTGAAGTATGGTAGAGATACAGCCCTACATGCCCCAGGAATCGCTACGAGCGAAACAGTCATAATTGTGCAGGTATCTCATTTTGAGTGCATGCGCAAGCATCTTGATACATCTTTGAAGATGAGATGATCAATTTCACAGGGAGACAATTGAGTTACCGGAGCCAAGGTGGCAGTGGGAGCTTTGTTGCAATTGCTCGAACTCAGATACTTAGTGTAACCAAAGAGCGGGGAGCGCAGGAAGGTCAGGCAAACAGTCCTTGCACAGAGAAAAGGCCCAGTGCGTCAGGTTGTTTAAGATGTTGTAATGCCGGGAACGGAGATAGGGAAAACGTCTGGGCCCAGGACATGTAAGGTTGTGTTCATCCACAACCCCGCGCATGTCGCCTGCAAAACGTGACTGACCATCATAAATCTGAAGTTAATTCGTGGCGTTCTTATGTCAGAGTTCGTGAACCGATAAAATGTGCACACAGACAGGTTTAATATTTTATCTCGTTTTTCGAGAAGAGAATAATTGAGAATGAAGATGGATATCGACTATACAGGTTTTTGCGCCATTGGATCTCCCTGAAACATGGAAACCACGCTTTTAAATGACGTACGGCATACGAATCAACTCACCTTTCACTCGAGCACTCCTTGTCCGCTAGTCAAGGTCATCACCTGCCGGAGTGTCCGATTGTGACCCCCAATCTGAAGTCGACACATCCTCATCCTCCACCCAGTCGTCAATTATGCCAGGGCCCGCATCCTTCCACTGGTAATTCCATGAGGGCCACCAGCTCCCATCTCCGGTCGTGCAGACTGCGGGCATCTCCATGGCCGGCAGTTCGCTATGCGCCTCGTACTCAACCCGAACCACCCGCTTCAGGGCATTGATCCCGCTCAGCTTGAGCTTCTCGCCATCTTCGTTGTTGAAGGAGGCGAAGATAACGCACTGGAGCGGATGGCCGACTTTCTCCCTCCGCTCAGCGATTTCGGTCAGACATGGACAGATTTTCGACAGTGCAAGATCTGCACGCGAGCGTTGCCGGTCGATCATGACGCGGAGAGTGGCAAGATTTGGGCAGGGAGCGGGCCCGTCGAGACCGAATTCATCTACGAGATACTCCAGGTATACTGTACTTGTGTTCAGCGTACCCACGGAGTCAGGAAGAGCTTGAGCCAAGTCAGGAGGAAGGCTTTTCGAGTACGAGTTGACCCATACGAAGGAAACCTCTTGTAGTCGTGCACGGGGCAGCATGTCCGAATAGAAAGAAAGGGACAAGTCTTGATCCTCACAATACGACACCATCCAGTCCAGCGCAATTCCAGATGTCGAAGATGCGGCTATGAATTTCAGAGAGATACCGCGCCGTATGACCGTGAGATGCGAGATTGGCTCGGTTATGGGCGTCAGGGAATCCGGAAGCTTGTAGTCGGATGGCATGGTGATTCGGGAGTAGTTATAGCGAATACGTAAGGCCATAGTGGGCTCAATGATAAGATGCGACAGGAAGCTTGAGACTTTGTCTGGATCGTCTGCTTTGATCGAGAGTCGTCGAAGATGCTTCATAAATATATTGTCAGAACTGAATGGCACTGCGTTCCCATCATCGAAGGTGTTGATCAGCTGTGCGTCTTGGAGTGCTGGGGCGCGAGAAAATAAGTTCAGGACTTGAATTGTAGAGATGGTGTTCGTTTTCGAGAGACATAATTGAGTCAGGCGCTCCAGCTGACCGGTAGGAAGTGTGAGATTAGTTGAGTTTATGATGACAAGGCGGCGAAGGTTGAGTGTAGGTAATTTGAGGACATGAGGCGTGTTGAGCAATCCGATGAGTGACAGCACTTCCATGTTAGTCGCATCAAAATGGGCCTTCTGGAGCGGAGGGAAATTCACAGAGAGCGAATCTTCGGGTCCCAATACATGCAGCTCTCGAAGACGAGAACCGTAGTTCACAAAGAAACTCTGAAGCTGCTTCGTGTTTTTGTCCACCCTCCGCACCTGAACGTTCAGTCGGGCGCCACAGGTTCGTTTCAGGTGGCCGCCAACGACTCCGAGGCGGTTGACGCTGCTCCACAGAATGGCGGCGCCGTAGACCACATCGCGCCATTGTCGGCAGACCGCGGCCAACGCGATGACATCTTTCATACGGAATATAGCTGGACACCAGATTACTTTCTTCGGGGATATGGACGACTCAGGTACGCGGTAGAATATGAGCGTCAAGACCTCCGTAGGGAGGCGGTGGATGGGTAGCTTGCTATTCAAAACACGCCGAACCAGAACCTGGGCTTTTATGAGCTCCCGATCGAGTTCTCGTAGCTGTGAAATTTTGCATCAGGCATAAGTTATGTTGCAGTGGTCGAGAGGCATGAGACATACATCGTCGAAACTAGGCATTGTGTCCGTAAGAACTCATATGTTCTACCTCTCAAGCGTATACACGATGGCACGTACCTCATGTGCATGTTATGACTCTGCAGTGTCTCCAGATATCGTTTCCAGTGTTTCTTGTTGGCACTCTCAAGATTCCACCCGTGCGTGGAGTCGGCGCACTGGGACTCGGGTGTCGCATCTCTAGAGTCGAGCGACATTGTTGACCAGCGAGAGACAGCGGATAAGTGGACGAAGGCCGTGGGATGTGCACACAAGATGAATTTTTGGGAGCTTCGACTTCGTAATACGAACAAAAGCTGAGACAATAGTCGCACAGGCAGAAACTGGCTTGAGAGCGCTCTCTGCGTTGGCTGTCAGGGCGGCTTACGGCACCGCCACCCGAGTCACGATCGCAATCGCCCTTCAGTGGCGAATTCGAGATTACTAAGAAGAGATACAGATGACACAGATGAGTCCGTACGAGTGTTTCATTTCTCTAGTTTCCCCACACCCTCGGCCAGAAGATTCAGAACATTGCATCGAATTGAACGTGTGGGATTGCAGCGATAACAATAGTGAGGTACAGTGCGATATACAGTATTACTCCGAGATCGGAGGCACTTCAGCTTCAGCATGCGATCGAATCGCAGATTAAAATTAGTGTCTACAGGGTAAAGTAGTGAGATTCTACAGTGAAGATAAAAAGATAATGTAAATCCGCGTGTAGTACGTGATCCCGCGGCTGATAATGTAAGTTGTCCGTGTCGCATCAAATAGTAATGTTGGCGACAACGGGGTCGCTTATGCCAGGGTGGCGTATACCCGGTCGAGCTCCTCCTTGAAGGCGTCTTCGACAGCTTTCCGGCGGATGTTCCCCTTAGTCGCCGTGCGTGGCAGGGTGTTCACGGGGACGACGAAGATCAACTCCGCCGCAGTGATGCGCTCGTGGAGGTAGCGCCGCGAGTGGAAGTGCCGTGTCTTGCGGAGGATCTCCTTTTTGAGCTTGGCCGCGTCCATCGGAGCGCGAGGCTCGATAAAGAGTGCGGGGGAGGGTCTGCAGTTGCCGACGACGATGCAGTTCGCGACGAGGTCCCCGCAGGTCATGCGCACGTTGTCCTCGATCGCCTTCGTGTCGCAGCGCAGCGAGTTGTAGCTCTTGATCCAATCGTCGTCCCGTCCGCGCGGCGCGTATTCTCCAGGCGCTACCTCGAGGAATAGGTCGCCCGTGTGGAAGTGGCCGTCTGCCTTGCGCAGTGAGATATCGGGGCAGTCCGGCGAGTCCGCAAGGATGACGAGCTCGAGCAGCCGCGCATTGGCGTTCTCGTACTCGGCGTCGGTTTCGGGTTTTGATTCGATGGGGAAGAAGCCGTACTTCGTTCCGGGCATAGGGCGCAGCGTGGGGTTAGGGACGCCGCCACCAATGATGGAGAGGAGCATAGCCCCGCACTCCGTGCTTCCAAAGCAACTGCGGAGCTGCATGTTGTGCTTGTATGCCCACTCCTCATCGTCACGGGGCATTGCTTGACCCGAGTAGAAGATCTCATCGAGACCGGAGAGCAGGGCCAGAATCTTCGGGTTTTGGCGTGAGTGCCGCATGTGCGTCGCAAGGAACGCAGGCCATTGCTGTAACCGGTTAAGGCGACAGCAAATGACCATATTCACGAGCTCTTCCGTGCCGAAGTCCATGCGCGTTGGCTGGATAGTGCATGCGCCGTGCTGCAGGGAGCCGAGCAACATAAACGTCTGTCCAATATGGCACATGCTGCCTCTGAGCAGTGCGATCCAGGTCAAATCCGTGACATATGGGCAATGCGGATATGCGGCTTACATGCAATTGGTGACATCCTGCCGTCCAGGGCTCAGCGGTTTGCTGATCTCGCGAGCCTTGGAGATCATGGTGTCTAGCCACTGGTAGTTGCATGGCACAAGCTTGGGGCATCCGGATGTCGAACCAGAAGTGTGGAAGATCATCACGATGTCGGAAGGACTGCTGGGCTTGAACAGAGGGGGCAGCGGCAGGCTGCCAAGGTCGCGTCCACGGATATCGATGGTCGCATGAATCGAGAATGGGCTGCTTGTGAGCATGGAGTCGTATGATGGCTCGTACAGGAGCGCTTGAGCGTTTGCCTTTTGCATGATCTCATAGATCAGGTCCGGGTTGGGTAACCGAAGAGAGAAAAGCTGGGGGATGTATCCAGCACGAGCAATCCCATATATATGGCACCAGTCATTATAGACCATGCCACCGACCCTGCCAAGATATGAGCTCATAGATCATTGCAAATTGGGAATAATCTTACCAGATAGCAACAACGGAGCGCTGGGGGATCCCGTCCGCCTTGAGCGTATGAGCCCAATACCGTGCGTACACCTCCACATCGGATTGGAACTGGCTGTAAGTAATGGTCGACCACTCTCGCACTTGACCATCGCTGTCAAGAACAGGAGTACGGAAGGCCGGGGACGAGGAGTATCTCGATGCGCTGGAGGCAAGGACTGTGAGGTGGGTGTTCAAAGACATGCTGAAAGAGAATGATAGGATAATATCAAGATGTACGAGTTGTGTCGAATGAGTAGTGTCGATTAAGGTACGAGAATTAAAGTGCCTAGTAGATTAGGTGAGTCTAGGAAGAGTCTGAACCTGAGAGAAGAGATATGGAGGTGAGTGATGGGATGCCGATCTCCTCTGGAGGTTTTATATCAGAAGCACGGGAATCAGGCCCGGACTTACACGCACATGTTCTATGAAATCTTCATTGTGAGAAAGTGCGGCCAGAACGAGACTCACAATCGGAGATGGCATATCGGCGCTGACAGAATGGCTCGCCAGCAAAATGGGTTCCATGTTGAGCGCCTTGCGCGTCCATCGCAAAACCAGACCCTGTGAGGCTGTCCGGAATCATTTGAAGCCCATGGGAAGGCCCGCGCCCCCCGTCCCTGGCGCAGTCCGAATAAATTATGATAGCAGTCCGGATTCCACGTACACCCGTGTGACATACAGAGTTTGCCTACTGTTGGAAATGCTACCTCGTGCGCGAGGTTATTCTCACTGGTCGTCAAATTCAAACATCGCATAAACCTTAGGCCCGCGACGGCTCGTCTGAGGGCATCGGTGAGGCATTGCTGTCATCTACGAAGTCTATGTCGTTATGCTGCGGATCGCCGCATGGCGAGGATGCATTTTGGCCGCGGTCGGTACGGGTCGGTCGGGGAGAATGAACATCGTCGCATAGTGGACATCGGCGCGCACACCGCCTCGGTGCCTAAAAGGTAAGGAGCACGTGCTCCACATGGGAGATCGGAGATCTCACAAAGCGATCGGAGAAGGCGAGCGCGCAAGATGGGAAATCTTCCTCTCAACTTCTGTTATGACCTTTGCTATGTTCGTTGTTCTAACGCCCATGAAAACGTTGATTCACCTTCTGATATACATGACTAACAAGTGATCAGAGTGACTCACTCAGACTCTTGCATACGCGTTGCTTTGCATGGGGTTCCGTAGAGAGCGGCCTCGTGTGCTCCAACTCTATCCTGTGCAGCGCCTCCCGATGTCACTCCAGATGCCGTCGCTGATGGCCAGTTTAGCTGAGACACGACCTAGCACATACACTACGCCATACCGCGCCGATGAGGCTCTGCTGCCTGCCGCTCTCTCACGGTGCCCATCTTGTCCCCCGACGTCTCTCGCGGTCGTACTCACCTGTTCCGGCCCCGAGCCTGCCAATGGATAGACCTCCCACACACGCGGATATGCGGACCCACATTTATCCGGAGCTCTGCGGACATCAGGTGGCAGTTAAACCCGGTCATCTCCACGTTGCTCGAATTTTTTTACAGCGCGACGCAATCCCGACCCGCGTATGTTCGGTCTTCGACTTGACGCCCGCTCGCGCCTGGTTGCAGTATACTTTCAAATATGATGCACCGGTACTTGAAACCTCGGGAAAAGCACTTGATGTTCACCATTCCACGTACCCTGCTCCGTCTGGTGGCGAATTTAGACAGAGCACGTCACCGCCCTGTGCTGGGCGGGTTATGCTACTTTTTACTATTCATGGTCATACTAATGGGCGATCTTGACAGAAGACACGTCACCTGAGGCGACCCTAATGTTACAGGGGTAACAAGGGGTACCTATATTTCCATGCTTTCAAATTCCTTCGACAGCAACGACATAAACGGCTTGTGAAAGCCGTATACGAGATTCATGCCACGGGAGATCTATACTGTGACTGCGGCAGATCTTCCCCGGATGGGATCTCGGTGGCTCGAAACTGCGGAATCTCTTCATGTGCCCCACGATGCGAGAAGTGCTGCTGCATGGCCTACATATGCATCAATCATCCTCTACAAAGCCCTTAATTAAGGCTGTGAAGATGCACAATATTAGCATCATGCAGCCCACGACAACGATCGTCTCGCACTCACCTCCCGGAATCAGGGCACTGGCATACATTACTTGAGTGATAGGCATAAGCGTTTCACGCAGGTCAGCACCGGTCTCAGACTAGTCCGCCCATGTGGTCAAGACTTTCTCCTTGCATAGCTCCCAATAGTCGAGCTCATCATCGGTCAAACTGGTCTTGTGTTTCGCAGAGTGGCAATGGATTCCCAGACAGGTCCCGAACTCGCGGAATGCAAGGCGGTACGCTGGTGGGTCCTCGAAGTACCCATAGTGGAACAGGTTTCCTGTTTAGAAAGACGAGGTGAAGAAGCATTACCGGAACGGGTCGAGAGGACAAACTCACAAAGGCAATTGATCGCTCTTCGGCTCAACTCTGTCGCCCACATCTCCTCGCCGTCGAACCAGTGCGCGGTCCAGAGAGTCATCCCGAGATCAAGGGGGTCATCAGACGAATAACGCTGCCACTTTGTATCGAGGATCTTCTTGTACTCGGCGACTTCGCGTGCGAGGACGTGCGGGTCATCTCTGTTGGCACTTTGCAAAATGCAATACACCACATATCCGTCGATGGGGTCGAGATTTCCCTCCGAGCGCACGAGAGGGCGCGACAAGTCGATGCTCATCTTCCAGAACATCCGCGGGCGGGATGAATCCCTGTCCCGCATGAACCGCGGGTGGATCGCCTTCGCGAGTTCGATGGCCAGATCGTTGTAGCGCCGCTCGCGGGATGCGAGCGCCATGCGATTGAAAGCGAACATCCAGATCGTGAGGTAATGGTGGTACTGCCCGTCACCATCGCCGCCGGAGTCATCCTCCTCGTCCTCCTTCCCGATCCTGAGTCCGCCGGCGAGCGGATGCTCATCCGAGGCGCCGGGCAGCCGCCGCGCCTCGTCACGCGTGCGTCCGAGCGTGTCATGCACTGTCCCGATGAGGCGGTCCGCGAGCGTATAGTACGTCGCGTTTGAGGTTACCGACCCTAGCGTGATGAAGTTGAGGACGCCAAAGGCGTCCGTCCACAAATATCGCCCGCGGTGCCCCGCCGTCATGGGGGGTGGGGTCCAGGTGCGCGCCTGCGAGGGGGATAGCGTCTGAAACGGCCCGTATATGGCCTGCATCGCCTTCAGGAATTGGGACAGAAGACGTTGTTGCGGCTGCGCGGACATTTTGGACTTGTGTTTGTGGAGTAATGTGTCTAGCCATGGTGAGTAACAAGACCTAGCAGCTGACAGTACTTCAATCGAGGTCTCTAACTCACAAGTTGCAGTATCTTTCAACTCCACCCAGGTACAGAATTGTTGTGCAAACGATCAGAGTAGAAGCAACCAAATTATGTTGGTTTGGAACAGGCGAATATCCTCACTTTGCCAGCGGTGCCAAACTTATCGTGCATGGACTCTGATGCTAGTATGACGTCGACCTTCGCGAAGCCTATGTGTAGCGTCGCAATACATCCCCATGAACGACTTCATGAGAACATTAGATGCGTCGCTCATGATCTTAGCCGAAGCTGAAGGAGTACTGAAAGTGGGTCCAGATTCTATATAGGCACAGCTTTGCGGAAGCTTATTGAGCAGTTGTGTACGAATGTGATGAAGAAGTGAACCACTCAGGTTCAGCGCGTTTGAGCGCTAGACAGGATTTGCTCCTGCCTCTTCTGGATGCGTTATATAAGTCTTTCAGCGCCTGACTACAGACTGGCCTCAATCAAGCTTCAATACAGTCTTGCACTTTCCACTCTCAACAGCCAGTCCGATAATGCTTAGCTGGTACCCTACAGGGCCAACGCTCCCGTAAGGTTACCCGACTTGAACTGCAATCATGATCGTGAGACGCAGTCATGGGGCGGCCCGAGTTCAACAGTTGATTCGTCCGCGTGGCATCGGCTGCCACAATCGCTAGCCACACTGGTTGTGGCATGGGCGCTGGGCCTCCTCTCTCTCCGTGAACGTTCACACTGTTGCTTTATCTCAGATACCAATCATCGCGAAAATGTGGCCAGATGACTTGTACAGCGCGGAAGATCACGTAAAGTGGAACACCATACCGAGTGGTAGCTTCATTGTGTGGAAACAAGCCCTAAAGGAGATGCGTTTCCAACATATGCAAATGAGGTGTGTCTTGTGTGGCCTGCACATGGAACTATCTTGCTCATGAGTTTTATAGCTTCAATGAGGCATGTAGTTCTTTTGCATGTCCTCTGGAGGCAAGGAAGCTGAACTGTGCATGTAGATGTCGCAACTCTGCCAAGAGCTATCTGAAGCTCGATCAGAGATCCTGTGCACCCTTAATAACCTGGCTCCCATACATCGGTTGCCCACAGAGCTTCTGATCAAGATTTTTCAATACGTTCCGACGCGGATACTTTTCCGCGATACGGTGGCATGGAAATCGAAAATCTTGCGACAGGAAGACATCGTACGGTTGGTCCTGGTCTGTCATCGCTGGAAGGACGTCATATACAATGCAGGGACACTCTGGTGCACCATCAACAACATTACCTACAATCCTATGCGCCTTGAACTTGCTCAAGGTACTAAGCTGAGGTGCATGTGGCAGACAACGCCCTCGAATCGCAATACCTCTGCCTTCCGCAGGATGCTCGCTGAAAACATCGAACGTGTTCAGGAGCTGCACATAATCGACACGGGATGCCGACGAGTCAGTATCTCCATTAACGAGAAGCTTTCCGAAGCTCCACGACTCGAAGTGCTTTCGGTTGTGGGATCTATCAACGAACCACAGTTCTTCGAATCTCCTCTTCCTCGACTTCGAACCTTGTTCCTTTGCAGGACACCTGGTATCCCCATTCATCCATTACCACGTCTCACGCAGCTATCACTTTGCTACGTCGACAGGATTGATATCTCGGATCTATTGGCTCTACTAGCAGACACGCCGGCATTGCAGGATCTTCATCTAATTAGTTGTATGAAATCGTCGGACAAAGTCGTTCTTCATGCTTCGATTCCCTTGAAACGTCTACTTCGGGTGCTCATCATGGACAGTAGACCGGGAGTAGTCAACGCTTTGCTCGATCCCCTGCTATTTCAAGCATCTACAGCAGTCAGGATCGAGTACACAGACTGGATTGATCTCCGACCTGTAGACATGTCGTTTACTCACTCGCTTTCGCCGATCGTCGATCAGACCTGCAACTTCGCGATCACAACGGGAGCTCACTCACTTCGACTTTTCGCAGCAAGCAGCACATCCGGGATCTCGGTCGCATTCAATGGAAGAGGCGACTCAGAGGCGCCTCCTGATCCCATTCCACTCGGCCTTCTGCCTGGGGTGCAACTCCGCGAGGTGTTCCTGCTTGGTAGATGGAGAGCTCCACCTGGGACGTTACGCAGCCTTCCGGATAGCCTGGAGCTCATCTATACGAGCGTATCATTCTTGGTAGACCTGACAGAAGAGCTCGGAGTCCATGATCAGACACAGCACGTGCCTTGTCCAAATTTATCGACGTTACATGTTCTCATAGATCGCGGAGGTCAACGACTCAACGCTCTTCCATTGTCGAAGATTGCTCCTGCCATCCTCAAGTTCGCCCAACGCAGATCCGAGTTGGGCCATCCAGTTGAAGATGTCATCATCGGCTTTTACAACCACGAACCAGAAGATAAACTCACGCTCAGCGGCATCACAAATCTCAGACGTGCAGTCGAGCGTGTCGAGGTCACCACACATTCCGAGCCTCCTTTCATTAACCTACCGCCCATCTGCACGGCCGCAGACGGACGCTGGTGGCCTTCTTGGACGGACTCCATTACCGATATTTCTCAGGCTTCCTACCGAGTCCCAGCGTCATGGATGCCGAGTCGTACCGCCACGGCTGTTCCGGTTGTGGAAATGAACGATGACTCGGACAACTCCGGTTCCGGTTCCGACTCGGACTCTGATCATATGGAGGTGGACTGAACCGATGGGAGGTTGCGTCCAGCGGTCTGACATCTAGTAAGTCTTGCATACATTTTGTGCAGAGTATTCCGACTCTGAGTACCTAGGCGCGCTAGGTCCGGAACGAAAGTGAATCCGGCGGATCTCACGTATGCCTTGCTCCTCATGATGTATGTCCGATGAGTAGGTTTCCGTGATGTAACACATAATGCATACGGAGTCATTCCAAGAGGCGCTAGTAATCCTCACGACGCTGTTTTGGAGCGTAAGAAGCCGAAGCGGTTATCTGAAAATCGAAGTATGCAGCCTTAGTACGCCAAACGGCACACAATTGCGTGAGGGATCACTAGCCTCGACAAGATCCCAAGCGCCTCTCCTCAACCCGATACCGTTCAATCTCCCGCACACAGAACATACGAAGCGTCCGCTCGTGTCCGCAGGCTCAAGAGCATAGCGAGTGACACCTTGAACAACGTAGTCTGACGCCCAATTAATATCCGTAGCAGGAGGCGTCCACACATCGCTTGCCTTATTTGAACATCAATAACAATCCACGGCACGAAGCACATGTAGATAGGTGGTATGACTTGATGCTTCCCATGTGGCTTCGGCCAGATCGCCACACCACGCTGTGTGTGCCCAAGTACACGGGCGTTAGCTTTATCAGTCCTTTGTGCACACTCACATTGACGTTCTACTCCAACTCTCCGTAAACAACCGCATCACTACCAACTCGAAGACCTACTTCAAATATCGAACACAGCAGACCTGATGCCGAACAACGCGCACATACCAGAACTGGCAGCGCAAAGGAGCGCCATTCCAAGCGGGAGCTTTGTTACTACTTGGAAACAGTCATTGACTGAGATACGTCTCCATCACACGCATATGAAGTACGTTCTACATTTATCGATTCTCTGAGAAGAGTATTTACGTTAAAATTGAACAGTTTGACTGAAGTATGTCTCGCGTAAACCATAAAGTTTAGGACATTAGCTGAATAGTTCCATGACTCATAGATGAGCGAGATCTGCAGAGAGCTATCCAGTTCTCGAGCAGCAATCCTGTCTATATTCAACAATATGGTTCCTATCCACCAGTTACCCACCGAGGTTATGATTAAGATATTCTACTATGTTCCTAGACCTTCCCTCAGTCGTAGCACGGTCATATGGGAACCCGGTATCTTCAAAGTTGAAGATATGATGCTTCTATCAGAGGTCTGCCGACTCTGGAAGAACATCTTATTCAACGCAGGTATTCTTTGGAGCAGTTTGAATCGGGTCGCGTGCCCTCCTCGATTCCTCGATCTTGCGCAAGGTGCCAGCCTGCGTATCCAGCTACAGAGAAGGGGTCTGGATCCCGATCTCTCTCCATTTCGCAGAATTCTCGTGTCCAACATCACTCGCGTCCAAGAGCTACATATTATCAATCGAATCCCTCATCGATTCAAGCTTTATCTTGACCATGAGCTCCCGTACGCCCCGCAGCTCGAGGTGCTCTCGTTGATGGGGTCTGCAGAATCACCGGAATTCTTTGAATTCACTATTCCTGAGCTCAGGACGCTGTTTCTGTGCAGATGCCCTGGCCTCCCTACTCATCCATTGCCCCAGCTCACACATCTCTATCTTTCACACTGAAAAGATCAGCACCTCGGATATGTTGCGCCTCCTCTCTGGTACACCGGCACTTCAAGATCTACATCTTGTGCACTGTTTGAAGGAATCGCATAACAACGAACTTGTTCCCGAACTAATCTCAATGCAACATCTTCGCCGAGTGTACATCACAGAGAGGCTGTCCGACGACGTCAAACCATTGTTCGAGTCCATGATTCTCAGGCCCACTGCAGCAGTACGAATCGAATATGATCAATGGTCGTTCACACACATGGCCAACTTGTAATTTCATCCCGCGCTTTCATCAATCATCGAGAATACGTCCGATTTCGCTATCGTGGTTGAAGGTCGCGCCCTTTACATGATCGTGGCCACCCCTACCTCAGGTGTGCTGCTAGGATTTGAGTCATATTCCGACCCGGTCGAGGCTCCCCAGCACCCAGTGTTCGACTTTCCAGCTGGAATACAAATACGCGAGCTCACAATAGCCTGTCTGAGCGACAGCCCCCGAATCTCGCGTGGTGTGTTGTGCAACTTGCCGGATAGTCTGGAGCTGCTCCATGCGAGCGCTGGCGTTCTAGCACAGCTGACGGAAGAACTCGGAGTCCTAGACAACCTGCATCCCATACCATGTCCCAACTTGAAGACTCTTCACGTTATGGTTGACCGAGACCCTAGCAATTGGACCGGAAGTCTTGCATTAGCCAAGATTGCCCCAGCGATCCTTAAATTCGTTGATGCCAGAGCGCAATTTGGTATCCATATCATAACCGTAATTATCGGCTTCTTCAACACTACCGAAGACACATATAAACTCAGCGGTATTGCTGCTCTGAAACGAGCAGTTCCGTACGTACAGATTACAACGCACTCCTACACTCCGTTCATTCGACTTCCCCCTATCTGCACAACTGCAGACGGCCGCTGGTGGACTCCTTGGACTCTACCAGTGCGTGATAGAAGTGACGTACGGGGTTACAAACCGCCGCTGTGGATCGCGATGGGTGACCCTCGTATCGCCGAAAATCAAGAACAAGACCCTGAATTTGATGATACCGAATCTGGTTCAGACAACACGGATATGGACATGGACACAGACTGAATCCTGCTAGGGCCGCCTTTGCTAATTGATCAGATGCAGCGGCATAACAGAGCATAATTGATCGAACGTTTTGGACCTGCGATACCTGCCCGGAAATCAACATGCAGAACTGTGTCCGAGAGATCCGCGTACGCTTCATTCATAGTGTAATCGATGTTCAATTGCTAGATCTGCACGATCGGAAACATAGTATGTACGAAGTCGTATCCAAGAAGTAATAAGTAATCCGCAAAACAACGCAATTCCTGGGTAACGCCTTGATGCAGGAAATTGGAATATATGCATTACAGTACCGACCGATATGACCATTGCGGCACAAAATTGCCGCCTCTTAACCTAACCTTGAATACTTCATGATCGTGATATTGTGTCATCGCCACCCGCCGAGCGTACAGGGTCCGAATCCGCGCGCTGCAGCTGCGTAGGCAGCTGCGCGACGCCGTTGGATTGTAACGGGTCTCCAGACACGACGGAGACGTTCCCGGTCACCTTGTCAGACTGCGTGCGCGGATGCAGCTGCTTGCCTGCACTGTCCGTCTCGCCATCTAACACGAGCGCCTCCAGGCCCTGGGCGAGCTCCAGCGCCGCCTGCTTCAGCAGCCCGGGCGCATCGGACTCGTGCCACGACGTCCGGTGCGAGCTCGGGCTCGTCTGAGCGTCCGTCCCAGTGCCGACACTTTCCGTCGTCCGCGTGCCGCCCGTACTCGCGCCGGACTCCGGACGTCGCGACTCCGGACTCGCGCTGACATCCGCACCCTGCTCGGCGCTAGAGCTGCCCGAGTTGCTCGCGCCGTCGCGCGCGATCTCGTTCGCAAGGCCGCTCGAGCGCGACGCAGACGCGGGCGGGATAGGCGGGAAGTAGCCCGCGTCGCGCGCCTGGTCGTCCGCGGGCGCGCTGCCCTGTGCCATGGCCATCGAGACGGGCACAGGTGGGAAGTATTCGTCCTGCGCGCCCTGTGCATGCCCGCGGCCGCGGGCGTATGCGTAGAACGCGGCCGCGCCGCCCCACGGCGGGGGCTGCTGCTGGCCGTCCGCTGTAGGGGCCTGCGCGTGCACGGGCGCGCCGGGTGCGGGGTTGATGTACGGGTTCGCCGGGGGACCGGGGCGGCCCCAGAATGCACCAGGGGGACATGGTGACGCCGGGCGAGAACGGGGTGTATGGCGAGAGAAGGTGCGGCGGGATGACGCGCGTGGGGTCGAAGGCGGGGAGCGGCACGTTATGCGCGGGCTCGCCGCCGGGTGTCTGCTGCGGGACGAACGTGAAGGAGGGCATGCTCGGCGTGACCGGGGGAAGCCCGTGCGGCGTGAACGCGACGCCGTAGGGCGTGCCCACCATGTGCGGCGGCGGGTGTAGCGGGCTGATAGGTGTTTGCATGATCGGGGAGAACTGGTACGCGACGGGAGAGAGGGTGTGGGGAGGCGGCACGGGGAAGGCAGTCACGGGAGGAGGTGGAGGGAGCGCGATGGGCCCAGGATGTGCGGGATGTTGGTGTGGCGTGTGGGATTGCGTGCCGTTAGACTGAGGCGCCGCTTGCCTCTGGGATCCCGTTGGCGACGACAACGCGGTCGTCGCTTGATTCGGCGGCTGAGACTCGGCGGGTGACGATGATGCGGGAGCAACAGACTGACCCTGTGCCAGCGAAGCAGCTGGCGCTGCCGTACCGGTCGCGGCTGCTGTCCTTGTACTTGTCGTCGGCGAGGCAACGTTCTCCGGAGCAGCGGCGTCCGGTTGCTCCGGTTGTCTTAACTCAGCGTAATACCGGGAGTGGTCAAGCGCGTACTGAGGCATGTATCCCATGCTGCTGCCATAAAATTCATATGGCGAGTTCGGGCCGGAATGCAGGAAGTCGAAAGTGTACGGCGAGTGGTATGGCATCGGGATGTGTGACGGGGGTGTATGGTGGTGGGCCTGGTGCTGGCTTAAATCAAGATGTTGTGGCCTAGGGTGGTGCTGCGACAGTGGGGAGTGCGACGAGATGGTCTCCGGATCCAATGAAAATGAGACTGGCGGGTTTTCTTCTGCCCCTCTGTTCCCTGCCGCAAAGCCGTCTGCGAGAGAGTTGCCGGCGTCCATTCCACCATTCTGCCTGAGACTCGCGGACAGCAATTGCGCGACGGTCTGCTCTTGTTGCAGCCGCTGTTCGTGCTGTTGCTGTAGGACATGCTGTGCGAAGGATGCCGCGTGCGCCAGTGAGTGCGGGAAGGCGTGTGCGTGTGCTTGTGCCTGGGCTTGCGCGTGGGCATGAGCAAGTGCGAGGGCTGTAGGAGTGTTGGGAGCAGACGCCGCTGGGAGAGCGGTGGAAGCTGGGGCGGAGAACTTGTCGTAATGCACCTTCAGTGCTCTACCATTGTACTCGAAGCTACAGGAGCAATCGGCTATCAGTATCGGGGGAAAGTGCGCGAGACATAGGTGGAATTGAAGCCGACGGAACGACATGGGGTCAGATAATGAAAGAAGAGCTATCCGACAAGTTTGCATATATGCATCCGGACAGCGCATATATGCAGTAGAAGCATCCCTATTCAAGCTGCACACTTCTAGCTTCGAACGCATGTATGCGTGGCCCTCCCGAATTGCTGCTCCCACATGACCAGCACATCAGTATGGAACCTAACTCACCCATTGAACATCCGCACTGCGCGCTCAGCATCTGCTTCATTCGCGAAGGAGACCGTTCCGAACCCGCGGGAACGCCCGTCGGCGCCAAGCGCAACGTCCGCACGTTGTACGGCGCCTGCTTGCCGGAAGAGGTCCTTCAGGTCTTGCCATTGTATATGGAAGGGAAGCTGTAACCACGCATCAGAGATTCACAACTTGGGCAACGTCTTGGAACGAGGGGGAAACTGGGAAAGAGAAGAGGATACCAGACCAAGTGGGTCTCATTTCACACACGCGGACACGAGCATGGATTCGGGCAAGGCCAAGCACCAAATACGCGCTCCCATAATACGGGAAAGACCCCGTGGGGTACAGGATAGAAGATAAAAGGAAGCACAAAGCACAACGGCACGTGACTCACATTCCCTACAAACAGATTTCTACTCGCCCCCAACGCTGGCACACCCCCTGAGCCAGTCCCGGGTCTCGACAACGCAGCCCCCGCTTCCTCACCGCCAAGCAGACCACTGTAGACCGCCGCAGGCGCAGAGGCAAATCGCGCTAGGGGAGCCGGCGCATGCAGACCCGCCAGCGCTGCCGCAGCAGCGCCCGTTGGCAAGGGCGTAGCTCCGTGTATGCTGGGCGTACCCGCACCGCTGCCCGAGTGGTCCTCCATACGGTCCGGACGCACTTCGAGTGTACGCGTTTGCCAGCAGTATCCGTTGAACATGTCGACCGCCCGGCCTGCATCCTCGGCCGACGCAAGCAAGACGGTACCAAACCCGCGCGAACGGTTATCCGGGCCCAGTGAAACGTCTGCACGGAGCACCGTCCCTGCACGCCGGAAGAGATCTTTGAGGTCTTGCCAACGGACACGATAGGGGAGCTACGATGCGCGCAGTGTGAGGTGTTAGGAGAGTGAGAAAGTGCAGACAACGCACATTCCCGACGAATAGCTGAGTACGGGTATCTCGCTGTGGTCCTGCTGCGCGCGAAGCCGAGTTGGCCATGGCCATTTTGATCACGGCCTCGATATCGTCGTTTGTTGGGCCACTGCCTGCGTTTAGCGCACTGCCTGCGTTTGGCGTACTGCTAGGCAGCAGGTTCGCAGACGCAGATTTCGGCGGGCTCTGTCCTGGTGGAGCCGATGGTCGTCGAAGGAGCGACGAAAGCGCTGGATTGAGGAGCATTGGCTGTGGCGGGACACTCGAGGTCCCCGTAGGCGTTGTGGAAATGTCTTGAAGGGGAGACGGGCGGGCGGGCACTTCCTGTAGCAGGCGCACGAGTTCGTCAGACGTGAAAATATAGTGAGATGAGCTGGAAGCACGAACAGATCTAGGGAGCGACGCCATTTCAGATCGGTTGCCAATCCGTGAACCCGTTGGCCTCCGTTAGCCCAGCGGTCACCCTACAAGCCCTGAGACGGGCTGGCTATATGCGCCCGGTGCTCGATGCTAGTGTGCGACGTTGGGAGATCAGATATTCTCGAATGCAGCGCTGCTGAATACTCGTCGACGGTCGTGCCGCGGTGCCCAGCGTGTATGGGGCACGGAAGAGCTGGCGGCGTCGTTGCGATGGCGGGCGGCGAAGTCAACGAGGGAATGAAGACAAACGATGAGGACCGAACCCGACGAACGAGGTCAAGCAAGAGCGCTGCGAACTGCTCTGCCGACTCCTCCTCCTCGCGTGTCGCGCTCCGCACCAGCCACTATAGACGCCCGCGCCCCCCGAACAGTCGAAATCCGGGGCGATCACACATTTGCTCCTCATCTGCACTTTGTTACCAGACTCTCATTTCCTCTGTTCAGTACGAATTGATCTATCTGCGCTCGTAAAGACTAAGAATTTGACACGGTTACGCACAATAGACACCAAACTTGCGCACCAGAGGACGCATCAGGACAGTAATACATTTACTTTGGTGCTGGTTTTTCTAGTTTGGCCTAGCAAAGTAGCAAAAGTAGCAAAATATCAGTCCTGGTATGTTCCCCATTGGATTGGGATTCACCCATTGTTTCTGCTTTTAGGGCGCCTACCGACCGAAAAAGACGCGAAAGCGGCAAAAGTAGAAATGAGATTTCGCCGATGCGGAGGCTGCCCGCGGAGCCATTTCTTGCCTTGGCGATCTTTTGGGGTCCTCTCCGCCACGTGAGCTGCGTCATTCCCTCCCCGCCCTCCCGCCAGGCGGGCGCGCCGCCACCTTCCGTCGTCGTCAGCCGTCGGACAACTTGCTGCTGTCCGCCAACTGATATCGCTGCTCATCGTTGCCAACGACGTCCGCACACCCTTGGTCACCGTCCGCAGCAGCAGTGACGTCACTTGAGCATCATTCTGCGCCTCCAAAAGCTCGGCGGGACGCGCCGCTGCGCGTCTGATGAACCCGCGATTGTGGCCCGAGTATTAACCTCTTCTGCCTTTGCAACTCCCGAAGATCGCACTCATCGCTCTATGCTGGATTTTGTCTTCTCCACGCACATGTCTTGCAATGTCGCAAGTATACACAGCAACGCTGGCACGGACATCCCCAAACATGAGGTCTATCATCACTTTCTCCATCTGCGCATCACTGCGTGCATTCCTGATGCGCGCTCGACTACTTTTAGTCTCACACTATAGAGAGAACATTGCTTCTGTCTCCCCATGACCTACGCATTTCGCATAAGAAGCTTGGAGGAATCATTGCGAAGCCAACTGGATCCACTGCATTCTCAGAAATGTCGTCCGGCATGCCGTTAACGCCGCTGAGTAGCTCCACAAAGTCAACGCGAGCGCATCTCGGGTAGTGCTATTGCCCATATCTACCTCTGAAAGACCCCTCGGCTGCTCTTGGCTTCCTCTTACCCCAGTCGTACCATGTATGCTGTCTGCAAGGTCGAGCCTTTGCAGATCTGTGGACGTCAATCGGTTATAAATGAGACAGCACATAAAGGTCGACTGCACTACTCTATGCCTCTACCTGAATTTATCGTAAAGGCTTGGCAAACTTGACATTTACATCTGCTGAACGAATTGCCCTACTGCTACAGTATTCAAGATGGCTGCGAGGTTTCGCAAGTCACGCGAATTTGAGCTTGCCAACAGGACCCCGGCATACCCCCTATGATGTTGGATCCTGGTGCGGACAAAAATGGGGGTCAAAATGGGCCAAGGTAGGATCGTCATGCGGACAAAAATGGCCAAGATACGGACCTAAGTTCGATATTTTGCGCGGGTAAAAGTGGACTAAGGAGGGCAAGGTGAGATCCTGGTGCGGGCAAAATCGGCCCCGCGCGGCAGCGCGGCCGACTCCTCCTCCTCCTGCTTGGATGTCTACATACCCAAAACGAGCCAACGCGCTGAAGGACCCGCATACGTTCACTTCGATGTTTACCTCGCTGAATGAATTTATAGAAATAACCCTTCCGTATCTACCTGAGATATCGTGCTCTCCGGCTGCCACGTAATGTGTCTCGGTCGGCTACAGGCTAACTATACAACTATCAGATAGTCAAAAGGGAGTATGATACAGCTCCAACGAGCTCCGGATACGAATAGTCGCAAGAATCACGCCTGATGTTGTTCTGAGCTTCGCTTCCGCTGCTGTAATTGCTTTGCGATTCTACAATTCGATGTTCACGATGCTAATTGCGCTCTGGGAGGCCGGAAAAGTTAGTAGATCTTGTTCTTCTCGGTATTCCGGATGCAGAGAAATTTCTTCAGAATTATATCTATTTTGGGCGATTTTTTGAGGTTAAATCCGTAATGCGGACAAAAGCGACCCCCGCAGGGGTCAAGTGGATCCTGGTGCGGACAAAAACGAGCCAAATTTGTGCGGGTAAAATTGGCCAAAACCAGGGGTTGTCGGATCCAACATCTAAGGGGATATGCCTGGGTCCTTTGCCAACGTGCACACTTCCGACTTCTCTGGATGCCTGATGCAGGTGACTGCACAAAATTCAGGGTGGCGTCCCTAAGCTGGCAGGTTGTATTCAAGTCTCCAATCGCATATCACTCGATGGACCTGCACTGCTCCACCTATTTTCTTAGCGCCGAGACAGGGCAGGCCCTCACAGACATCGATTACATTTACGTGCATGCGAGCGGTCCTTACAACCGTCAGGGATGAGCAGGTGTTAAAACAGCAGCCTCAAGCGAGCTTCCCCCATATCTTCCTCACCCTTCCCCGTCTCCCTGCCTCCCAATATCTCTCTTCCGGAATCGCGTCCTTTGTCTTCTGGCCAAGGCCGACTCGTTCGACCGCCGACGGCGTGCAAGTCTCGCATCACGCGCACCGCACGCGACACGCTGACGCGCCCGCGTTTCCCACGGGCGCGTCAGTGACGCACCGCACGTGCATATTCCAACCCCGACGTCACGTCACGCCTTATAAAGCGCGTCTCGCCGACGTCGTGCTCCCGTCGCTCTCTCGCTTCTCCCACCACCCCCTCTGCTCTCTACACCCCGGCGCCTCGTGCCTGTCATCCAGATCCAACCCTCGTTCAAAACACACTAGCAACCTCGTATCTCAGAAATGGCCCCGAAACCCGCGAGCACCGCCGGAAAGGCGCCCGCAAGCACCGCGTCCAAAGCCCCTGCGAAGACTACGGAGGGCTCTAAGGGCGCAAAGAAGACTGCGAAGCCTGCGGGAGCTGGGGGCGAGGAGAAAAAGCGCCGCAGGAAGGGCAGGAAGGAGACTTACTCGTCTTACATTTACAAGGGTGAGTTTGGTTGTCTTTGGTGGCTGAGAGGGCGAGTTGTGGGGAAGTGGAAGTGGAGATGAAACATGATAATCTCCGAAAGCTTCATGAAGCGTGGATGGACTCATGCGGAGGACGAAAGTGCTTGAAAGAAGACGGTTGCTGACCTGATTGGTTTACAGTGCTCAAGCAGGTGCACCCTGATACCGGTATTTCCAACAAGGCGATGGCCATCCTCAACTCCTTTGTGAACGATATCTTCGAGCGTATCGCGACCGAGGCGTCTAGTGAGTGGTTTTTACGATTCTCATGCTTGATATAGCCCTGCGCCACACCGCAAGTGGCCGATATCGAGGTAGATACCCCTAACTCGATAAGGGACGGCAATGTGAAATCCTTGGAATTGTCGTTGGACAATGTGCTTACGGATATTCCACAGAACTTGCGTCGTACTCCAAGAAGTCGACGATCTCATCGCGTGAGATCCAGACAGCGGTCCGCCTTATCCTGCCCGGTGAGCTTGCGAAGCACGCTATTTCGGAGGGTACCAAGTCGGTTACGAAGGTATGAAATAGTCCTATCATTCTTCAGTATCAGGGGCTAATATCATTTCCTGTGCAGTTCTCGAGCGCGGGTGCCAAGTAAATGTCTTCAGTCTGCTTTTAGTTTCATTTGTAAGGTATGGCCTTACTTCGCCGCCAACTTCCTTGAGCAAGTGCAAGAGGAAGATGGGAACGGCAGTGTTTGGGAAGGAGAAGATGGAAGGGTATCGTATCTGTATCTGTTCGCTCGGTCTCGACATGTATTGTATCGTCTCTTGTCTGTTTCTCTATCTCGACGTGTCTCAGAACTGGCTGTGCAGTTATGCAATTACCTGCCTGATCAGTTGTTTCGATGATGAGATGTTGTATCAGTGCTAGCTCGAGCGTGTTGCCCCAGAAGCACAGTCTGGGCCGGGCGGTAAGGTGATCTTCGTCAGGGATATCGAATTCCCCCCCATAGAGGCTTCTGTATCAGACTGAACTCTCCTTTGCTCAACATCCCCGGCGACGCTTGTTGCTATCCATCTGTCCGGCTGGGTCCATCACGTACTAGCAGATTAGGGTCCTTCTACAAGCTCCGAGTGTGTCTGTAATGGCTCTGCGGCAAGTATCGAGTCGCCAGCTCAAGACAAGTTGCAAGATGCCAGCCTTCTGTAGGATTCATGTCCCAGGCACAGTTTCTGATGGAGGCGGACGAGTATCATGAAACGCACGAAGGAGGGTGCTCACGGCAGGTCGCCCTACTTGATCAGGTAGAATGTAGTCACGGGATCAGCTCGTCGAGGTCTTCCCATCCTGTAATTGTGTACCAAGCTTCGGTTCAGCGTGTCTTCTGAGATGTGCGGCGTACTGAGTGAGAGACTTTGTCACCTAAACTACCTCAATCTCCTGTTAAATGAGCTGGCATCGTAGCTTCCGCCACCTGACACGTAGAGATAGGACCCGAGCAGCTTCCGCATTCTTCCTGGCCCTGCAGGACAGCGGCATACAGGCGGGACGCAACCATATTCGTCTGAGAGATAGACGCGCACCCCGCACATTTTCAGCCGGCGGCTGTGCGCACCATCATCACCCTCCGCCCCCATCCACCTCCTCCTTTCTCTTCTCTGTTCCATCTCGGCGACAAGGCTGTCCTGTTGTGTCTATCGGGGCGATACCTTCACCGCTCAGCACAAGCTTCGGCGAGCGATCCAGGCTTGGGCGACTCAGCGTGCGCTGGCCGAGTGGAGTGGGTTCGAGATCCCGGACGGGACTGGCGGGACTGACCACGGGCATCGACATCGACATCGCATCGCAATCTGACCGTCGCCATCTGTCGCGCGCCTTCGAGCGAAGATTGCACGGACTTTCTGTTCTGTACAAGTTACACGGAGGTGCGCCAGCCGGAAGGTTCGACTCGTCTCCGCGCGCCAGACCATTCATTTCTCTTCGTCCATTCATTTCTGGTCTCCCTGCTCTCCACGGCAACCCGCTTTTGCGCCGCCCTTATATCTGGCTTACGCGCGCACGCCTCCTGTGCTTGACGACAACAGCCGCACGACACGATGACCACCCTCACACGTGCACGCGCCGCCCCTGCCCAATATGCCAGTACGAGCTCCCTCGAGCACAGCGCACCCCTGGTAGACCTTGGTCCTGTCCCCACGCCGTTTCCCCGCGAGGCGCTGCTCGAGGCGCGCGGCGAACGCCCCGTTGCTTCCGGTCTCGTGTGCCCGGGAGAAGAGAACCCATTCGTTTCTGAGGAGGAACGCCAGCTGGAGGCCGCTTCTGAGGAGAGGGAAGCGGAGGAGCGTCGGACGAAGCCTTTTCTGGCGATTCCTCCTGAGCTGGTGCGAGGGGAGAGCACGATGGGCTCGGTGAGTAATGAATCTATCTATCAGCTTCTCTCGATTCTAGAAAGCTTCGGGATGCCGTTCAGACGACTTTGATAGTTGCCGCTGTGCGCGGAAGACGATGTGGGTTACATCTGTTGCGAACTGAGTCACCCACCAAAGTACGTGGTGAGGCTCTGTTCTTAGTGGAGCATTACAGCGCAGGGTCTGCGATCCCATGGGGCCAGTTGTGAAAGTCTCTGTATCCACCCATGCAGAAGGCCGACCTGATTGGTACCACCTGCCTGTCAGAGTCTGGAAATTGCCACCCCGCAGCTCCTCCGCAAGGTGCTGGCTGGGGTGAATGACAAGGCGCCGGTAAGACGGGTATCACCCGCCTTCCGGGACATTGTTTACAATATCATCGCGGGAAGGCGGGCGTAGGGGGCGAGCAGCGTGCCCGCGCCGGCCGTGTCACCGCCACACCCGGGTCAGAGGCGCGGTATCCCCGGAGTGTCCAATCTCTCTACTGTTCTGGATGGCCGAGGAACAGTACGTGCTGAGAACAGTGATACTTGTTCGATGTTGTGAGGCCGTCATCACGAGAAGGTTGATGTGTTCTACATGGATTACTTGGCTTCCGGGCTGAGATACGATGGCTGTGACCACACCCGCCCCAGCCGACGGGCGCGGGCACTAGCATGGGCATACCGTAGACATGTACACTGTGCATACCGCTGCCGGGTGTCACGGCACCGACGTGTGCACCTGGCATACGACGGGCATGCTGCACGGACGCGTCTACCGGCGTACGCGCACCCTGGTCGGTCGGTTTGTTCCGAGGCGCCGAGTGACATCTACGCATTGCCTCTTCCGATTACTACTGTTTCCCTTACTCGTCTCCGAAGCATCTTGACACCTATATCTATTCCCCCCTGTGGCCCTGCGTCGTACTCACGCTCACTCCACAGGACCAGCTCATCCCCTCGCTCGCGCACGTTCAGGCATCCTGTGTCACTGCGCTAAGCGATATACTCTTGAGCTCCACTTCTACACCCCAGACCTGGCTCTGGCGCCCCAGTGCTCCTGATCGGCGACATTCAAGTCCTGTTCCCGCCCCTGCTGTTGTCACCTCTGCCCTCACTGCGCCTGCGCCCCCTTCCCCTCTGCAGTCTCTTGTCCTTGGTTTACGAGCACACCACGAACAATCTGCTGCACCAATCATGACTGAGCGGCTCTCTCTCAACCCCTTCGCTGTTCAGCTACCTACATATGCACAAGCTTCCAGCGAGTTGGCCCTCATCAGTGAGATGTCATCACACATCGACCGTCTCTCGACATCAGGGATGCTGTCCCCCTCGGATGCTGCCCTTGCTCGATCTCTCTCCTCGCTCGTTGCCAATGCGCACCGACTAGCGGAACTTCAGCCGGCCGTATCCCCCAGTCGGACGCAACCGCGCGTCTCATCGTGGAGCGGGAGCCCACCCGATGCCCTCGGCGACCCCTTCGTGCGCCTGCGCCGTCAGCTGAGCGATTTCCGACTTGAGCGCGCCGCAAGTGCCGACGGAACCGACACGCGCGCAGAGAACATACTATTGTGGACGCGCGTGGATTCAGAGCTGGAGCGCGTGATGGCCATGTGCCAGGCGCGCATCGACGGCCAAGTGCACTTGGACATGGACGTGGACACGGACACAGAAACCGGGAGCCTGCCGCCGGAGTACGACGCAGCGGGGTACGACTCATACCACGCACTTGCGGATACGGACGGCCTGCCGGAGTACGCGGTGGACGAGAAGAAGGCTTCTACGCACACCCACGCGCACGCGCACTCGCATGCGCGGGAGAGCATTGCGCTCGACGGCGTGCGCGACGAGAAGATGCGGATGGACCTAGAGGCTGTCACACGCGCGATCGACCGGCTGTACCTCGTTGCGCCGCAGCTGCACGACCAGCGCGTCGAGCTGAAGGACGCGAAGCGCGCCCAGATGGAGCGCGCGAGGCGGGCCGGCAAGCAGCGTGAGGGCGCTGGAGAGGACTTGCGGGAGCTGGAGAAGATGGTGGAACTGATTGGGAAAGCGGCAGGGCGCTCGATGCTGGACCAAACGGTCGTCCTAGAGGGCGGATTGGACAAGCAGATGGAACGGGCGAGGCTACGGGATCAGGCCAGGGTGAGTTACCTCCGTCTTTTATGTGTAGATCGGGTTGCTGAGACGACGTTAGCGAGAGAAATTTGTGCAGCATCTTGTTGAGCACTCTTCTTCGGGCCGTCTGCACTCGCAGGATGCGACGCTGTCGGCGAGCACCTCCACGACTAGCGTCTCCTCTCAGATCAGGGACCCCGACGCGCTCCTCTCCCTGCCCGAGTTCATACGCGAATCCGTGCCGGACGCGGTACAGCTGAAGATGCAGCTCGCAGATCCTCGGGCGCTCCTCAGCCTCCCGGAGTTCGTCCGCGAGCCCGTGTCTGAGCCGCCCACGCGTCCCTCGCCTCCGCCGGTCCGCCGCAAGTCGTTCAAGGGCATGCGCAACAGGAGCATGTCGGCGCCTCCGCTCGCGTGGCTCTTGCAGAGCAGCTCGCGTCCGTCATCGCCGGTACAGGGGGCGGAGACGCGCAGACCGCGCTCCGCAAAGTCGCGCAGGACCGGGTCGTCCAGCGGCATCACCCCACCGCCGCAGAGTAAGCACAGTATGAATCAGTTCGTGATCCGCAAGCTGATGTCTGGTGACGCGATTGTGCAGCCGAACTGGAAGTGCAGTATGTCGCGGAGTACCACGAGAACCTGCATCATGTCATGGTGTTCTTGACTGTCTCGGGCATGGCCCCGGGCGTGATCCTCGAGGCCGAGGTCGTCCCGCCGCTGCATATGGGAAGCAACGAATGCCTCCTACTCAAGTGCGGCTCGAGCCTCTCGCCGTTACTCAGCCTCCCCGCGCGCGTCTCCACCGGCAAGAAGGACGTCAAGGTTGCCGGACCGTTCTTTGAGATCAAGCTCGCGGCCGCCGTGCGGGACCCGCCTGCGCACACACCCGTAGTAGATGTCGTCTCCCCCGCGCTGCTCGACGCGACTCAGCTGCGCGCGGCACGCCCGACGAGCTTCGTGTGCGCGTCATGCTCGCTGCCGCTCGTGCAGGCGGGCCGGCTGCGCGATTGGCGTGACCTCCCGTCGGAACACTGGGCGGAGCTTGTCGAGGCGTGGATGTGCCATGCGGACCAGAAGTTGCACGAGCAGGTGCAGCGCCACTCGAGCGAGGGCTTCTGGCCCGCCCCGGACCAGGCGCTTGTCGGCGGGAGTTACATCCTTGTGGACGAGTCGGTGATTGTGTCGGGCAACTTGGGACGTGTGACGAGGAGTATCGATAGCACGGTGAGTCGCTGTTCGTTTTACCTTTTTGGGTTCGGACGAAAAGAAGGCCAGCGTTGGAGACCTACCAACGGCCGCCTGTCTCGTCTGTCGTCTCGCACGTCGATACTCGCCGGAAGCCCTCGCAGGTTTCTGGTGTGGTGTTGCGTGTGTTGATGGCTCGCGGGCTGGTGGCAGGATATTCCTTTGGCTGATACAAAACGTCCAATATCGACGGTCTCGGCCGGTCGCTCGCTAAAACAACTCTCGTGTTATTGAGGTCCACGTCTCGGGAGCTACTTGCGAGAGCACATGCCTCATCGTTCCTGTTTCATTTCCTTGGTCATCTCTCTGTACCTTTGCAAGACGCTGACACGACATGATAGCACGGAGACGAATGGCTACGCGTGCTGTGTATCTGTGGCGCTGCGGTAGGGCGCTGTCAGAAGCATCAATCTCAAGGCAGACCTGAGAGCATGGTGTACCGGCTATCGAAATACGCCGTACGGCATGTCAGCCCGAACTCAGAGTGCGTAGTCTTTTTCAGCCCGCGATTCCTGTATGCTGATTGTGTTTTGCTAGGGCGTTCAAGATACCGCTCTCAGCGTTTATTGCCGAAGACATGCAGGAGTTCGTGCAGGCTCATGCCACGTATCGGTTCATCATCTTTGACGAGGAAGAAGAGAGGCCACGGATCTTGGTATGTCCTGCCTTGCCATACTGCTTCTGTCTCTGGGCACTCATCGCGTTGTCAGATCTGGCTGTTCAAACCGAGCATGCGGATAGCTTATACCACACCTACAGAATATGTGATACCTAAATCTGGATCTATTCATGCAGCGAAGGTGCTCTTTAAGGTTGTTGGACCAACCACTGCATACTCCGATGTGCAAGAGTGAGCGTGATATATTTATCACATGTGAATAGTGTTAACTGATCCGGCGCAGAATTACCCATCGGTATCCAGGGTTCCCGCAGGCGGAGCACCTGTTTTATCCGATAGACATCTGCCGGCGCCTTGCTGGCGTGCTCAAGGAGAGCAACAGTGCGTACCCTGACAGCATGCGCACCATGACCGGCCTGGATGTCGGGTGGCTGCAGCGGATTTAATCGTCATATCATCTCTATCTCGTTTTCGTGATCTTCGGTCGTTTTGTGTACAGTTTCTTGCATTCGCTCGTCGCCGCATCATTCACATCGTAGAGTTTGGGAACCCTGATTCATTGTATACAACTTGTCCAGCCACACCGCCCGTGTTTATGATATTAGTCGGGAGTCGATCACTCCTGATTTTGCCGTATAGTGGGAGTGCATTTGTCGCACGAGCAAAGACCAGGTTATTGCTTGTTGTCGTAGGTACGGTCGCAGGGTGGCTCGCATCCTCAATAAACCGTTGACGAGCAGGCTGCCGTCGCTTTGAACGCATCGATAGGATATGGACCGTTTGCGCAGATGCGCAGCCGGATTTAATCAGGCATGCGCTGGCGACTGTGAGCTGGCGTGCGTCTGTTTCGCGCATCGACGCCCACGCCTCCTAATCTGGCCAGCGGTCGTCGCAGATGCGTCGCGAGCATGCTAAGCACGAGCATGAACTCATTAGACTACCCTCTGATCTGCTGTTTTTGCGCTCGATGCTGTTATAATTCGCAAACTTGTCTCTCGATGAAACAGAAAGTTGCAATTGCCTGCCGCGGCTGGACTCTTGGCCGGCCAAGAGTCCAGTGGAGACGACGTGACGAGGCAACGGTTACGAGCGGTTGCTAATCTCGACCCAGCCGCCTCTACCAAACTTCCGAGCATGAAACTCGCTTGCTGACCCCTCATGAGCGCTCCTGAGTGCTGATTGCCCGAAGGTCGCCCCCGGGGGGAAAGCTGGAAGGGTTAAATACAGCTGCTCATCGTGACCTGGGGCACACCCATCACCCCACCGCCTAACCACCCAACTACATCCATTCACCATGCCTGAGACCTTCGTGTACCAGTGGGACACCCCCGCGTACAAGGGTAACACCTCGCTCTCCACTGGCCTCTTCATTGACGGCAAGTGGGTCGATGGTTCCAACAACACCACGATCGAGTGCGTGCACAGCCCATTGTTCTTCGCGTCTAGTCTGACCAGTCTTGCAGTGTCATCAACCCCGCGACTGGCAAGGTGCTCACCAAGATCGCCGAGGGTACCTCGAAGGACGTCGACATCGCCGTGCAGGCTGCGCACAAGGCATTCGACACCACCTGGGGTCTCAACACCCCCGGCAGCGAGCGCGGCCGCCTCCTGTACAAGCTCGCAGACCTCATCGAGAAGCACGCTGAGGAGTTCGCCGCACTCGAGGCCCTCGACAATGGCAAGGCGTTCAACTGGGCGAAGATGGCTGATGTCGGCCTCTCGCTCGGCATCTGGCGGTACTACGCCGGCTGGGCCGACAAGGTCCATGGCGAGACGATTGAGACCGCCTCGAACCAGCTCAACTACACACGCCATGAGCCCATTGGCGCATGCGGTCTCATCGTTCCCTGGAACTTCCCTCGTAAGTCGATCACGTGATCCATCCCTTTGCAAGTGGACTTGAAACGCTAACGCGGATACGTGTGTCAGTCCTCATTGCATCATGGAAGCTTGCACCCGCGCTGGCGACTGGGTGCACTGTCATCCTCAAGCCGTCCGAGTTCACCCCCCTGACTGCGCTCCTCCTCGCGAAGCTTACCACCGAGGCCGGCTTTCCCGCGGGTGTCTTCAACGTTGTCAACGGCTACGGCAGTGTCGTTGGCCAAGCGCTGTCCGAGCACCCCACCCTTGAGAAGGTACGTTCCTGTGCTATATTGAAATTCGGCAAAGAGATTGATGGGCCCTTCCAGATCGGCTTCACTGGATCTACCCTCGTTGGTCGCAAGATCATGGAGGCTGCCGCGAAGTCGAACCTCAAGAAGATCTCGCTTGAGCTCGGTGGCAAGAGCCCGAACATTATCTTCGACGACGCCGACCTTGACGCGGCGGTGCAGTGGGCCAACCACGGTATCTTGTGAGTCGTCTGATGTCTCGCCTCTAAATAATCGCTGAAGGCCTGCTAGCTTCAACCATGGTCAGGTCTGCGCAGCGGGCTCCCGTATCTTCGTTCACGCGAAGATCTACGACGAGTTCCTCCGGAAGTTTACCGAGAAGACCAAGGAGCTAAAGGTCGGCGACCCCTTCGCGCCCGACACCTTCCAGGGCCCGCAGGTCTCCGAGATCCAGTTCAACGTACGTCCCCAATGGCTACTTCCTCCGCTCCTCTCACTCACGTCTCTCTCACAGCGCGTCATGAACTACATCGAGTCCGGCAAGGCGGCGGGCGCGAAGCTGCACCTCGGCGGACACCGCATCGGGACTGAGGGCTACTTCATTGCGCCAACGATCTTCACGGACACGACGCCGGACATGAAGATCGTGCAGGAGGAGATCTTCGGGCCTGTCGCGGCGATCATCAAGTTCGAGGACGATGACGACATCGTCGCGAAGGCGAACGACACCGTGTACGGCCTCGCCGCCGCGGTGTTCTCGACGAACATCAAGCGTGCGCTCACCACCGCGCACAAGCTCCGCGCGGGTACCGTCTGGGTTAACTGCTACAACAACCTCGCGCCGAACGTGCCCTTCGGTGGCTTCAAGCAGTCTGGCTTCGGCCGTGACCTCGGCCAACATGCGCTGGACAAGTGAGTGTTCTGCTGCGATGATGTTCATGATAGAGACTGATGCCTTGCGTGCTTTAGCTACACGAATGTCAAGGCGGTCCAGGTCAACCTCGCATAAGTTTCGGGCTATGATAGAATCATTGTCGAGGGATGGGAAGATAAACAACAATCAATGTGCAACTGGAAGGATGTACTTTATTTAGATCTATTATCATGGCGCACATGCATCACTTAGGCTAGCAATCTCATGCTTTCGAATGCTTTCTATTTTTGTGTTTATGTCATCTGACAACATGTTATACGTGCGCAAAACGAGTCGAGCAAGCTCTGGACATCGGCGGGGCTACACACATGAAAGTACTGTATCAAGATACCTAAAATGCTGCCTCGAAACTTTTCGTAATACCTCAGGACCTAGCTTTACAAGTTTCGGACAGTGATCATATTGATCGTCAGTATAGTTCTTCACCCACACATGACCTGCGGTGTACAGTACCGGGTCCAGCCGCCTTGTGATGCCAAATGTAAGGCGGTGTGCCATTCTTTCGATCGTCATCTTGCCTTCTGGGGTCGGTGGCGGTACCCAGTCGTCCCTAAACTTGCCGTTCACTTCGGAGAACTTCCACAGCGTCCCTACGCTCACATCTGTGATTCTCCGCTGGGGTCTCCTGGCATAGGGGGGCTGAAAACAGTCCACGTAGCACTCGCACGCCCAACAGGCAGGTTTACTGAGTCCTATATGGTTCCCGAGGATATCGATCTTTTCCCGGACGAGGTACGTGATGAGCTGGGTCTCGGGATGCACACGCGGTGCCACCGAATCGCCTGAGTTCCACGCTCCTGTGATGTCGACCTCGTCCTGTAGGCGTACTCGAATATCCGGTCGATACCTGGAACGGAGTGCACAAGATTCGATGAAGGAGTTGTAGTGAGCGGCGAGCGTTAGTGAAAAGCGGTACCGGGTGGGCGATGAGAAGGCGGATGGTGAGTTATCGACCCAGCATATGCTGATGCCTCGTTGCTCCTTCACGAACTGTTCAATCCCTTGATCTCCCAGAGTTTGGCGAAATACGGGCATTCCGCCGTGAACAAACCTGGAAGCGCCGAAGGAGTAGGAAAATAGTGCGAACGCATAATGCTCCTTGAAAGAGAGCAGATCATCAATCTCGATGCTGTGGATGAAGTCTAAAGTGTGGAGTATGTCTAGGCATTTCCAGACCCTCCTAAGAGCGGCCACCCATAGGTCCCTGTGCTTTGCACCCCGGGCTATATGAACATGTTACTTAGTCTGCTGCAAGATGGTGCCGTTAACGAGACTTACATCAGTTTCGTCAATGCGTTGGAGACCCATATGGAGACTGGACAGTGTGGCTGTCAACACTTACAGATATCAAGTGCAATTGTTCAATGGGCGGCAGTAGGGAATGCTAGCCCCACAATGACAATAGGTAACGGGGAACAGCACTGTTCCACGAGAATACTATACCAATATCGATCTTATGAGACCTGAAAGTGTGGCAGAATTTACATCCTGAACGATGTTAATTACGCGGTGATTATCGTCGAAAATATAGACCAAATGGCCACGAACATAGGAGCGCCGTCGGAGTCCACCCGTACTTAACGTGAACTACACCTGCAACCGTTGTTAAACACGAGACATGGCCGGTGACCCTTTGGAATTATTACGATCTTTTTTGTCACAGAATTCGCGGAAATCGGTCACTGTAGTTGCGCTGATCCGCTCGGCGGATGTACAAAAACAAATGCCAGGACCGTGGATTGAACACGGGACCTCCAGAAAACCGACCGGCTTCAGTCTGTTGCTCTCCCAGCTGAGCTATCCCGGCGATGTGAAGTAAGCCATCACAAATGTTATGTCCTGGAGGGCCAACGAAAACATTTTCAAAGCGCCTGTTCAGCGTCTATGCAAGACTTCCTCCGCTGGAGTCTGGTGGAGTGCGTATTCGTACATCGATACTTCGTTGAACGCATATTTTGTCTAGCTTCAGTCTTGCGTTGACACAGGAATCTGGCCTCCCCAAACTACTGGAACGTGATGCACATGGGTGCCTAGTTCTGCTGGGATAGGATGACGCTGAAGCATCGCAGAGAAGACTCTTCCCCCGGTCAACGAACGTGCGAGATTTACCGACCGCTCGAGTTGCCGATTTGAGACTGCATTTTCCGCTCGAGACGGGTGTCGGTTACGTCCAATATCACCCAGTGCCACGCTCGGAGCCACGTTCGCAAAGAAAAATTCCGCTGACCACCTCTGTGCGAGACGCCTTTGATCGGACCCTGGAGCTCGTGCTCGGATCTCTACTCACAGTTACGCTCAAAATGAGCGAACGTGCTCGAGCTTTGTTCTCTGGCTGTCATCTGTACTCTCTGGACGCCTATGGTGCCACTTGGCCTACCCTTGGATCCGAAGTTTACCTTCAAAAGATAACAGGCAAACTATTCTCCTGGAACTGAGCGCGCGTGCTCGAGGACATACGCTCAGGCGTGCGAGATCGGTTAGGCCGCTGCCTGTGCTCTGACTGTGTTATATGTAAACGACCAAACATGGATGCCAACACAGCGGTTCTTGCTGTTCCCCGACAATGCTGCCCTCCATTTCAGCACTCCTCCCACCTTCCTCCGTTCCAGAGAGGACTCTCCTAGCTGTCTCTGGTGCAATCGGTCTGCTTGTAGTCCTTCTGGCTCTCTATCTCTCCTGGAGCAGTCTTTCCGTCTACTGGCGCTTCTTCTACGCCTGTTTCCTGAAACCGTTCGATCATGGAGGTCCCAGCGGTGGCAAATCGACAGGCCAGCAAGCAGCGCTCGAGAGCTTTTATCGTAGTCAGGCTAACATCTATGATGCCACAAGGGCGACACTACTTCGCGGCCGGGAAGACATGCTGCGCCTTGCTGCCGCACAACTTAAATATCGTGCGAAAGAGGGACAGCTCAAGCCGATCTGGGTAGATGTGGGTGTGCTTGAGAATGATCCTGCATCGACTCCACTCACCCCTGATCCACAAATCTAGATCGGCGGAGGGACCGGCTACAATATCGAGAAAATGAACGCCTTCGTCCCTGTCGCGGAATTCTTTTCCGCTGTCTACCTGGTCGACCTCAGTCCGTCCCTCTGCTCTGTCGCACGACGGCGTTTCGCTGCGTTGGGCTGGAAGAATGTTCACGTTATCTGCGAGGACGCACGTACTTTCTCTTTCGATCTCACGGAGAAGGGTAGCGATCGGCGAGAGTCCGATGGCCGAAGACACCCAACCAAGGCAGACTACATCAGCATGTCGTACTCATTGAGCATGATACCAGAGTGCGTCACCATGTCTTACGCGGCACACTGTCGTTCTCATTATTGCCATATCTAGCTTCTACTCTGTCCTAGATTCAATGGCAGATCTCCTCGCACCGTTGGGCGTCATATCATGCATCGATTTTTACGTGCAGTCTGCTTCCAGCTACTCCCTCCGCACGTTCACCGGTGGCCATCACTTGCGCCATGTCAACTGGTTCTCCCGCTTTTTCTGGCGCAACTGGTTCCGTTTCGACCGTGTTCACCTTGACGAAGGTCGGCGAGATTATCTCGAACATCGCTTCGGCACCATCCTGAACGTAAATGATCGGAACTACAAGCTCGGCGGCATACCCTACTACGTGTGGCTGGGCTGCCAACGCACCGCCACCTCCGCCGCCATTGGTGCTCTCGGGCGCGAGGCCGCGGAACGGATCGATGCAATTGCCACTGAAAGCCCCTACTTATCCCCCGTCTGCTACGCAGAAGCACAGCGGGCGAACGAGGTCGCTGCCACGCAAGCGACGAAACTCCAGTTGCGCTCAAAGGGCTTCGAGGCTGCGATCCTCAACCTCGCGACGAACGTCCCTCTCCCATCCTTCTTTTACCAGAATGAGCGCTGGAGGCTCTATTACGACGAGACACTGCCGAAGCACACACAGTTCGGAAACGAGTACATTTACGCGTTCACGTGGGAAGACCCCGCCGAGGACCAGCGCCTACTCAACATCGGTTCCGATGACGTTGTCTTCGCAATCACCTCTGCCGGTGACAACATCCTTTCATACGCGCTACACCGCCCGCGGAGTATCCACGCTGTCGACCTCAACCCTTCTCAAAATCATCTCCTCGAGCTCAAGGCTGCAGCATTCCGCGTGCTGTCCCGCGAAGACGTGTGGCGCCTCTTCGGCGAGGGCCGTCACCCCACCTTCCGCACGCTCTTACTCGACAAACTGTCCCCACACCTCTCCTCGCGTGCACTCCAGTTCTGGCTCGATAATGTCGCTACGTTCACCAGCGCCGGCGGACTGTACGAGACCGGGGGCACGCGCTTCGCGGTGAAGCTCACACGCTGGCTCGTTGCGCTCTGCGGGCTGCGCGGCCACGTGCGCGCGCTGTGTGCCGCACAGACAACCGAGGAGCAAGCGCGCATCTGGCGGAAGCGCCTCCGGCCGGTCGTCCTGAGCAAGCTGCTCAGCTACTGCGTGCTCGCGAAGGAGCAGTTCCTGTGGCGCGCGCTCGGTGTTCCACCGAACCAGCGCGACATGATTCTCGCGGACGCGCCGGACGCGTCGAGGCATCGCGCGATGTGGAACTATGTCGTGGATACGCTCGATCCCGTCGCGCAGCAGAGCCTGCTCTCGCGCGAGAACTACTTCTACCGGCTGTGCCTGATGGGGCGATACTCGGAGGAGTGCCGCCCTGCGTACCTCTCTGTGGAGGCGCATGCGACGCTCTCGACGCCCGGTGCGTTCGACGGCCTGCGCATCCATACCGACGAGTTTGTGGAGGTGCTTGCGCGGATCAAGACGCATACAGTCACCGCAGCGATCGTGAGCGGCATCTGGCGGTGTTGACTCCGGCCGTTATTGACGTATTGGTAGATCATGGACCACATGGACTGGTTCGACGTAGATGGCGACGCCGCTACCCGGGTAACTTCTTTTCTTTTGGATCTGGGCGTGCAGCACTCACTCCGTCTTGCAGGAGGTTCGCGCCCTTAACCATGCAATGAAGCTGGGAGGCCGTGTCCTGCTGCGCAGTGCCGGGCTTCGACCCTGGTATATCGACACATTCACGCGCAACGGGTTCAAGTGCCGACAGGTGAATGCACGCAAGTCTGGCACGTGCGTTGATCGGTGTGTACGCCCCCTTACCATTTTTGAGTCCCGCTAAGGTCGATTTATCAGGGTGAACATGTACGCCTCCACCTGGATCTGCATGAAGGTCGAGCCCATCACGCCCAAAGTAGAACACCTTGCAGCTGGACTGGAGGTTGTAGAGAGTCTCGAATTGTGAGCTTCGGGGAACGGGATGCGACTAGAGTCTCGCTAGATGCATGAAACGCTGTTCATGACCCTTCATGTTGTTTTGGTTTACAGTAGGGATGATGGCTTGCTCGGGGCAAGTATGTATACAGTGTGAAAGATACCCTGTTCAATCTATATCATGTTTCATAGATGATTTTTTGGAGGTTATACATCGATCGAGAGACTACTGGTTGCATTAAGCCGTCATTGGTCGGTAATATCGGGCTGCCGCGATCTAATGCACACTAGTACACGATGCCCTTGGGCAAAATAGTGGGCTCTAACACAGAACACAGCCCAATAGGTCTGCTCGACCAAAAGATTGGGACTTTGGGACTGCTTTGAAGATCAAGGTTAAAGATCAAGATAATGTACCGTCGGTATTGTTACCGTGTCACTGACTCAAAACTACTGAAGTGACACCTCCGTCACCTTGCAGAGTTGGGACCCAGCGATCTAGCAGAGTTTGCGCTATCCCACAAATCTGAGCACCGTAGAAATCTTCTTGGTCGACGAGTCTACGCAGGTGTCTGATCACGTCTGTTGTCTAGAGATTCGTTAGTGCTCATATTATATAGGAAGACCTTGCCCTACCTCCAGGGCAAATTTGGTAAGTGCATTTATTTTCGAAGGCGTCGGCTCGGTCAGAAGGGCACTAAACGAATTGCGGACCGCTGCCGTAAGGCGGTCATAATTTGCGACCCAGTCTCTTAGAATGCCCTTCGCCAGTTGACGTGCATGTTTCTTGGACTGTACTAGCGTCAGCGGAGACCAAATCTCAAACTGTGGAACTGACCCTTGACAACAACGAAGTATCATCATTAACGTCATCTTCGGGCCATGGTGTCTCCGCAGTCAGCAGGCCGAGCTGCAAGAGTGCAACCGTTTGGATCATGTCAAAAACTTAGATTTTACAGCGAGTTCCATTTCAATAGAGAATTTTGGAAAAAACGGCTTCATGTCACGTGCTAATTCCGCAGCATGCTCTAACCTACACAGGAAACCATTGGAGGAGATGTGATCGTCACAGCTCCACCAAATATTCAGATTCCCGATTCCCAGCCATGTCGTACTGTTGCGACCATATTTCTACTCAGGGCTCAGTTTCTGAAATGCGGTTTTTGAAAGTACTGTTAGAGGTCATGCAGACTACCCGTGGGCCGTATATCGAGAGCATAGACGAGGGACAAGGCCAGTGAGGCGAGCAATCGCTCTGGGTGTCTAGGCGTCTCAATGTGGGGTTGCGGAGCACATCCTAGCACATCGAGAGATCCTTCGCACAATCTCGTCACCTGATGTTTGGTTTGCTCCGAAAGTAAACAGGTGTG
>KB445800.1:557096-710773 GCA_000320605.2 Gelatoporia subvermispora B
AATTGCGGACCGCTGCCGTAAGGCGGTCATAATTTGCGACCCAGTCTCTTAGAATGCCCTTCGCCAGTTGACGTGCATGTTTCTTGGACTGTACTAGCGTCAGCGGAGACCAAATCTCAAACTGTGGAACTGACCCTTGACAACAACGAAGTATCATCATTAACGTCATCTTCGGGCCATGGTGTCTCCGCAGTCAGCAGGCCGAGCTGCAAGAGTGCAACCGTTTGGATCATGTCAAAAACTTAGATTTTACAGCGAGTTCCATTTCAATAGAGAATTTTGGAAAAAACGGCTTCATGTCACGTGCTAATTCCGCAGCATGCTCTAACCTACACAGGAAACCATTGGAGGAGATGTGATCGTCACAGCTCCACCAAATATTCAGATTCCCGATTCCCAGCCATGTCGTACTGTTGCGACCATATTTCTACTCAGGGCTCAGTTTCTGAAATGCGGTTTTTGAAAGTACTGTTAGAGGTCATGCAGACTACCCGTGGGCCGTATATCGAGAGCATAGACGAGGGACAAGGCCAGTGAGGCGAGCAATCGCTCTGGGTGTCTAGGCGTCTCAATGTGGGGTTGCGGAGCACATCCTAGCACATCGAGAGATCCTTCGCACAATCTCGTCACCTGATGTTTGGTTTGCTCCGAAAGTAAACAGGTGTGCCTGAAGGTAAAATTTCTCAAAGTCTCTATTGAAATGGAACTCGCTGTATCAAAGAACCGCTCATCAGAAGATCAACAGGATTTACCTAATGTACGCGACAGCAGATACAGGTGGAATTCGGCCGCCATCCATTCGCATAGAGTCGACTGCCTCATTGCAGCTGTATGAACCTTAACCAGATTGGTCATTGATATTGCTACGTCCCCCAATTTGATGATCGAATCGACGCTATCCCATGGATGTGTGGCCCATTCACGCAAGCATAGATCCAAGCGTGAAAGCGCGATGTAGGCTTGTGGGATAAGACCATAATGTTCAAGAGAACTCAGACCGGAAAGGAATGCGTCGAATGTGGCTCTATCGCCAGTGTGTGAAATGTGGAGAGCCTGTCGTACACCTTTCAAGCGTGACCAATACCCGTCTGGGAGTCTAGAACAAAGATCAACGAGTGAAACATGCGCAGAGGCGTAGGCAGACTGGAATAACTTACGTGCCATCGGGAT
This sequence comes from Gelatoporia subvermispora B, assembly GCA_000320605.2. Taxonomy (NCBI): domain Eukaryota; kingdom Fungi; phylum Basidiomycota; class Agaricomycetes; order Polyporales; family Gelatoporiaceae; genus Gelatoporia; species Gelatoporia subvermispora. The sequence goes on from KB445800.1 coordinate 558,267, forward strand.
TTCTCTCGGCGCCCAGAGTGTCAGAGAGAACCACGAAGGTCGTTTCGCGCCATTGGTGTGAGACTTGGAGAAGGGCTGAGACCAGGTTTTGCTTGAGATTCTGAAAATCAGGATTCTCTGTCTCGAGTGCGTCAGCGTACAGTTCGCCGACGTATCTCAGTGTCGCCTGCAACAGGATCGCGTGAAGAATCTCTGGAGGATAATGTGTCTCCTTGTTCGCAGCCGCACTGCCGGTGCTTTCCGCAACTCGAATTGACACTTTATGTCGCAGTGCGCGGTAAGGGGCTCTTTTGAAGAGCTTGAGCCCGAGAACTCCGAACTGCGACTCCGTCAATTCAGGTAGTACTGGGTAGGTTAAAATAAACTCACCCGCGCCGCTACTACCTCTGCCATGATCAGGTCGTTATCGCTCAACTTCCACGTTTAATACGAGTGCTACAGTCAGAGCGACACAGCCACGGAATGGTGTGCAATAGCTTTACTGCGGAATATCTAGGCTGAGCTTACTAGGTCGTCAGGACTCGAGTCGTCGGCGAGACAATCCACCCTCAAGGGAATCACGCGAATGGCGCGCTTATCATCTGCCCTGGTTAATCGAACGTTCAATTAATCAACATTCGCTGCTAAAAATTATGGCCGCTTTTGGTACAGAAGTGCATCAACTGATCTGCGGTCCTACTTTAAATCCTTGTGCGGACAAGATGAGGGTCAAATTGATCAAGTGAAATCGTCATGTGGACAAAAAGGACGAAAGACCGGGTTCATCTTGCATAGAAATCGACCAGGAAGGCCGAGGTCAGGTCAGAGGTAGGGTCTTGGTGTAGGCAAGCTCCACGGTGCGACCACGCGTCTGACCGTCACATATGGCTACCTAGCATCTATATTAGAAGATTGCCCAACGTGACTGAACATGCCGAAGGATCCGCACTCTAGATCTGTCCCGGGTACTGTCCTCGTTGAATAGCTCCACAGAAACAAAAAAACAGCACTTCCATGTCCATACTATAATGTCGTATGCCCCGACCGGACTCTGATTAATGATGTCGCACGCATCACGCCGTCATGAACTTTGAGTAGCATCTGCGTATGTTTACATGTAACGTAAATCAGTCGTGATTTAAGATACAACAGCGCAGAACCTCCATGGGCAGTGTGACAATCGCATATTCTGACATGGTGTATTAGGTCTACTTTATCGAAAACATGAGGATATACTGAAAGTGTCTTGATATTGTTCGAGGGCAGAGTATTGTCGGCCCTTTCTTTCAAAGTCTAGTGTACCTTCACAGAGTTGTTTTTGAACCCCCTTTGTCGCCTTCCACAATCGGCACCCAACGATCCAGTAGAAGTCGCGCTATCTGACATATCTCGGCACCGTAGAAATCTTGCTTCTCAATGGTAGCACGCAGATCCGAAACAACACCTGTCGTCTGAAGGACCTTTGGCATCAGATTTCCGTCATGTATGATGTATGGAGATATTGTCTACCTCCAGAGCAAATTTAGTGACTCCACTTGTGTTCGGAGGTGTAGTCTCCGTTGATATTGTCATAGATGACATACGGGCTTCTGTCATGAGGATGTCGTCTTGTGAGATCCAATTCTTCAGTATGTTCTTCGTCTGAGCACATGCGGCCTCTTTAAGCTGTGTAACAACATGAGCGATGTCTAGAACTTGATGTAAGTCGCCACTCACTGTTGCGAGCAACGAGGTACCGCTGACTTCATGCGGTGGGATCACGGCAACCCTCGCGCCAAGCCGCAAAGTAGCTCTTTCTTGAATCATAGTGGCCACTGAAGAACTCAGAAATCAAGATCTTTTGGAAGGCCGCATGATGAGAGATCCGCAGGACTTACTCCATGCACGCGATAACGAATCAAACTCGAATATGGCCCCAATCCCCCCAAGCACAGACCATTTCTTGAAGGCATCCATCTCAGCATCGAACAGCTCGGACAGTGCTACTTCTACTTCCTCTGACTTATATATCGCGGCGGCACTGTCCCATGAACATGCAGCCCATTCGCGCATGCCGAGATCCAAACGTGAAAGCGCAATATACACTTTTGGGACAGGGCCGAGGTACTCAAGCGAGGTCAAGCCAGAAAGGAATGTGTCGAAGGTGGTTCTGTCACCGGTGTGCGCAATTTGGAGCGCATGTCGCACGTTTCTCAAGCAAGACCAGTACTTCCTGGGAAGTCTGTGATACAGTGACATTTGCGCTATACATCGAATGGGTGCCGATAGCATGGAATCACTTACGTGTCATCAGGGTTTCTCTCGACACCCATGGTGCTCGAGAGGATTGCGAAAGTAATTTCGCGCCATTGATGCGAGATTTGCAGATAAACTGAGAGTATACTGAGAGTGGGCTGTTCTTGAAGTTCTCAAACTCTGTGTCCCTTGATTCGAGGACATCGGCAAAAATTTTGCCGACATATCTGAGCATCGCGTGCGCTAAGATCACATGAAGAATCTCTGAAGGAAAGCGTATCTCTTTTCTCATGTCCCCTGCATTGCGTTTATTCACAATTTGAAACTTCACATCTGGTTTCAGCGCGCTGAATATTTTATGGAAGTGTTTGAATTTGCGAGACATCTGCTATGGCGCCTTCAGTCAAGCTGATCTTGGTTTCGAGTGGATCTACGTGCTTCTGTTGTCTCCCTCATAATACGAACCTAGTTCCTCAGGTTTTACCTAAGGGTGATACAGCAATAGTTGTTTGGTAGAGACAAATGGTGCGGGCTATGCGTAAGTACGTGCAGATGGTCAAGGTTGTGTTTCGGAGGTCGCAGGGTGAAGAGGCAACTCGCCGTCGACTGATGACTGGCGCTTGACACATGCCGTAAAATCAACATCCAACTGTGGCCATTTTGATAGATCTTGCTATATAAGATATGCCGCAATCAAGGGCGACACAGTACAGGGGCCAAACCTTCTATCGCCTCGTATGTCTCTGGTTCACCTCCACGGGCAAACTGTAGGGCCTTTCTCACGTCCCGCGCGCGTGCGGAATATTCCACCGAAATCCTATAATGCAACTTTAGGCCTAGGTCTCGATATCGTCGCGATCATCAGCAAGCTCCATGGGCGCGCTACTAGCGATACTTTGAAAGCTATTTCGCACCATTGGTGGGAGACTTGTAGGCATGCTGATATGAAAATCAGATAGAACTTCATTAAAGACCTCGTCGACTTATGCTATCGTCATCTCGTGTAAAATTGCATACTATGAGAATATACGGTGGGCAGCACAAATGTGTCGTCGCATCACCTTGATCAGCACGCTCTGCAATTTGGAGCGGTACAGGGAGTAAGCGTTTTCGCTCGATTTCCGCCAATAGACGGAGCAGCAGGGTGTGCTACGATACTGGATTTCATCCGAAAGGCGTCCAACCTTCTCCCTATTTCGAATCCATGTATAACACGCTAGGAACAGGTCAGAGCTGCAGGTCGATGACAGGGTCAAGCTCGTTTGACAAGCAGAGTGACGTAGAGATCGAATTGCTGGCTGGTACTGATCGTCATCAGGCTCGTTATATTCGAACACGTTATCTGGAACTCGAATCTCATGCCCTGATTGTCTCTTTGGGAGGGTGATTCCTACTCGACCCGGATCTAGTCTTGTCATATTGACGATCTTCCTTCCTTTTCAGTGTACCAAATGAAATGCAAACCCGTTCTCAATAATATACACAAAGGGATATAAGATGAATCTACGAACGGACAGAAAGATATAGGGTGAGGGATAGTGAGTTCCGAGCTAATCCCGACATGTCCCAGTGAATGAACTGCTAGCAACCGAAACAGATCATGAGTCCGTAGCATTGAGCATTTTCTCCTTCCCTTTCCTGGGCGGCTGTTCGAGAACGAGCTCTGGCGAACTCGCCATAGCAGTGGACGTAAAAGAGGCGGCCCGCTTGCCTCCTCTAATCGCGCCGGGTGGTGACAAATGGTGCGGAAGATGCGCCCCAAGAGTCGGGGAATTGGGCAAGGAGGGGAACTTGGTGGGCGGTGACGCACCCTCTCCTGCCGCGGCTTCCGTGAGCAGAAATTCCACCCAGAGCTTCGAGAATGACTGGTGAAAGAGACGCGGATATCTGATAAGAGCTTGGCGGAGATAAATATTGAACGACGCACCTCGGTCTCGTCCGTGCGCTCTAGATCAGCACTTTTGCCCTTGGGTGAGGTCGCAGCGGATCGGCCCCATAGCAGTGAGCCTTGTGATGCGCTCCCTTTCCGTTGCAGGCCGGCCTTCTCCCTTTCATCATCCGTCCAGGAGAGTATAGAAGAGAGAAGAGATAACATCTCGAAGCGCTTCGGGTCTGCTCGAGGGGTGACCAAGAAAGAAAGCAATACGTTTGTCACGAGACGTCTGTCAACGGTGGTATCTGTTGACGATCGCCGTAGTCGACGCAAGGCTTCCATCAAGTGTTCATTCATGATCACAGCTGAACTAAGTGAGCTAGACATTCAGCAGGACTGGAATATTGGAACAGTCATACCTTCGTGACGCAACTTTCCAATGAGCAGATTCTTCTCTTTGACCTCCTTCTCAAGCTCTTGAGTACGAGACGTATTGGTGGACGTCTCCTCTAGCTGAAGCTGAGTAGCGACTGGTGAATAACGTGGACCACCAGAATACAACTACACTCACTTCGGCTGTCAAAGCCCGATGCTTGTACTCCGCAAGTGATTGGGTTGTTTGCATCAGCTGAGATTCATAATCCTTCACCGCTTGCCGCAGTTCATGGTCCTTTGCTGCGCAACTGTCAAGCCGAGGTTCACACAACCAGTTCACAGTACCGCCCACCTTCCTGAAATTCTTCTAGAACTGATTGGAGATTCCTGGACTTCTGCCGTTCTGCTTCTAGCTCCGCAAAAGTTCGTTCTCCAGCTTCACGCTCAACCTCGTATTCCCGACGGAGGTTCTCCAGAGCAGTCCTGGCCTCGTCTGCAACGACGTGCTCTTGCAATGCCTTTTGTTCCCAATCATCTCGCTCCATTCGACATTGTTCTAGCTCGCTCTGGACTTCGTGCAGTTCGCGCTCCTTCATGTACACGTCTTGCGCGCTTTCTTGCAGCGCCCGGGTGCGCATCACTTCCAGCTCCTTTGACGCCCGTTCTGCTTCCTCATTCGAGACGATGAGTTCAGACTTGAGAGTCTCTATAGTAGTAGTGAGGTCTTCATTCTGCACTGTGAGATGTTGCACGAGCTGCTCCTGGCGGTCGAGTTCTTCCTATGCATGTGCAAGTCGTACAGTAGCACCAGACTGACAGAGTGACGACGTACGGCATCCTGCTTCAGCTTGTTACCCAGAGTAGTGCGCATTGCCGTCAGCTTCGCAAGCAGATTTCGGTACTGCGCTGCCAAAGTATCTTTGTCGGCCTTCGTCCGCTCCAACTCCCGCTGCAGTCTCTGGATTGGGTCGGTGTCATCATAGTTCTCGGAAGCAGTGAGTTCCGTCGCCGCCACAGATCCATTCAAGTGCAAGGAAGGCGTAATAGGTCTTTCAAGGTCAAATGAAGGACGAGGACTAACACCCGGTGTGCCCGCTGAAGCCGACAGCGGGGAGGACATCCTGTGCGCGATGGTCGACGTGGTAAACTTAGCTTGCCTTTTCGGGAATGACCTACTCCCGCGCGGGTAATTTAACTAGTTACCTTCAAAACATATTGACGAAATTGCTTTCAATCTCATCTCAGATCTGGAAGCTCGAAGCTTCAAGGAGCTTGAACGCTTGAGCCGTTGCACCACGTATACTTTGCTAGCGTACCTCTGCGAGACCCGGAGAATCTCTGGGACGGGATCAATCCGTGCTAAATTCACGAGATCAAATATCTGCTCTCTTTCGGATCTTGGTATCTTTTCTTACGCATCTTTTGGCTTGTAGCCTTGTACACCGTGTCGCCCTGCTTGTCAGATGGCAGAGTCCTTTTCTTCATATCACAGTCTCTCCCAATCGGAGGTAAGATTGTATAATTCGAGTCGAGTGCATTTCATGCTCACAGAGCTCTGACGTTAAGCTCACGCCTGATGATTTCGAATGGTCTACTTTCTCATCTCATCTCATAACATTAGGCCCTCGTATCGCCGAGCCTACGTCCGCAGTGTCCATCACAGTGCAGATTCTATCTGGATGTATCCCGTCAGAGATCTTCTATTCCATCCTCCTCGAGATTGTCCTAGAATACATCGACGAGGTGTTCCTTGATGCTTTGGAGCAACGAGATATTGATCCGGAGATTCTATCCATTTCACCTCTCTTAGCACCACTTCACGTCACGTATCAATTTCGCGAGACCATGTTTCAGGTCCTACAGGATACATCGGGTCTTTCGAAAGGTCCAAACGGGTACGTGGGCACGTGCCTCTTTCATCCATAATCAGAGGTCACGAATGGCACCAGGCTCCTTCCGGACTCATGGGACGAAATAAAGCACCTCCGGAAAGCATTCAACCTGGTTCTGTTCGGCATGTAACAACAGAAGATGCATGGCATGGTGTGGTCAACGGTCTCTCCCTGTCTGGGTCGGTCTCTCAGCTATACTTGGCGCTTGCTCGGTTAGAGTGGGAAAGGCGCAATTAGCAAGGCAATCGGATTCTGCTGGGGACGAAATCGAAGACATAATACACGCGTGCGGCACACTGTATGACAGCGGCCTTGAGTTGAAGTCAAGTCTCGCTGATTGGTTTGAATCTCGGTTCACCTTATATCTCATGACACACCGCTTCAGTGAGTGGAACTGGTATCGGTTCTGTCGTCTCTGTTTGTGTATCGCTGACTCTGCATTGTATTACAGTCACGTATCAATACATAAGCAATGAAGCGGCGGATGTTATCTTCCGCTGGCTCGCGTTGTTGGACCAGACTGGCGTGGTTGGAGAATTGCCCGAAGTAGGCGCCTTCACCGATTCTCACCGATTCCTATAATGAACAATATGCTCACTCGCACCCTTGAAGATATTTTTGGTTGTTGCATACCAGTCCCTCGCCGCATGCGTTACTTACTGGGGAAAGCAGTGCCGCCAATACGCCGCCGTAATGCGGGCTTCGTGGGCTTCTCGTAACCTCCAGACCTGCCCGCGCACTTACCACGGTATATCGACGCATACTCTTGAAGTAAGTGCACAGGTCAGGAGTATGTCGCATGCATTCTGATCGTTTCACCGACCAAACAATTTCTGCTCCTTTGTTGCTGCGCACCAGCTGCACACTTACAATTCATCGCAGACGTGCTCGCAGGATCCGGGAGAGTGATGAGTCGTTGTGTCATAGCTCCTAATAACGACTCGGAATAGCATGCGACACTGGAACGCTCGGTCGCAAGCGTGTGCGCTGGACGTCGACTGACGTCATTGCAAGCGTTCGGATTGGCACCAAAGCGAAGGTCCTTTACCACGATCAACCCACTATGCCCAGAACCTAACATTCATTGTGATGGGATGAGGTCAATCATAATGAGAAGCAAGATGAACCGTAGTGACTATCCAACGTGCCCTGAATTCATGCTTCTGGGACCGCTCGCAGACGCCTCGTGCACGTGCCCGATACACACGGATTCGCACAGCGTCAAAAATGAACAAAGTACATCTCATCGCACATTTGTTACGTTCGGAGAGACAGGTGCCACTAAGAAAGGCTTCGTCAACCCTGGACCCGTACTTCCTGCTGGACTTGGAGTATTTGGAACAAGCGACAGGCAGCCATGTCCCTAGCGTGTCAGCGCATGTCAGCAGTCTTATAAATACTTCGGTCTCGATCAACCAGTAAAATCAAGGGCACCTCTCGATAGCAAGGGTCTTGATCGGAAGAAGCTCCTTCCGATCTTGAATAATGATTGTAATGCTGCAATATTTGCCTCAAGTTCCAAGATCTCCGTATCAAACTTACAGCAATACGTATAAGATAATCTGCACGAAGATAAGGCACGGGGGATTCAAATTCGAATTCCCGAGCTTAAACGATAGAATCGGCGCTGATACTCGTACGTTCGGTTGCGCCCTTATCCGAATGCACCATATGTTCCAGACGAATTTGAACGCCATCGACGACAGACTGCTGTTGATGTCTATCGAAGCGCGATTGCGACATGTTCGTTCGTAGTGGGTGTGACGCAAAAGCAATGGGAGTCGAGGACGCCATGGCACCGGACGGACCTCGGCTACGTGCCGCGTCGAGGGAGACGCGGACGATGACAGAAGAGAATACAATGCCCTGGACTATATCATTAGATTGCGGCACACTCACAATGATGTTGAACTTACAATTACTGGTGAAGTCTGAACATGCCAAAGCGCGCGTCAGATATCGAAGGTGTGATTGAGAGAGAGAAAGAGAGAGAGTACGTACCGAATTGAGGACGATGAATAATGCGGGGGTGCCAGTGGCGCTCGCAATGATGAGTACAATAAGTAATGCCGAATAACTCGCAGCTGACAATACTAAGTATCAAGAGGGTGCATCGAGACTCCAAGACACTGATGCGTACCAGATTCTATCAAAATGTGTATAACTCTAGATAAACGGAGGCCTGAGACAGCCCCGTTCACACCTCCTTGGATTGACCAGATTCGATAAGAGATGAGCACTGAACGCGCCCACATCAGCTCGACAGTATTTTCAGAAGGAGTTTGACTCACAGGTACATATCAAATTTAGGGCAAGTGTAAGGGCGTAGAAGTATTTAGCGCGGAGGGTGACGTCTGCAAGCAGGACATTGTCGCCGAGCTTCACCTGCGTGAGCGACCAGGTCGCCCATGCCGACATTGCTATGCGGAGATGAGCGGAGATATGTAAGTCAGAACATTCTTGTGCTCACCGATATCCGCGAGGAAGAGCATGAATGGGATAGCAACCAAATAGACGTTCCGTCTCCATACAACGAAAGTTCGGTAGACCTAGAGATACGTTGGGACCTTCCCGGATTGAGATGTAGGAAAACTCACAATCAGAGCGTCAGATACCAAGGTAACGGTCACGTAGACAGAAGTCTTGATCATGTTCAAGGATGTGTTGACATGAGCGAAATAGAGTAATGGTGCGTTCGGTTGTATGGAATTATCCACGAAAGCTTCCATTGCACGAATAAAGTCCACTACGAGGTGCTAGAGGGAGGGGCGTTATCAGCTGCGAATCAAAATCAGCGGCAAACTGCTTACCATTGTTACCAAGGCGAAAATTATCAGTGCAGTGACCAACATGGGCGTCATTGGCCTTCCTTCCACCCACTTTCCTCGCAGCACAATGAGACATTGCAAAAAGTTGATCGCATACGCTCCTTTAGCAGAAGACACGTTAGACGAGATAGTCCAGGAGAAGTCAAGACGAGAGTGCACGCACCGTAGGCCATGGCCTCGAGCAGCGTCCCTACAAGCTCAGCTTTTGGCACAGTGAGCATGATGACGAAGATAGGCTAGCCTACGAGCTCGTAGGAATCCGATGCAGAGGGATTTGCGACCGGGCGCACCGACATATCGAAGGATTGGCCGAGTAGGAGGAGGTTCATATACAGAGGCGAGCTATGACACCAGACGCCGCGATGGGCAGTCTTCTCAACCTTGTCCGACCGAAGGAGAGCTAGAGACGCGCCCACGTGACATTGAAGTACAACAATCGCCGCAGCATCAGCGCGCCTCCGCAAATCTTGTCGTACACTCGGTGGGAGCTGGAGTCCGCCTCCTGGATTTTCCCCGAAATACTCGAAGCCGCCGTCAAACGCGGTTTGTAACCTCCTGAGCTAGTCCTGAATCTCGACAGAGTACTCCCTACAACTTCAGGGCATGTCGGGAATGCTCCTCTTGCTCCGCTCGAGGCCGAAAATCACGAAATGGTCTCGACATGTCCACTCACGGCGCTCCAACGGTGACTTCCATAGGCTCCCCCGTTTGGTTATATTCTCCGTCGGATGGTCTATGTACTTGTATACGGAAGGGCTCAGATGTCCAGCTTCGACGAGGTGGCGCACTTGGGGGTTCTCTTCGCTTTCTGCAAGCTCTAGTCGGACCACCATCCCCAACTAATCGTTTCTCGCCCGAAGTGCCACCTGGCCTATAGAGTGTCTCCTCGAAAATCATGGAATCCTTTGTACGCGGAAGTAGGGGCTCCTGGAAGCCCGGAATCAGTCGGTACAGCAGGATCTCGCGTAGCGAGTATGCGATGTCAAGCAAGCGGCTTGTATCATCTAGATGGACCCGGACGACGCCACTCATAATGCAGACAATGTTGCGCTAGTGGCAGTGCCTGACCTGGGAGAACCAGAGTGGATTCCGTCTCACATATTTTCCGAATGTGCCGGCATCAGGCGCTTGCACCGCTCGCCGTTAACGGATTCATCGAGGTTCTGTCGGACTTAAAATGATGCTTGGAACTTAACATGTCTTTGGGGCAGCGAGTGGTCTTCCTACAGTTCCCCGCCTCCCAAAACTTCTCCAAACCTTCGAAGCATCGCGTAGCGTACGGTTCCGCTAATTTCTCGCAAGCACTGCTTCCGCTGTGTCTTGTTTGATGACAGGCCATCAATGATAGTTTAACGCCCGTTGAACTATATTCGATACTGACAGGTCGTCCTGTCACCTGGATAATGTTGACTTCCCACTGCGACGCTCTATGCTCGACAAACTCCTGATCACGGTGCGAATGAAGTTGCTGCAGAATGCTGCTATTTGCTGGAGCCCTGATCGGCAAGTACGCTAGCAAATTTCTCGGCATATTCCAGGCTAAGCTACCATTAAACGATAGTGTCGAATTCCCCTTGGTTTTTGGGTCATTGATTGTACCAGAGGGAAAATCTCGTAGCTCACACCATGTGACCATACTAGATCATTCGTGTTGCAGTTTTGTCAGGTTTGCGGTGCGTATGGATCCTGTTCTCGTTGAAAGGGTGCATAGTCGGGCGCTGAGGAGTGGCAGTCGTAGAAACATCGCATGTGATATGATTGCCAACGTCAGTATTGACCCGTTTAACTACGCTGCCGTCGGGTAGCGAGTCCGGAGCTTGTGAGCTCATACGGTACCTGTTGTGATTTGTGATGACACAGTTGTCGCAACCACGGTATGAAATCGAGATGAGCAATACTTGCTTATAGCTGCAGTTGAATGCAACGAGCTCAGGAGGACCACATACGGATTCCTTCGGGAGCTCTCCGCTTCGAACTTCTGACCTTGTCGTATCTCTGACTTACAGTCTGTACGTGTTATGGCGTTCGATTGACCGCCCGTCGTATGTTGAGCCGCTAACAATTTCCATTATTTCCCCTATCTTCGGATCATATCTCGTCTGTCCGCAGCACGACCTGATTGCGCGAACGATGAAGTCACGATCAGCAGGACGCAATAGGTACCCGAGTGGCAAGTACTTTCGTTGGCGCCGAAGCGATCGACGGCGCTAAGAGTGCTTCCTCCCGAAGTCATGCAGCAACGATATACACACCTCTGATAGAAAAACACGATAATCTCGTAAGAGTGCTGACTCTGACTGATTATCAATATATATTAGAACCGACATCAAATTCTGAGAAGCACTCAGGAGCACTCAGGAGTCAGGGAGCTAAGCAAGTGAGCAATCGCAGCGTGCGTGGCCAACCGGAAGGAACTTGGATCCATTATCGGCTTGCCTGGAGTATCCGATCATCCTCACTCAGGGGCAGCGCGGGCGTGCACGGCATTGCGACGAACTCAGTTGTTCTGTACGAGGCAGTGAAGTCCCTGGCATCGTAGCAGACGGCCTGAGCGTGCAGAGCAACTACTCCAGCTAAGTCAGGCCGGCGGCATCCGCCTCAGCTCGACGCGTCGTCAGACGCCGGGGGCCAATGCGGGGCTGCCGAGGGCTGGCGTGCTGTGTGTACACAATTGATCGCGAACGACAGTAATTGTTAGTCCGGCCCCTGCTTCGCAGGATGAAAGCCACGCCGGGCCCCGTTGCATGCATAGCCATGGGGATCAATTGTAGGCGCTCACTCATGTCAGGACAGCCTCCAGTGGTGACAGAGATCGAATGCATGCTCGGCCGTATATAAAGACGAGACACTCTGCTCATAGCAACAACGACTGATCGCACTTGACATACCCCAAACTTCATACCCTAATACGACACACTTCACGACAACGCACTAGAACAAATCCGTAGATATGACCGGCACACCTCTTGTTTGGTTCATCACAGGTGGTTTCATGATCAAATTCATCATGCCATAGCAGCTGATCGTCCGTATTAGGAGCGTCCTCTGGCTTAGGGCGCGAATTGGTGCACATTCTATTGGAACGCGGTGACTACGTCATTGCGACCGCCCGGTCAATAGAGAAGATACAGGATCTGCCACAAAATGACAATGTACGCCTGTTGCAGCTGGATGTAACAGAGGGAGCCGTAGCAGTAAAGAGCAAAATCGAAGAGGCCGTGACGTACTTCGGCCGGATAGATGTCTTGGTCAATAATGCTGGGGTCGGTGTTAAGGGATTCATCGAGGAAGGAGGGTGAGTGGCTCTTCCATGCTCTGATAAGAACGAGATTCAGCTTCTCCGCCTGGTTCCAGATCGGCGCTACTACAACAGCAGTTCGCAGTCAACGTCCTCGGACCAATAGACGTTGCGCAAGCAGTGCTCCCGCACATGCGCTCTCGGAGATCGGGGACTATCGTCTTCGTTGGGAGTCGCTCAAGCTGGTCACCGGAGAACATCGTACGTCACCACTGTCTGTTTGCACTATGCAGAATCGCAGTCTGATGACACTTGCTGTTGATGCAGAGCACTGGTTAGTCATCGATGAAGGGCTGACTACGATATCAGACAATAACTCACCACTTATATCAGGCGTGTACGCAGCCTCGAAGGGCGCACTACGCAGTAAGCCTTGATCTCTGTGTCTGTGAATATCTGCCGACACCAGTATTGCTAGTCCTCGGAGAGACTCTCGCGCAGGAGGTCGCCCCGTTTTCTGTCCGAGTGCTCATCGTCGAGCCAGGCCTCGTGAAGACAAACGTCTTCAACTACCCCTTCTACAAGGCCAACCCAGTCTCAGACTACGACGAGATGCGCAAGATGGCAGAAGTGATGTACAGCAAAGTGCCGCTTCCTAATGACCCCAGGAAGGTCATGCAGACGGTCGCCGACGTAGTGAGAGGGGAGGGCAAGGCGGAAGGGAAGCCGTGGCCTCTATACCTGCCCCTTGCTCCGGAAGCTGAAAACTCGATTCGGACCAAGTGTGCGAAGATGGCGGAGATCATGGACCTATGGCAAGATGTGATCCGAGACACTAGATTCGAGCAAGCTTAGAACTCTATATAGAGCCATAGACGCCACGGCATGCGGGCATGTAACATAGATGTAGAGCTCGTCGTATGGGACAGTAGATCATGGACTACTCATTAGTTTCAAGTCTTATGAACGCTGACATCGGAGCGATCGCCACCCCGTCATAACGGCAGTGGCACATGTTGTAAACTTGTAAAACACTGTCCACTGTCCAGTTGCGATCATTGGGATGCAACATCGAGCGAGGGCGTACTGAGAGCATCGCGCGCGATGTGCCACCCTAAAAATAAAAGCAGTCCCACAAACAAAACAATTCTGACTCATCTAATTCACAACACACGGGGTGAGTGTTACAAGATGCCGCCCAATGTCAGCTGTAACGAGCGAGACCCATATCGAGTTCAATCGACACGTTGCAAACTGCGATTTCAACTTCATCGTCGACTTCAAGACTCCAAATGATGTCAGATTGTCGTAGGTGTAACCTCCAGCTGCAAGGAACTGGTGGAGAAGATAAAAGTATTATTCATAGAGAGCAAGCGGTGACAGCCTTAGCAGTTCCGAGCGACTCGAGAGTTTAGACTCTTACAGTATTTGTATATATTTGTCATCTGTGGCCACAACAGATCCGTCCCTGAGGCCGGCCGTCACTACGACTGTCGCGTTCTACGTTCACGCACTACGTATCTCAGGCTGAATATCGAGGTTAAACTCGGCATCGAGAGACAGTGGTAACAGTTTGAGAACAGCTGCTTGACTTGCATCATAATGGACCGTTGCTTTCACACGGCCGTCGGACTGCCCCGTCCCTGGGTGGGCCTGTGTGGCGGATTCTCTTGACTTCCTTCTTCGCTTTCCGACTCATCAAGAATGTCATCTTCCTACTATCACAACCCGACCTCTGCGCCTTGTCCATTCAGGCTATGTGGTGAGTCGACGTGCTAGATTTTACCACGATTGTTTGCCACTAAGCACTCACTTCATTTTGCGCAGCCCTCCAGTATATTATCAAGCAATTTGACATAAAATTAACCTAACTCCAGGAAGGAGTCCGTAGCCTGGAGTTCCGGTCTCAGACGATATCGACTTTGCTAATCAAGCTACGACTTGAGATGATCTGTCACCCGCGGGGTGGATCACGGAGCATGCGCGGCTGCGCTTGCGTCTTGCGTCGGGATATGGTCCGTCGCCTGCAGAGGTGCGATAAATTTGTACTCATTTAGTGCATTTCGTTCGTGACAGTGTTAGTGCCCTTCAATAACATAATATACCGAGTTTCGTGGATCTTGTGCATTATAGATTCAGTGCAGTCATGGAGGCACATCGTAGGCGCACACGGCGAGGCGATAATTAACCCTGGTCCCCTGATTCGACCAGAGATGTTAAGCCTAAGCAAGATATCAAAGACGACATGCGCCACGCCGAAGGTTTGCTTCAAGCTTCAAGTTTAAAGCCGATCTACCTTGACGCGCCACCTTCCGTCTGGTCTCAGAGAGCAGAGTTTCGGATGGTGTTCCGGTTACGCTACCTGCTAGTGTATGGCACACAACGTCCCATATCCCCATGCATTCTTCAAGTGTCTAATCCGAGGCAAAGGGTACAAGAGGTCTAGCAATGTACTACGGCCGGGATCTGAATGCCGGCGCGGTTCCTATATACATTCGTGGCCCAATCTCATTACAGTCAAGAGTAGGCCATGCTCAAGTCTGGCTCCGCATATTTGGGGTGTTCTGGATTTCGGAGCCGACGAGGCCTGGATTCATGTCTTTTCATTTCGGTCTAGGTCTCTATTCCACTCGAGGTCTTGAGTGAAACCAGAAGATATTGAATGCACTGACGGTCACGTGCACCACCCCCTAATTCACGCGTACCCCAAACGGGTAAGCCTGTTTTAAACACAAAGTCGTGGATGCAGCTAAACACATTCAAGATGCCCCAACAGTGAATTGTCTCAGGCAACATGTGGCTACCTGTCAGGCATGTCTCTCCGATGGGGCAGCAGAAAAGGTATGTCTAGCATTCTCGGCATGCCGCTCGCGCGATCAGGCTCACTGTATACTTACTCGGGCAACAGTGGCTTTGTGATCGCCCTCCTGAGCAATGGGCATGTTTAATCTGGATGCGTTACTATACTATACGCACACAATGCTGCGGCTGCGCTCTTGGCCTGTCTATGACGACGCGGACATCACCTTGTATCATTGTTTCATCGCTGGCCGTTGCGAGCATCGAGTGACTGCTGCCAGCGCACCCGAGCAACATCGGGAGGGGCGCAACGTCACTATGTTTGACCATAGGGATCGGCAGGTATGTCAGTATCCAGTGTTCTTTCCGCTACGAGTCTTATTTGGGGCGATGTTTGCCTGTCTTTGACTTTCAGACCCAGGCCAAGCGTCAGGATCTAGGAGCTCGTCCAGGGTCCGATCCTGGAACAAGTCGTTGTGAAATGTCAAGCTTTCCACAGTCACGCACATCGTTATGTCTCAAAACGAAGTCCTCATTCGCACTAGTTTGGTGGCGCTGAAACTATGCTTTGTGGACCCGTATATAAGTATGCATTCCAGAGACCTCAGCCGGCCAGGAGCAGCGGCGCGTCGCATCTGCATCTTTCCCTTCCTTCTGAGTTCCCCAGCTCCTCGTCGCATACACACAATGTCTCTGGAGATTGACCGCTTGCTCGACGAGAAGCACGACATCGCTCAACCCATGAAGTCCAAGTGGCGCGGTTGGCTCGAGTTGACGCGGCTTCACAAGTCAATCATGGGCAACACACTCATGTTCTGGCCGTGTGGTATGTTCTCCCTGTTGTATATCCTTGAGCAGCACCTTGACCCGAACGCACAGTCTGGGGACTCACTATGGCGGCATACGCCGTCAAGTATCCCCTATACCAGCTTCTCGTCCAGACGATCATGTTCGGAATTGGGAGCACCCTGTTGCACAGCGCGGCCTGCGTCATCAACGACATATGCGATATCGAGTTCGATAGGAAAGTTGGTGCGTTTCTTCACCCGCTAGTTATGTGAGACCTTCGTTGATCAAGTTTATACCTCTCTGCCGTAGAACGCTGCAAGACCCGCCCGCTCCCGGCTGGCGTTGTCTCCGTATTTAGTGCCTGGGTCCTCCTTATGCTCCTGATTATTCCGGCGATGGGTATGCTGCTTTTGACGAATCAAAAGGCGTAAGTCCACTAGACCTCAAAGCTCTGATGTCGTTCTGACGCTCTCCGCAGAGCGTCGGTCGGGCTCGTCGGCGTCTTCCCGCTGCACGCTCTTTACCCGCTCATGAAGCGCTGGACTTACTGGCCTCAAGCATGGCTAGGTGTGTATCTCGACCTGTGACTTACGTTGAGTACATATCTGACAGTTTTCACAGGCCTCGCCATGAACTGGGGATTTCCTGTGGCTTGGATCACGATCACCGGCAACACCCGGGCTGACGTCGTTTGGGTGTTCTTCTTGGGCACAGTCTGGTACGTCGAAGTCGCTTCTCGCTGAAGATTCCATCCGTTCATGTGTTCTCAGCTGGACTATCGTCTACGACACGATCTATGCCTGCCAGGACCGCAAAGACGATGTCGAGGCAGGCGTCAAGTCCACGGCGCTCCTCTTCGGTGATTGGATCCGCCCGATTCTCATGGCATTCGCGGCGGCCTTCGTTGCCTGCCTGATCGTCGCTGGTATTCGGAACAGTCAAGGCGCAGGTTACTTCGTAATCTCCTGCGGTGGTGCTGCTCTGCATTTCATTTGGCAGTTCGCGACTTGGCACCCTGACGTTCCTGCCGACGGGGCGCACAAGTTCAACGTGAGGAATCATCAACAATGTCTCGGACTCGTCTTTACTGATATATGTTCTGCCACAGTCAAACGGGTTCACCGGGTACATTATCTGGGCTGGCATGCTCTGTGATTATTACTTTAAGGTCCTCGCAGTCTGATTTTGATTATAGCTCACATTGATGGTAACCTAAGACACAAGTTGTACCAATATGTACTTTAGATGTTTTCTGTCTTATACTCCAAATGTGATTAAATGTCGCTCTACTCCACAATTGACGCGTGAGCTTTGGGGCACACTCCTTCGAGAGCCGGCAGCAGGATAAGTCAGTTAAGCTACCATGACTTGATTTCCGCGGAGTTAGATTTCGAGAGCGAGGGTATAGTGTGTAAACAATCGTGATCGGGGGGATAATCAGCAGCTGGAGGACAATATGGTACAAGAATCAGAGTGTATATTGGTACCAGACACTATCGTTGCCCAAGGCGCCCCTCGGCTCGGGCGCAGTTCCCAACTCATCCGAGGATCGCAGTATCTGATTCTTCTGATTTCGTTCATGGAAATATAGCAGACTAACGGGCGCAGCAACGAGTATACCGACCTGAAAGATCAAAAAGGTGATAGACGCGTTGGTATATTTTGGAGGAGGAGACAACGTGCCCAAGAGCCACGTTGACAGGATTCCGCCAGAATTGGTCATCGTTATCAAGACCGCCAGTGCCGTTGCTCTGCGAATATGTGGTGCTATGTTGTTCGCAGTCCAGGTTGCTAGCGGAGGACCGATGCAGTACGTTCCGGGCACCATGAGGAATAGCGCTCCGTATCGGACTTGGTTCTTGTCAGATCCTACAAGAAGGCCAAATTGAGCCTCAAGCAAGAATAGAGCGACAGAGACATTACCGAGAAACATCGCGAAGCCAATCGTGCTTATGATCCCGAACACAATGATCGTTAAGCCACGATGCCGATATCGGTCAGCGAGCACCCCGCTAATTACGGAAACTTGAGTGTCTCGTCAGCTATGTACAGCTATCTCCGCGGGAGACCACTCACAGACAAATGATACGGCAAAAGGTGGTACGCTCATAAGCTGAGCTCGGTTTGCGGTGTAACCTAGACTCGCCACGATAGTTGGCAGGAAACTAAAGAACAACGTGAACGAGACTGCTGGGACACATGAAAATGGGCCACATACTATGCGAGGCCATACAGAGTCGCTCCTGTAGCGACACGGAATCAATGGAAGTCTTCAGCATCCCCTCATGGACTGACCATTGAAGAATCCCATAATAGCAATGGGCAGCATGTGAGGCTGTTTGAAAGTCTTAAACACCTCTGCCCAGCTGAATTTGTCGATTTCATCATTCGCCGTCGTGATGCCATCTTCTTCCAAGGCAGTCAACACCATCTTCTTCTCAGAATTAGTGAGATAAAATGCATGGGCGGGGCTCCTCGGCATGAAGAATAGGCAGGAAACACCGAATAGGAATGTAAAAATACCCTCCTGTTGGTATCTGTTGAGCCGCGATGTGTCTTCGTTCAAGCGACCTTACTCACGAGAATGAAGATCCAAGACCAGCCATGCCTGCCTCCGATACCTTCCATCTTGATAATCGCGGCTGCCAGGAGGCCCGAGAAAGCTCCCGCTAAACCAGATGCCGCGAAGAAGAAGGAATATCTGTACAGGGTGGGCCAAGGAGGTTATCCAAAGAAGATCGGACAAGCTTACCGGTATTGTAGCATCGCCTTTGGATAAAACGATGCGAGATACAAGGATATTCCAGGTAAGAGTCCACCTTTGACAGTTATCCCATGTCAAGTCTCTGATGATGAGATTGACGTATATATCAGTGATACCACTGACCTTCAAACAATCCAACGAAGAACCTGCAGACAAGTAGACCAGAATAATTATGAACCAAGCCTGCATCTTCTCAGCATACCAGCGAACCACGTCGAAAAGTGAGTAATAATCTACCCTGCAGAGTGCATACGAGGCCCCAGAGGCTTAGCATGGTCGGCAGCATTATATGCGGCCCAATCGTCTTAGATCGTTAAGTTGTCAGTGTTCACCAGAATAAGAGCGTACACATAGGCAGACCTTATATAATAGATTGCTGGGTATCTCGACGAGAATATAGGGTCTATCGATAGTCCGCACATCTGAATAGCGGCTTTTTTGTACCAAGATCGAAACATACATGTATGTCACGGTCAATGCTATACTGTACTGCGAGGTGATCTCTTGTCAGAATGACGCAAGCGTCACAACGAAGTCGGCATACCTGGGTGTTAGTCATCTTCAGCTCTTGCTGGAGGCCTGCGAGGCGAGCATTCGATACATTGGTACGATCCTGAAGAATGCGGAATCGTGAGACATGAGGCAGCTCAGTGGTGGATCTTATCAAGGTACGCACGAGGAAAGATAGAAAGAACATCATCGTACACAGTGGTACTACGAAGCAGTCCATCTTCAGCCAGACTCTGGAACTAGGCGTCGCTACCGGATCAGAGACGATCGTGGACTTCTCCAATGAGCCCGCGTCCTTCTCGTCGCTCGACTCGGGGGTCACGGCTGGAGTAGAAGTCATGGTAAGCTACAGGGGTGGAGAGCGGCAACAAGGTCTATTCTGAACAATTATACATGGTTTCTCTCAGGCGCCCGAGCGCCACCGAGGACCAATTGTTAGAGTCAGGCAAGCTTTAGCGGGATAAGTTCGAGCTGTCATGATGCGTTCAACCCAAATGCACCATGCATCAGGTACATTGAGCGTCGGACCTGACGTGAAGGGGCACGAGGAGGCCCGGATCAGCTTCTGGAAGGTTTCTAGGACGTAGAGCGGACGAAGCGCGTGTGAAGAAGCCCGTGCCGGGTCATGGAAAATCAATCTAGGTTCATGCAGCTGCCAGGTTGACGAGGCTAGGTACCAAGATCAGCGAACTCACAGGCATAGAGGCAGCTCAGCCCCGGTGCAACAAGGTCTGACTGCTCCCGCACCAGGTCTGCCGCCAAGACGGAGCGATGAAGCGCTGTTACGATACGGAACTACTTCGAAGTATGGAACGCGCAAAATCGCGCCGGACTCCGCGAAAGTACGTGCGGTTGGTGAGGATAAGCGCATCATGACTCTGTACTGTACTTACAAAGCACCGCACCTGTTCAAGTCTAGTTTGATGCGGAGGTCAGATGAGAGATCTGTGTCAGAAGTTTCACATGGGGTATAATATTTCAATATATAGATTTAATATATTTTGAGGCATTTTAAATACCTATATAAGCTTGGATTGCAATTATAAGTGCTAGAAAATATAAAATATTGACCCTTAAAACTAAAATCTCTGACATGAAATTCTGACATGCCAATCCTAGCGGCGACTATGGCTACATAGTGGCTCTTGCTACTTGAACATCTTGCGTACCGAACTGGCTCTTTTGGGATATTCAGGGACGTGCGAGACAGTTTGAGTCACCGGAAGCGACGTCGGGACCATCCATCAATAGACATGGAGTTCTGCTCACCACTTTGGAGATGGTAGGTGCCAAGATCTAGCGCGTCTGGCTAGGTTGGCGCGCTGAGACTCGTTGCATCCTGAACAAATGATAAGCTTTGCGTAACAGTTCGTCTGACAAATTCAGAGCGAAAGGTCTTCTGGATAGAGGAGAACTTGTGATGGACAAAATGTTTCTAGTGTCTACCAGGCTTGTACGAGAGGACACGCAGTAACTGTGGTCTATCGTCATCATCCGTCTGCAGGACCATCCAAGTGAGAACACAAACCTTGGGAGCAGACGGACACTCACCTCTACACCAATCCAATCCTCGCCTCCCCAGAGTTTGCCACAGTCTACCGGCGCTTCGCACCGCACTTCACGATACGGGAGGCGTGAGACAACATCCTCCACAAAGTCCTCCCCGGCTTCGATGATTGTGTCTTCAATACAAATCATCACGACAAGGCCACGTTCCGGACCGTCGCTCCCGTCATCTTGACTGCCGTTGTCATCTTCACTGACAGTGTCCGATTCGTCCGCAAGACTAACCTGGTCCGCCATCTCCAAGACCGGTCCCGCCTGGAGTCCCATTGATGCGTGAGATTCCCCATCACCATCGTCGACCAACTGCAGCGCACGCGCCACTTCTAAAGGGTTGAAATCAACGATGCAATGAGCAAACACAGCACGGTATCCGTGTACCGCGCGGAATGTGGAGTGCAGCATGAACCACCGAGTAGCATCTGGCCCCCAGGCATCCCATTCGTATGTCCGAGGTTCAGCGCTGCTCTGTTCCAGCGCCATGGCAGAAAGGAATGTCGAGGGATGTATGAACACCAGGAACCGCTTGGCACCGATGTCCATGATGCTCTCTGGTCTTCTCTTCATGTGGATCAGCGTCACAGCTAGCATAGACTCGGACTGAGATGCAGAGAAGGGCTTGGGGCACTCTGTATCTCGGTACAGCCCACTCGAGTTGGTCGATGACACGATGATGGAAACGGGTCGGAGGTCGGGTCTCAGAGTAGGGAGTACATATCGCGCGGCGAGGACCGGCGTCACCGGGATCTTGTCGTCAAAACATTCGTCGCTATGTGGCACCCTGTAGACTTCTAGTGCGAAGCAATTGTTGCCCTCGTTGGCATCAGCAACAGCTAAAATGAACGAGTTGCACGCTAATAACATGAATCCTTTGGATCGCATGTCACCCGCGAATTCACGTCGCAACCGCTGTATGTGTATATGAATGTCAGGGGGGAGCAGTCATGGATTCCTGACTTACCGCAACCACACGACGTTCTCGCCAAAGTATGAGCATGAGTTCAACTTTGGTGCCGCCGGAGGAAATTACCATTGCACCAAGCAAGTCGCCCAGGATGTGCACTTCAATGAGACGTGAGCGTGCCCTATCGACCTCAGACGGCGTAAGCCAAAGATATTCGTCATCGAGAATAGGCGTCCCGTGTGATATGGAGAAAAGTGACAGCCGGAATGAATCGCGGCCAATGTCACCACTGAATACAGTTCAGTTAGACAATCACTCGTGCCGTAAGTGTTACCCACGTACGGAGGTGTGAGCGGTTTGACGTGCCAGCAAACCAGTAGATCTTGTGGTGGGTCTACGGTCCAGCAGTCAAACGTCTTTTCGAGACGGAGCTTCCAATTCCTTGTTTTGACCATCTCTTCGTTCGACATGATCTGAACGACATCTATGGTGTTAAACCGTTCTAGACCATCCCATGCGCCAAAGACAAACGCAGCCATGGCATCCGCGACGTTTCGGCCCTCCTCATACGCGTGCATGAACAGGTTGCCACGGTACTCCATATGCATCGGCATCACGCCAGGTTCCACCTCAGGCACCGTGATCTCCTCCCTGCATGTCCAAGTTGGCCTCAGAAATGCCAATCGATGGGCATTCACGAAGATAAGTCTCTTGGATAGCTTCATGGAGGCAGCGGAAGGCTCGGGCGTAAGACCCGAGAGGGCCAGCTCAAACCTGTATTGTAGCTGCGCCGTGGAGCGAACAATGTCGTCGACTTTTTTGCATACCTGAGGTGCGCATGAATGTCACTGCTCTTGACATGCACGGAGATGAGACATACAGGTTGGCATTGCAGAATGCCACGAAAGTCTAAGCAAGCGAGAATCTCAACTAGCAGTTCCGTGGGTAAGTCCAGTAGGTTCGTCGGACGCATTTGAGCGTTGCTTATGGTTGATAAGTTTATGCCCAGCAGAAGTCTCACTAGTCCAAAGCCTACGGTAGCGAGATATCAACGTTTTAACGTTCAACGGTGTCAATGGTGGAACAAAAGTGTACGTGGGACTGTATCAGACGCATGAAAGCGACCGGCGCCAACGGATATTCTCAGCCGGCCAAGTCTCTGTGCCCCTCTGCTGTTCTACTTGCCTTTGACAACTACCAGACTCTTGAGAGTAAGTCAAAGTGCACAACTCTACGCTATGTGTGTGCTATGGGTCCTTTCTAATGGTGAAAACATAGTACAGAGTCATCGGCATCCCTTGACGGCGACCTCAGTCAAGTACGCATCGACTGAGCAGCTAGAAGACAATTGACGACTCAGACAAGATGTCTATTGCTCCTCTTCCACCCTACCCATCGACACGTGCGAGATCGGCGTTGTCACCGTCGCAGCTGGTGACGCTGTATCAGAACATAGCCAGTTCTCTGTCGCAGATCCTGACCTTGCCTCCCGCACAGCGAGACAAGACGTCATGCCGTGCCTTTCTATCTTCATACCTGAAGGATACAGCACATCAGATCCTGCAATCTTTGATTTGGAATGAACCTGAAGAGCACTCCCGTTTGTTTTCAGACCTCTCTACTGCTGAACGAACAATACGCCGTCGCGTCTTCCTTCTGGCCGGGAAACTTGTAGAAACTCTTGACTTGCAGATCATCCTTGACCTCTGCGTGACCTATGCCTCGACGAACGTCACTCGATTACGTTCGCTGCTGTCCTCTGCTGTCTCACAGACGGGCTCACAGTTGGTCTCAGAGACGAGCTCAGATGCCGTTCCGGCATTTACCACCCTCCTATCCTCGCAATCGCAAGGCTTATATGGACTCCGAAAGACCTCCTACATCATGCTGTGCTTTATTCGAGCGAGTCCTCCAGATCTGCGTCGCCCTTTTGCACGAGACAAATCGTTCATGGTGGCTTTGGCGCAAGCCTACGGTCCGGCGCTCACAGGACTCGCGCAGTCATACGGAGGTTTCCGCATGTCCTCCGGCGACCCTGCCGACACCATGGACCAATGGGAGCGCATCTTCCTCGAGACGAAAGTTGCGCTAATCGATAGCTTCCACCTGCTCGTCCGCACACTGCTTGAAGATGTCTCTGCAGTACCCTCGGCTGGCGTCGCGCTCGCTTCCCAGGCCGAGCCTGCCTTTGAGGTCATATTTGCCCTACTCGACACCTCCGGCCAAACACAGGGTAGCACGACCACCCCGTTCGTCGATCGTCCGCTGCTGGCGGACTATCAACATGCCTACGACTTCTCCAGAACCCTCGCAGAGATCCTTCATCGTACAGATGATGCGCGCGCGGATGTGCTCGAATCTGCTCTCCGCTCCCTGGATACGTCACCCGGTGCTGGCAGCTCGGACGGTCCGGGTGCCCTGAGGCTCCTCATCCGTTCGTCTGGTATAGCTCCTGGTATAGATTACGCTGGGCGTGGTCCATCGAGGGCTGCAGCAAATTGGAAGGAGAAGAGTAAGGCCGTCGAGGTAGTGCGTTCTGCCGAGGACAATCTAGCGTTAGATTCAGCGGTGTCCCAGGTTCTTGACATTTTCCCGGACTACTCCCCAACATATCTCCAGGCCCTGCTGTCCAGTCCGAATTACTCGTACAAAGGGGACGCTGAACGGGTGATTGCGGCCTTGTTGGAGGGAACAGCACCTAGCGTCGAGGATGTCGAGGCAGCAGCTGTGTCGCAGTCTGTCGCCAGTGCAGACGTTGGTCGAAGTCCCGCGCCGGCAGAAAGCCGGGATGAGTTCCAGTTTACTAAGCAACGAAGGAACATATTTGACAAGGAGGAAATAGACGTCACTCAAGTGCGAGTGGGCAAGAAGAAGTATGTCGTGAGGATTTCACTGACTGTCGCAAACTAACTTTGCACGGAATTCCAGCGTCGAAGAAGCGATTGTTCTTCGTGATCGCAAGTACATAGAGGAGATGAAGGCAGATATCCTACGGCGGGCAGAAGAGATCGCAGCTTTCGAGGATGAAGAGGAAGAAGGCGCAGAGGGTGCTGTGGACAGAGGCAAGAACCTCGCATATGAGGACGAGCTGGATGATGCAGATGCTATCAAGGTTCGAGACGGAGCCGAAAGCGAGTTGGAGGGTGTCGACACGGATGATGATGAGGCAGAGGAGGGCGAGACTGGCGCAGAGGTATGACGCTCACCTTCTCAAACGCTTGCAATGCTCAACGTGATTTACACATTCAGCCCATGCAGCCGGAAACCATCCTAGAGCTCGCTTACATTCGGGACCCAGCGCTCTTCGAACGGGATGGGCAAACCAGGCGAAGCAAGCATCGCGCGGATTTAAAAGCGCAAACAGGTATGACCGAAGCCCTACACTAGTCCTCCAATGCCCGACTCACTGTTTATCGCAGGATGGTCAGACGAACAAATCGAAGGCTGGAAGATCATGCTAGAGAGAAACGTGAGCATCCATCTCATACGCTACTGACTGCCGTACTTACTCCATCTCCCTCAGCCAAGGAAAGATGCGATCCTGGCGAAACATGAATTCACTGGCAACAATTCAGGCCCGTCTCTTCAAGGTGGTTCGTCTCAGGATGCGCCTCGGGGAGGCGGTCGAGGCAGGGGGCGGGGGCGTGGTGGTGGCGGTCATCGGGGCGGTCGTGGTGGCCGTGGCGGCGGGGGCGGGGGCGGAGGCGGCGAGGCTTCGGGATCTGGAGGTTCCACTAGGGACAGAGCGTGGAAGGACAAGAATAAGGCGAGCAGAGGCAATCATAACCGGAAGAGAGGCCATGACAAGAAGATGGCGCGAGCGGGAGGGCCGAGCTAGATGTAAGTTTATCATCGGCAATTGTGCACAGGTACTAAGGACTTCGCTATGGCAGTTAGTCAGCATAGGGACTGCTATCCATGACCTTAGTGTTGACTGATTAACTCGACCAACGTCGATGCTACGTGCGGCCATTAGATGCGCCGAAGCCCCAGCTTTTGATCTTGCAAAGACTCTGCCTGCTTTGGACACCGAGAAATGATAAATGTCAATCAGCTCATGAAGTAGCTTTCCCTCTCAGGACCGTGCCTCGGAGATCGTTCGACTGTGGTTGCATCCTTGCGCCATTTCGGAACGCTATACCATGGCTGTAAATGTCCGGGACACTGCTCAATGTATCGATGTCTCTTCACAGCAAGGGTGAAACTTGTGCACTTGTTTATCGATGTCAGCCTCATTCAATGTTGGCCTTATCCTATGTTGGCCTCAATCAATGTTAGCCTCATCTGATCCTCCGCCTGTCAGAGGCTCCCTGATCTGTTTGCCTGGCTATTCTGCTACCTGATGCCGACAGCGTCGCATATAACACAACGTACCTCAATGAACAAATCAGACAGATGTCAGGCCGCTTGAGAAACAAGAACAGGGGTTTTCACAGACAGCAGGTGTGACCGTGTGAATGGTCTGACCCTGACTCGGTCACCAGCAACTCGTGCCAATTGGTAACGCCGAACGTTGTATTTTCCAGGCACGCATTTACCAGTGATCTCGTCTCTCGTCGGAATTACGAAGTGCTGTTGTTTACGCAGAACTATTTTACCCATGCCAATGTCTTTCCGTGTCGGAGTGGTGCGCGTATGACTAGCGGTACCTAGGGCACACGAGGCAGCCAGTACGTCCTTCTCGGAGCTCACCGAGAGAAAAGTAGCCAAGCGGTCGTAACCAAATGAGATTTGCTTTCCTCTGATACTCTCGGACCGATGTTCTCGTCTTTGTACTTGGTTTGAGACGTCTTGTAGAAAAGGCTCCACATCACAACTCTATATGAGTGGGCACCGAACCTGTGTCAAAGCAACCTTCGTGCTCGGGGCCCCTTGCAGACTCGCGGATCTCAAAGTGCGAGATCGTATCGCTCAATATGGTCGTCACCATTCCAAGAGCTGAGCTCCTGGGGACATTGCTGGAATGTGTGCTATACGGTGCGTGAGGCCGTACAACCTTCTTGGATGTCTGTGACTAAACTGATTGGCTAGGAGCGTACATACGTTTCTTCGTGCAATGCTTGCGCGTTCTGCGTAGGAGGTATCTAGAGGGTCGACGAGTGCTTCCATTCGTGGTCGCTGCGTTCTCAATTTTTGTGCTCAGTTCGATGGTAAGAATCTCCGCTACTCAAGAGTATGCCAATTAAAATCCTGGTAGCACCTGATTTCGGACTGGATCCGCGCAATACAAGCATTCTCAAGTAGTGCGATTCAAGACAATGGACCAGCGTCATTCTTTATAACTGTGGACACCCCGCTCAATCTCATCAAAACATCTGTCTATGTCACAGCGACACTCGTTGCTGATCTTCTAATTGTACGTTCATGTCGCTTGCCTCTGCCTTCGGCTTAGTTGTCTGACACTGCCACTCTACAGGTATATCGAACATTCCTTGTTTGGAACAGAAGCTACCTCACTGTCTTTGTTCCGTTTTTACTCTTCATTTGTGACATGGGTCAGTTCATGTGACCTAGCCTAAGAATGATGCTTGATCTGCTTTCGCATCCTAGCGTTATCCGTGTGGGCAACATGGTCTTTGACCCAAGTTCGCATAAATGACAACGTCCTGCTAGCAAGTGTCACACTGCGCGCCCAATATTTCTACGCCGTCACGCTTATCTTGAACCTACTGTGTACTTGTGAGTGGCTAATATATTCTCGCACAGTAGAGATCTCACAACGTCATGGTGAAGTCCTCATTTCATACAGGATATGGTCTATATATCTCCTCGTTGGTGTGATTTCCTTGAGTAATCGTCTAGAGAAGATTGTACATGTTCTGATCGAGTCGGGTGAGCTCTATTCGATGTCGGAAGTCTTCCGTGGTCTAATGGTAGATGTCGACCTAGCCGCTTGTTACACGGCTCTTCTCGTGATGCTCATAGTCACTAGCGTTCTAGGCAGTCCTATCTTATTTGTCTTCCTAAATTCGGTGCGCCTTATAGTCTAACTTCGTCTCTATGCTCGAATTGACCCGGCGTATTCATCAGGCACCTCCAGTAATTGTAGGCAATGTTGCACGATCTGATCAATATGATGCTCATAGTAACCCAGGGTATCACATTCTCCTCCGTAATAGTCTCTTCTCTGGACAACACAAAAGATACAGTGGCTTCCAACAATGACGCAACGACCAGCTTTGTTAGTACGATGTCAGAAACTACAGTGCATGTCCGGCTCGAACATGTCCTGGGAACCGAGGCTATCGGGATCGAAAAGCGCGCTACCGAGAACTCTATCGACTGCATCGTATGATCTGAGACTGGGTACGTCTGTCTGCATCGTTGACGCTCCCCACCGATCGTTCAATTGATATTTTATTCAGACAAATGCACGGCAATTGCATGCAGGGAGACAGCCAGACGTTTATCCGCTAGCTGCGTAGACGCATTTGACGCCCGCGCGCTTCACGCTAAATCTTGGACGTGCCCGTGCTACGGCATAGCCAAAGAGCCCTGCATTGGCACGAGCAGTCAGAGCAGAAAATCGAATTATTCTTAACAATACATAATCCATGTAGCGCTAGATGTCCATACTTGCATTAATCTGATTTCTGCTTGGCAGCTTTGTTTTTGGCCTCTTGCGTTGCGGCTCGACGGGCTCGTCTCCAAGCCATAAGCTCCCTGAGGATCGAAGCAAGTAATGGCGCTGCGACGGAACCGAAGAGTGGGGTGTACACGGCGTACTTGTGCTCTGCTGGGAAGTAGAGTAGCGCCAGCATTCCAGGGTTGAAGAATGCACGAGAGGCCAAAGTGATCGCCCGTTTGGAATGCTCGATGGAGCCAAGCGGAGACGCAGTTGCCGACGAATAAGTCTGAGTCCTACATTTAAGATAGTAATCAATAGCACGACGAGAATGAAACTTACTGCCTCCAGCGCGTTCAGCGCACCCTGGACATCGTCCCTGACATCCTGTCCGACTGGCATGTTCTCAATTTGCCGGACCAGCTGGACGATGCTCTGCAGGGTATCTTTACTTCCTTGGGCGTTCTCGATGGCACGGCGACGCAGTAAAGCGTCGAGTTGCCAGCCAGTGAGCAGTTCGCGAGACCGAATGCTCTTCGACAGCTCGGGGACACCAAGGAGGGTCATCAACTGGTGCCGGAAAGTCGTAAATGCCTCATCCAACTCGATGGGGATTAGTGAATCCGGGGCTGGGGAAGGGGTGGAGGGATCGTGCAAATTAATACCACCCCATTGTGGAAGGATGAAGGCTTTTGATGTTGTGGGTTGCCCTGGGAAATGTTCAATAACATGGTATCTAAGACAACTCGTAACGCACCTGTGGAGTCTAATATACCCAGTGGACTGTGTCCAGAGGAGGGGATGAACAGTACAAAATGTACGACGGGATCGTTTGATACGCTGGACGCTAGAAAATAAGCGATGATTACTACAGTTAGCATGTCAATCTCAATGGACGGCTCTCACATAATGTCCACTCTGCGGAGTTGACGAACACTGTGAGATGCTCTTGGCTCAAGCCGTATGCTTCCTTTCCGTCAAGTGGTATTGCGATGGGTTCAAATGCGAGGGGTGCATGGAACTGGACTTGACTCTCCACCGTGAAGTTATGCAGTAAAGACAGCTTATCTAAAACGGGCGATATATGTCCTGCGTGTCCATCCATTTGTCACACGAAGTTGCAGTCTCTGAGAATGCGAATACTAACTCGAGAGCGCACGCTCCACGTCCCATGATTGGACTGAGTTCTCAGACGTAGCGTCTTCGTTCAATAGACTGAATGCAAGTCGATAGCGAGGTGCATACTTCATCACGCGTTCTGTCTGATGGTTCCTAGCCCGCAAAGTGACATAGGGTGCCAGCAAAGTGAGGAGAGCATCCGTGAGTTGCATCGCGGCCGTAGACAGACCTATTTCATGTTCATCAAGGACGTTCTTGTGCGAGCCAAAACATATTGCTCACTGCTCTCGTTGAGTTCAAAGCGCAAGCGTCTCCCCTCTACGGTTGGCTGATTCATCCCTGACCCAACTTCAACCTCATAGCTCTCACTTCGCTCATAGGTCAACTTAATTCCTGCATGATATGTTCGTAGATTTTTCCATACCTGTCGCAACGAGAATCGACATAGATACGAAGCCCGCTTCGCTCCTGAACTTCACGTTCTGCTTCGAGCAGCTGTTGCACTTCACGCGCTAGTGCAGCGGCGGTGTCAACAAGATCCCTTTCTTGAGTGCTCAAACAGACATGCACGGGGAAAGTCAACTGACACAGAGCCTCGTCAAGCCTGAAAGAGTCTCGTAGTATTGGGTAAACACCTGCTTGTCTTGCTGCGCAAATACGCGAGCAGTTGGCAACGACAGCCGATCAATGCTCGTCGTAGTCCACCATAATGGCACGGCTAGAAGTACGACAAGCCAATATGCAGCGATGATAGTCCTCCTTGTGAACACAGATTCAGATGATAGTTTCGTCGGGTCGAGAGGAGTAGAGGGATGCGCCATGGCCAGCAACGCGGTGGCTGCTGCGCGCCGACGATGGCCGGTGGCTTTTCGGACACGCGCGCGACGGCGGTGCGGGTTATTTCCATTCCTGGAGCTCCAGCCACAGGTTCAAGCTCCGCTTAAAGCGATGGCACCAATTCCACACAGGGAAATGCGGAGAGGACAACCACCACTTCCCAACTGTTCTCGTTCGCTGTTCAGCTGTCGGGTCTTTCAAGCTCTCTACGATACCCTGGTCTTGTTCGAAGGGCTTAATTTTGAAGACTTCTGGTACTCTCTAGCCGAATAATTACGAAGCAGTGTTCTTCTCGTCGTCGACCTCCTCATACCTGGCTTACTTGGATAAAAACTATCGCTCCTGAAGTTTCCATATGTCCGCCAGAAATGATGGTCGAAATTTGTCGGGAAACGCTCCTTTAAGCTATGATGTTAGTCTTATATGCATTCGCTTTCGCCTTGGTTCTGCTCATATCGTCCATTCTAGCGACCCCCTCCCCCGATACCAGGTGACGGGCGAACTCCTTCTCCAGGTCCATCTGCTGGATACGGCTACTACGACAGATATGTACCGCATCCTGGCCCAGAGCCGGTATATCGAGGTGGATATCCAAACGGCTACGAGGCTGACTCATGGCGCCCCGAAGACACTTGGTACAATCGTAGTCCGAGCCCGGACAGGTATCATCCTGCGAGACATTACCCCCCACCTGATAGCTGGGAGCCACATCCTTGGCCGTCTCCGGAACACAACGGATGGCCGGATAGGCGGCCGCCGCATGATCCAGTATATGACAATTCTTGGTCGAGGGGTCCTGACACGATGGCAGAACGAATGTTCGAACCGTCGGATTCTTGGAAGCAAACTCACAGCGAGGACTCTTATTCGGATCGGTTCGTACCTGACAAAATTTTGTGTGTTCAGTTTGATACTCAAGACTGGAGATTGCGTAGAGAACGCTCGTATGATCATCCCCAAGGGTCCCCTGTACGTCCTATAAGGCCACGTACCCCTCCATATCGACCTCTCTCTGGAGATCACTATTCACCTCCGCAGTTCAATGGAGATCGATATAGACCACCGCCACCAAGTCCTCCGCCTAGGGTCCAATATCCGTACATGAATCCAGGGTCGGATTGCTATAGACCCCAGTATCATGATGACAATTGGAGGAGCCCTCCGCCAGAGCCTGAGTATCAGGGCTATAATGTTCCGCCTCCTGAACCGAGTTTTCCTCGTATTGGCCGCATGACAGATGTCCAACACAACAACTTCCACCATCGTCAGAGATCTGCAAGCTCGATCTCATCTCGTAGCAAACCGTTCTCTGCGATGGGTCCCCCGACAAATCGTTCCAATAACCGGGGCCCCGGCGTCAATATCCGTAATGGTAAAAACCAGCTCCCCCCTGCTCCAGAAGCTGGGCAAATTCTCCCTGAAGGAGGTGCGGAACTACTGCCGCATCTGGATCTTGATCTCGACGACAAAAAGAAAGGGAGACGAAAGACTAGGAGGTCTCAGACCAGAAAGGCTCGTGGTCAAAAGAGCTCCCCAGGTCTGTCGCAGCCACATTCCCGGGAGCATTCGACCGCAGGCTCTGTTGCGCCTAGTCATGTCGGTAGCGTTGTCTCGTCCCCTCCGCCGAGCATCGACAAGCCCCAGCCTTCACCCATTGTTGCGAAACAAGAAGAGCAGCCGGATACTTGGACAAGCTGGTCTCCTGAGCTCGACACGCAGCCAGATGCAGGTACGAAAGACTCTGACAAGGTGGTATTGGTGAAGCAAGGTATGATAATCGAAATTCTCCAGCAATTTTTCTTACTTACTTTGTCTCAAGCTGACTCGCCGCAGTTGTCCCACGAGCGATCGACGTCTGAGCTTAGACACATGGAAGAGCGCTCTGAGATAGCTGAGCCACAGCCTGAACCACAGCCACCGGTCAATCGTGACGAAGTCAGAGCAGCTGAGCTAGAGGTCGAACCAGACCGTTGGGCTGATAGGATGGATGCCTCGTATCAAGCCCGGCTACATCGACTTCCCCCACCACGATTTGTGCCTGCATCCTCTACTCAGCAACAGCGCCCACGCCTTGCATCTCCACCGCGGTTTGTCCGCGCTTCGACGTCGCAGTCGCAGGTATCTATTAGCGTCGACTTGAAGCAGGAAGAGGTAGCCATCCCTGTGCCTGACGCTTCTCCCGCGAAGTCGAAGTCGCCAGTAGCGCCAGACGCGTTTGACGTAGAAGCTACACCACAGCTTGACGTCCCTGCCGCACATCCCGCAGAGACTATCGGCGCACCTGCCGCACAGCCTATCATAGCTGATAAATCCTCATCACCCTCCTCCGAGCAGTCCATCAA
Organism: Gelatoporia subvermispora B; assembly: GCA_000320605.2. Taxonomy (NCBI): domain Eukaryota; kingdom Fungi; phylum Basidiomycota; class Agaricomycetes; order Polyporales; family Gelatoporiaceae; genus Gelatoporia; species Gelatoporia subvermispora. Next base: position 590,879 of record KB445800.1, read on the forward strand.
AGCGCCGGAGGAGGAGGAAGATAACTCTTCCGACGTTGATTCTCTGTATGCTGGTGAGCGGAAAGGCCCTCGTGCTGCCTCCTCTACGGCACCACGAGAGGATGCTCCGTGTGATTCCGATATGGAAATGTCGCTACCCCCGACACCACGCAGCCCCTCCGTCCCAGCTGACCTTCCGGACACACCACATACTAGCCTCAGCGAGGGTGCACCTCTCTCGCCTGCTTTGTACGGAGATCAAGTAACCGTCAAGACAGAGCGACCGCCTACACCTAAGGCGCTTATATCCCCGAGTCGGAAACTCCCTGCTGATGACTCTACCCAGGATACTGCTGAGCCTCCGGGGCTATCTGTAGAGCCCGAGGTCGAGGAATCTGACATGGATATGTCTCCGCCTGGCTCGCCTGTCTTGCGCTCTCCAAGCGCAGAGAGCGCGACTGCGGTTGCGTCAGAATTACTGGCTGTTCCAGAGGAGCCGAGCCCTGAGGTCACTGCATCCCCTGAACTCGAAGATCAGCCACCGACTGTGTATGACGCCGCATCGACCGAGGAGAAGCGCGCATCATTCTTGCCTTTCTCGCCGTCTCTGCCTTCTGTCGATCAGGATATTCTTGATGTCCTACCTGGGATCACCGATTCTGTCGACTTGTGGTCGCTCTCGCCGCCCGCCACTCTTCCGGCCGACATGTCCTCTAGCATCCAAGAAGACATTGTGCAGGTTCCTGACGTCTCTCCTGACGAAATCGCTAGAGCATCTGTCGCCTTCGAGTCTCGGGCGAGTCGTCCTTCAGGACATCGGAAGCCTGCTCCTGATCAAACCGTACCCGTGGACACCTTGCTCGACTCTCGCACCTCGGTACCTCATCCGGCTGTCCTAGAGGCACCTCCGGCATCAAAACAATACCTCTCTTCGTCCTCTGCTAGTATTACTCATGCTGCTGTGCCTCTCGCTGTCCAGGCGATGGCCTCAGGTGAACATGTTGCCACGGAAATCATGCCTTCTCCTAGTGCGGACGAGTCAATGTTTGCCGACCCTATCAACGAGGCAGACGACGAATCTATCGCCGACGTTGAGCGAGTCCTCCGTCCCTTAGCCGATCTTTCCTTCGACACTACGCACGTCCATAGTCCTCTGGATGGATCGAAGGAGATATCTGAGCTTGACGATGGGGAGGCTGTGGGGCATCCTCAGTTGGAGACGCGGACGGATCATACTGACTTTGGCATCCAGGATTCACCTCTTCGTGAAGGTTTGCGGCTAGTCGTCAAGACAAGACTCCGCTATGACTATCAAACACGTGAGGAACGCGTCGAACCTGTGCTCTCGTCTAATCGGGCGATTGCAGATGCCCCTCGTTCTGGCGCTGGCTCTGCGCACTCCCTCGTGCAGGAAATTGTCCATCAACGACTCGCTCAAGAGCACTCTGCGTCAATCACTAAGCAGTCACTCCAGGCTCGCTTCGCGCAACGTCGGGCTGCGCTAACAGAGAAGGTCCATCGCCTGCGGGACGAGTACATGACTTTACACAAACGCTGGCGCGAGCACTGTGCGAAGCTTGACGAAGTTGCCAAAGCGAGCGCTCTAGAAGAAGCCGCGGCAACTGCCGGACGAACAACGAGGAGGTCGACCGCCCTTGGCGATGCTGTCCGCTCCGACCTTGAGATGGAACAGATCATCGCCAGCCTGGGCAATGAGGAGCTTACAGACGCCAATCATCTCTCTGCTCGGAATGCTGCCACGATTCCAGATATGATTTCCGTCACTAACGGCTCGGTCGATTATTTATACGACGATACGAACAACATCGTCGACGACCCGATCAACTTCTATGCGCCTAATACTGGTCTCGACGATTGGACAGAGGAAGAGAGGCAGATTTTCCTTGAGCAATTTGTGATTCATCCTAAGCAGTTCGGCATCATCGCGGATTATCTTCCTCACAAGACCCCAGCGCAATGCGTGACTTATTATTATTTACACAAGAAGACTCTCATCGACTTCCGCAAGGTCCTTTCGAGACATATGGCAGGCAAGCGCAGAAGAGGCGGCCGGAGGGCAGGAAAGCAGAAGGGCAACGCTCTGCTCACCGATATTCGACAGCACGATGACGAGATTTCGAGAGACTCTACGCCGGACGGCCGTTCTAGTCGTCGTCGTCGAGCCGCTGCCACGCAGAATGCTGAGCCTAGGCGGACTGGAACTCGGAGAACTGCTTCTCAGAGGGATACCTCGCCGACTCCGTTGTCGACTCCTGACCCCGAGCCGGAGGCAAAACGGAGGCGGCGCAAAGTCAATCTCACAACGCGTGTGGCTACTTCCGTGGAACAGGATGTTGCTTTCGAACATGAAGGGGAAGAGGACGCTCAGGTACGTCTCGAGTGACTTACTCTACTATCAGAGCAACTTCCTTATGTCGCGTGGTAGGATGCTAGTAAGCCTGTTAAAAGGGGGCGCAGGGGAAGAAAGCCGAAGTCCGCCATCATCGCAGAGCATACTCCTGTTGTCGAAGATGATGTACCAATGATCTCCAACGAGACCAAGTTCATCGACCAGACCGACATGACTGCTCGCAAGAAGCCGCCTCTCGGCAATGCCAATTGGTCTGACGAGGACAAATGTAAGTTTCTCGAGCTTGCGGGTGTTGGTCCGCCTTAACAATTGCGGACTCTTTTGGATGCTGATTAAGATTATAGCCCTCTTCCTCAATCTCCTGACTCGGCACGGTGATGACTTCAAGCGTATTGCCGCCTCCATGCCGAACAAGGTACGCCCCATAGTGTCATTCGCCAGACTCGCTGATACCGAGGCGCAACGATCGTAGACTACTATCCAAGTCAGCCTATACTACAAAGCTAATCTCGCTGAGCTACGGTTAGACAAAGTAGCCGCGCACGCCCCAAAGCGATCACCTACCCCGGACATGACCCTACCAGACATTTGGCAAGAGGCCAGCTTCCCGCCTTCCGGTGTTGCCACCCCGAGCGCAACCTCAACGACATCCGGTGATGGTCTAGGCATCGATCCTATGCTCCTCAACCCGCCTCGCAGGATCCAGATCAAGGAAGTGAAGACGAGTGCAGACCGAGATATTTTGCTACGGAGGCACGCGCGACGGCCCACACCCCCAATTCCGGGCGAATATCACTTCCACGCTTCAACGGTCGAGACTATGCGGGCGCACTACAACGGCCGCTCGGATGGACCGTCGCCGGTCTTCGACCAGATACACTCGCGACCTTCCCATCCGAACGGCGCGTCGCATCACCCTGCGGAGAACGGCCTTCGGTTTCAAGGCTCGGCACCCTCGACGCTGACGATGACCTTCCCGTCCAAGTTCGCTTATACCAATCTGTCGCCGTCGCATTTCACTGGCGAGAGGCTCCCGCCCCAGAGAAACGGGGCGGCACGAGGTGTGACTCCTCCTGGTGTGCCATCGAGCTCTACGATGACCTTCGATTCGTCGATGCAGACGCCATGGCCGGCGCCACCGATGCCCGTCACGCTGCAGACCACTGAAGACCTCGCAGTGTACCTGGAGCATCGGACACGGCTGGCGGGGCAAAACAGGGAGTACACTGATTTCGAGCTTATGTAGTTTTACGTTACTTACGGCTTTTATTTTTGCATTCGTACTTGATTCCCGATAGTGTTGTCCTAGTCACGCGTAGCCTGAAGATCTCGCTCTTATTATGTTATCTTACACACTCGAATCCTATCGCATAGTTTTGCATAACCGTATACCGAAACTATGTGAGATATTGATCGGAGCAAAAGGTTGCTGCGCAGGAGATGTAGTCATCGTCGACCTTCGACCATGATAATATGGTATCCGAAGTTCGTCTTTACGAGAGGGGACAATACCGGTTTGTCGACAGTGGAAGGTTGGAGTGCGAATGCAGCCTCCTGGAATGGGCCCTGCACAACGCCGGCGAATGTATTGATGAATCGAAAGTCAAGTGCAACGCAATTCAAAGCAGAAAGTACATACCACCATTGACCCTCGCACCATCCAACCAAGACTCCCGCCAGCTGCATCTAATTGAGACTCAAAAAAGTAGAGGCGCGATGCATGTTACAGACCTTTCGCTTTGTCCTCAGAGTACTCCTGGGCGACCTTGTCGAACCGTTGACCCTCCTGCACGTCGATCGCATCGAGTGTGCCTGGAACCGCATTCACCTCACGCATAAGCTTACCTGTATCTTCTGCAATGCCTCCGTAGCCTTGGAGTGTTTTTCACACAGGATATGACGGACGTTGATCGCAGTAGCAGGCTTCAGACCACCCTTGCCCTAGATCGAACATTCGTCTGCAGCCCAAAGGGACATGATGATACACCAGGCTGAAAGGGTGCAGTCACCTTTGTCTCCCCCGAATCATCACCTTTGACCGCTCCTTTCCCTCCCTTCTTGTCCCCGGAGCCGGATCCCTTCTTCGGGGCCATTGAGGATGATAGACGATGAGCAGAGGATCAACAGTGGTCTTTACACGAGCAACTCAGGCGCAAGAGACAACGATGAGCCAAATCTCGGGTGTATCTTGGGATTTGCGGAGGAAACCACGCGAGTTTACAAGGGAGGGCCGTCGAGAAATGCGCTCGACTTGACTGGACGATGGCATAAAGCTGCTTACATAATCCATGATTTAGTTTTCGGTGCCGTCCAGCGCGCTCGAATACGTACAAACCCACCACCTCCCTCACCTTTCTCCACCCGCCGAAAGGCTTGCTGCAAGCCGTAGAAATTTGCAGCCATGTCGCAGGACAAGATTACCCGCATCGCCATCGTTGACTCTAACCGCTGCAAGCCAAAGCGATGCGCACAGGAGTGCAAGAAGGTTCGTACGATTACGCCATGTTCCGTAGATGCTTGCATGTTCATCGCTTGTTATGTCTCCAGTCATGTCCTGTAGTCAAAATGGGTACGATGTGATTGATATGGTACGAAATGGGAGCTAACGAGAGCTCCAGGCAAGCTCTGTATCGAGGTGAAGCCCACAGACAAGATCGCATTCATATCGGAGTTCCTGTGTATTGGTTGTGGTATCTGTGTGAAGAAGTGAGTACTGCAGATCCGCCTATTTTATTTATGTGACTTCATGAACATCCCAGATGCCCATTTGAAGCCATTGCCATCATTAACCTCCCCACCAACCTCGACTCTCAAGTCACGCATCGATACACCGCTAATGCCTTCAAGCTGCACCGCCTTCCTACACCAAGACCGGGCCAGGTACTCGGTCTGGTCGGCACAAATGGTATTGGCAAGAGTACCGCGCTCAAAATTCTCGCCGGCAAGCTGAAGCCTAACCTCGGCCGCTACGATGTCTGTCTTCCTTACCCCTACTTCCTCTGCTTGCCCTCACCTGCCAGCATTGTAGGACCCGCCAGATTGGCAGGAGATTCTGAAGTACTTCCGCGGGTCGGAGCTTCAGAACTACTTCACGAAGGTGCTCGAGGACAACCTGAAGGCGCTGATCAAGCCGCAATATGTGGATCATATCCCTCGTGCGATCAAAGGCAACATGACCGTGTCACAGATGCTCGACTCGAAGCTCGAGCGCGATAACAAGCAGAAGATGTGTGACGACCTCGAGCTGAACGACGTCCTGACCCGTGAGGTCAGCCAACTGTCCGGTGGAGAACTCCAGCGGTTCGCGATCGCCATGTCGTGCATTCAAATTGCTGATGTGTGCGTGGAATCACCTGCATAATGTGTGATCATCGGTTGACAATCTGCAGTTACATGTTTGACGAGCCCTCATCGTACTTGGATGTCAAGCAGCGGTTGAAGGCTGCAGAGGTCATCCGTGAGCTGCTGACGCCAGCCAACTACGTCGTAGCAGTCGAGCACGATTTGTCCGTGCTTGATTATCTGTCCGATTTCGTTTGCTGTTTATACGGAAAGCCATCGATGTATGGTGTTGTGACCATGCCTTACTCTGTCCGTGAAGGTGCGATCTTTTACTGCTAGTAGTAGAGCCGCTGCTCATCCATCTCTAGGTATCAACATCTTCTTGGATGGGTTCATCCCGACGGAGAACTTGCGATTCCGTGAGGAGTCGCTCTCGTTCAAGATGGTTGAGACGGCAGAAGAGGTGCTCATCGACAAGACGCGGCAGTACACATACCCGTCCATGACGAAGACGCTCGGCGGCTTCAAGCTAACCGTCGAGGCCGGCTCGTTCACGGACTCGGAAATCATCGTCATGTTAGGCGAGAACGGAACAGGCAAGACGACGTTCGTGCGCCTGCTCGCGGGCGACACGCCCGACGTGGAGACTGACAAGCAGGCACTCTCGGTGTCGCTCAAGCCCCAGACGATCTCGCCGAAGTTCCCCGGGACTGTCCGCATGCTCTTGCTCAAGCAGATCAAGGCGGCGTTCATGCACCCGCAGTTCAACACGGACGTCATCAAGCCGATGAACCTGGAAAACATCATAGACCAGGAGGTCAAGACCTTATCCGGAGGAGAGTTGCAGCGTGTTGCTATCGTCCTTGCGCTTGGAAAGCCGAACGTCGCCGTATACCTTATTGATGAGCCTAGCTCGTAGGTGCTTTAGGTGACCTAGTCGCGTGCTGTCTGACGGGTGATCCCGCAGATTCTTGGACTCCGAGCAGCGTATTATTGCCAGCAAGGTTATCAAGCGGTAAGTCTAGACTCTCGTCCTCGACTTCCTTAGAGATTCTCACTCGGTGGCTTTTCAGATTCATCCTCCACGCAAAGAAGACGGCTTTCATCATCGAGCACGATTTTATCATGGCGACGTACCTGGCGGACCGTGTTATCGTGTTCGAGGGCAAGCCGGCTATCGCCGCGACCGCCACGCCGTAAGTTCACCGCAAACACCCGTGTCGTACTGGGCTGATCTTCAATCGTGCTCAGACCGCAATCGCTGCTCACTGGCATGAACAAGTTCCTTGCCTCGCTCGAGATTACGTTCCGCCGCGACCCGACCAACTACCGGCCACGTGTAAACAAGCTGCACAGTATCAAGGATCGCGAGCAGAAGGGTGCGTGGCTTTATCGGGCCATCTTGTGAATTTGCTGACTGGTGTATCACAGCATCCGGCAACTACTTCTTCCTGGAGGAATAAGTGGTCCACGGTGTGCGCGGAGAGGAAAAGCCAGCGTGGCTCGATCTGGCCGCCGCGTTGTAGAACAGCTGCTGTAGCTTAGCGGCGTGCAGGTCTGTGTGTATCTGTAGATGGCGAGTGACGTATACCGGAGGCTTTCCTGGTGCGGTAGAAGCATCTTTGGGAAGCGGTAGCGATTCCGTGGCCGTGACGAGTTCGTTGCTCGCGTTTGAGACGATTATAATATTTGAGCACGCGTGCAGTGTAGCAACCGTATCTATTGCACGAATTAATAGCGTTGCGAGAGGAGTGCCGAAAGGAGGCCGAGATGCTGCCGTTCGGAATAAACTGGAATATTCGTGGAGGCGGAGAGTTCCCAAAAGAGGTATGTTTCCGGGGCTGGCCGTGTCTGGGCGCGCAGAGGCTGTTCGTAAGCGGGCCAAACACAGTGACAAAGCCAAACAGCCTCAACCCGGTCGCTCCTGCTCATCTTGCCTCTGTCCACCATCTCCTCCATCCTCTCTTCGTCACTTTGTAAGTCGTGCCATTAGTCGTATTCTCGACATGAACTGATTATTACCTGCTTTCTGGATCCCGCTGTTGCTCGCGATTGCATCGTTCGTTGCTGCGTTGCGCTCGCATTGCCCATCGCATCCGATCTATGCGATCTTCACTGATACTCGTCTTGCCACCGCGCACACGGCAGTTACGACCTCAGCTCTCTTTCCTAGAATCCTCTCATAATGGCCCTCAAGCGCATCAACAAGGTGGGTAGTCAGTTGTTTGCGCCACGGCACACGCCCGTTTGAGCCGGGAGCCCCCGCGCGCCAGTTGCCCGCGGTGGCGCCCAGCTGGCAGGCGACCGGTGTGCTGTGCATAGTCCGATGCAAGGAGACTGACCACACGTGCCTCATACAGGAGTTGATTGACCTCGGACGTGACCCGCCCTCGTCTTGCAGTGCCGGTCCGACTGGTGACAACATGTTCCAATGGCAGGCGACCATCATGGGCCCCGTATGTATTTTCCTTTTACTTCCCTACTTCCATGCTTCATATGACAAGCAAGCATCGTTTTGGGCTGTGTGCTGATGCGCGTGTGACCGCAGGGCGACTCACCCTACGCCGGCGGCGTGTTCTTCCTGTCCATCACGTTCCCTACCGACTATCCCTTCAAGCCCCCGAAGGTCAGCTTCACGACGAAGATCTACCACCCGAACATCAACGCGAACGGTTCGATCTGTTTGGACATCCTCCGTGACCAATGGTCGCCCGCATTGACGATCTCGAAAGGTGCGCAGCACACTGCGTGGGAGCAGGCGCAATGCTGACCCGTTCTACGTCTTTCTGCAGTCCTCCTTTCGATCTGCTCAATGCTGACGGACCCGAACCCCGACGACCCGTTGGTGCCCGACATTGCGCATCTGTACAAGACAGATCGCGCTCGCTACGAGGCGACCGCCAGGGAGTGGACACGGAAGTGCGTATTAGGTTTACTCCGTCTTCCCGGGCCTTATCTGACGCGCGCCTGGTACAGGTATGCCATGTAGTACGTCGTTACAGAACGGTGGCATGGTGACGAGCGGTGTACGGTGTACGATGTCGGTCTCTGTTATAAGCTCTCTTCATCGCATGTGTGTAATCATCCCACTCTTGAGTCAAGCATGAACAATGGTTTTGAAGAGATAGGAATGCTTTGGTGTGCTGAGCGCTATGAAGGTCGCGTGGCGGCCTGTATGAGGGTATGTGCCTCGTGGCTCCTGATGTGCTGCGCACTGCAAGACGGAAGGCAGCGATAGGAGATATGCCGCTAGATATGGCGATCGTGTGGTCTGCGCTGAGCTTGCCGCAGCCTCGAGTCTCAGGCAGAAACGGAGAATGCGAAGTCTCCGCTAAGGGGGTGCGCGAGTTCCTAAGTGGATTCTCTGTCATGCGTGCTCGGGCCAATTTGCTATACATCATGTCTTTCTTGGTACTTTGCAGCACCGTCTGTTCCTAGAATGTGCAAACTTGAACGACTTAGTTTGGATAGTTTTCTATAAACGAGCGCTTATGATATGGACGTGGGAATTCCTCGTACATTCCCAGCTCGGTGTGCTCACTGTCAAGTGAGACAGTATTCGTTCCTTGTGTTGCTTTCATGACGTTGATTGAAAGTGCAATACCTTATGTTCTACCGCGAGAATAGACGACTCCCCTACTCCTGAGCTTTTCGACACGATCTTGAGCTGGGGCGACGTGACTGCTCATAAATGAGATGACTTCATACGCAACGTCATGGAGCGCACTGTACCCACCGCTGCAACTTTGCATACGCGGTGGTGGCGCTGCGCGATCCATATAATTGACCTCCGGATCGATATAGCTCCTATATTTCCTTAACGTCCAATACTTCTGCGATACCTGCAATCATGTCGAATCCACCGATAGCACACGGTCCGAAGCCACAACAGCGACTCGTACGTCTCCGGTTCTTCTCGATGAGTATTCCAGTAAAAAGCTTACACGTATACTGTCGTGCAGATGCTCTTTGGCGCAGCCGCAGTCGGACTCGCGGCTGCTGGGCTCTACTGGGCTAAACCGACGTCGCTAGACCCGAAGACGGCAGCGGCGAAGAAGAATCCGCCTCGTACGTCTCTTCACGTGTATAACCCAGGACTGCTTGCCAATTGAGCCACCGCGAATGCAGAGAAAGCGAAGCCCGCGGACGACAATGATACAGCACAGACGGCCGATGTACGGCAGAGTGCGTCGACACAGGTCGATGACAATGGCAAGTAAATACGTGCGATGTGTACTAGGATCAATTGACGTTGACGATGAAATTGGTAAATATCGAGCCAATCCAACGACTGTTGACGATGCATCGCATCTAACGTAGTTCGTGGTGGGTGTCGAGGCGTACGTGCAGCGGCTGCACTTGTATCACTCGAGGGTATGTTGATATGGATGTGGCCCCATAAAAGAGCCGGGGAGAGTCTGCGGTGTGAGGCCTTCAGGAAAGGAAGGTGGCATGGCATGTCTCAATAGCAGTATCCAGGAAGCCCAGCTACAAATGATTGCGAATCCAAACGTCGCATCGAACCCAATGAGATGTGCCGCCTATATTTCGAGCAGCATGTCCGAACTTCGATAGCGTCTATCCCACTCGCCGGTTACCAAGAACTGTCTTGGTTATGAGACGCTTCTTATAGCTAGAATGTGGTCGTATTCAAATGACAAAACGGGGCTTGGATTTGTTCACCGAAGCGAATGAACGGCAACGTTGAAAACTTGGCGAGTCATTTGTGCAATACTACTAGCCAACTGTCAATTTCAAGGACTGGCTGAACTGCAAGGCTCTCTCACGCCAATTCTCGTGCATCCCATTTGGAGCTGCGCAACGTTGTGCACAGGATTCATTCATATTGACGGAAACTCAGTCTGAGGGCTCCTGTCTACGCATCGAAGGCGTTTTCGCACCTAAGAGTCGAGGAATACATTACGCGCTGCGCGATGCCTCGTCTCGCGCCGTATTGGAAAAAAACTACCAACAATTTCAAAAATGCAGAAACACGGTATGAATTCCCATTAGCCGACTTGAACGACTGACCTCGTCATTACTAGTGACGCGCTCTACCAACTGAGCTAAACGGGATATGGTACAATGTAGCTTACGAACGTATGTATAATGAATGCGGTGGCGGTTGACGATGGATGCCAGGAGGGGCATCAAATTGCAGAGTGGATATCGAGCGTGCCTGTCAATTCTCGGGAAACGAGCGTCAGAGCGAGCTGCCAGTGTGCGCCTGGAAGACTTGTCGCACTCGCCGTCCTCACTGCCATGAATCTTGACTCTGCGCAACAAGACAGCCAGCAAAAGGACTTTCTGCAGTCGTTCTACTCCCAGGAGACCGCCCGCGAGCATGGCGACCTCTTCCACGCCGGCCCTTCAGCCTCTCAGGCTTCCATGACCTTCCCACCGTCTCTCCCCAGCATGCCCGTCGGCATGGACGTCCTCGAGAGCCTCATGGCTATGCAGAACAACGCCGGCCAGCAGCAGGTCCCCATGCACGCGCAGACGACCCCGCAGGCACTCATCGACCAGCAGATGGCCCGCCTCACGCAGCTCCAACAGCTGCAGCAGCTCCAGAACCAGATCTTCCAACAGCAGGTGAGCGTCCGATATTGTCTCTCTTGATCCGGCGGCGGTTTGCTCGGGGTGTGGTGGTTGCCTGTGGGCACTGTGTACGGTCGCTATGGGCTTCCATACCTACGGCGCTGTGCTGTAGGTGGGCAGCCCCCCTGCAATATGCCTTGAGCTCTCAACTCAATGGGCAGGGTACATGTGAACCTTGGGCCGCTCGGTTCCATGATAGCAGCCGACCCCGCATTGTGACATGCGTGAAGGGAGGCGAGGAATGAAACCTTGATCAAGCGACGGCATGCAGCCATCCTAATGGAGGGAACAACATCAAGGCAATGCTTCCATGGGCTATGCGGCCCCCACGATCCAGTCGTGGTTGCCACAATGTCTGAGCTATCCACATTCTCCTCCGTCACTCTCTTGCCCTGAGGATATAGCATTTCAGCTTTACTGAACGTTGACTAATCCTTTTGCTTCAGATGGAGATTCTGAGTAGCCAAGGCAGCTTGTCGTCGTTACTTCCAAATCCGATGGATCGTTCTAAGGAGCAGTCCCACTACAACGCACCTCCTACACCAAGTAAGCACAATTCTATCCGGCCCTGTACTCCGCGAAATACACCCACCGTTCTTGTCCGGCCAACCGCTCACCTGCCCACCACCAGTGTCCTCCGCCGAGCTGCGCGCACAACAAAGCACCGACTTTGTCTCACCCATGATCCTGCACTCGAACAACTCCTCGCTCGCCTCAAACCAGCAGCTGCTCCAAAACTACCTCCCGCAGGGCATGCTCCCCTCCGCGCCGCACTCCGCCCCTGCGAACATCGTCTTCCAGCAGCAGTCCGCCCTCCCGCTGCCCTCCCCCGCCGAACTCGACTTCAACGACTTCTCCCCGCTCACGAGCCCGTGGCTCGGCGCGTACGGCGCCAGCGCGGGCACAAGCGGCCGCCCCGCGCCGCCCCCCGCGAAGAACAAGCGCCGCCCCGTCTCGTCCAGCGGCGACGAGTCCGCGGCCGCGGCCGCCCCCGCGCGCAAGCGCCAGTCCCCCGCATCCGGCTCGACGGCGAAGCCCCCGCCCCCGGCTCGTCGTACGGGCGCGCGCGGCTCCCGCTCGGCTAACTCGACGCCGCTCTTCCAGGCGAGCGCGCGGCGCGCTGAGGGCGCGGGAGGCGCGGGAGGCGCTGGAGGGGCGGGGGACGCACCGGCGGATACGCCCTCGCCGATTGAGATCCCGATGCCCCCGCCTGCGCACCCGCCGCCGGCACCGCAGGCCGCGTCCGTCATCGCGGTGCAGCAGCCCGCGCCCCCGAATGCTCAGCAGCAGCAGGGAAGGGGCCCGAGCCCGATTGTGCCGGTGACGCCTGCGAGCATCATGAAGCTTGGCAGGCTCGGTGCGGGGGCGGCGGAGGGTGCCGGTGCGAGCGGGAGCGGCGCGAGCGGGAGGAGCAGGGCGGCGTCGCGCGGCGAGTCGTCGAAGGCGAAGGGGAACCTCTCGCTGGTGAGCCCGGGGCTGAAGCCGATCCGACCAGGTGTGTCCGCGCGTGGTCTCTGATTCCCCTCCGTCGCGATGCTGATCCTATGTCTGTGCGCGCAGCTGGCTCGACGGGCGCGCTGAGCCCGACGTCGCCGGCGGCGCCGTTCGCGCAGCCGCTGCAGTTCCGCAAGTCGTCGCACAAGGCGGCGGAGCAGAAGCGGCGCGACTCGCTCAAGACGTCGTTCGACGACCTGCGCGTGCTCCTCCCGCCGATCCCGCTGCCGTCCGAGGACGGCTTCCCCGACGAGCCGCTCCTCCCCGGCCAGATGCCCCCTCGCGGCCCGCCCAAGGGCAACGCGGACGGCCCGAACCGCGGCGTGAGCAAGCTCCAGCTGCTCCGCTGTGGGAACGAGTACATCAAGGTGCTCAAGGCCCGTATTGACCGCCGTGACGAGGAGGTCGAGAAGCTGCGGAGGGAGGTCGCGAGGCTGCGTGTCCTTGTGCCCGAGGAAGAGCGCGGGGAGGAGCTGGAGATGGAGAAGGACCTGGACGCGTGCGAGGCGGCGTATGGCGGGATCTTTGCGCGGACGCAGGCGGCGTATGCGTCGATGGGGATTCAGGAAGGCGACGAGGCGGACGAGGAGGGCGGAGGGGAGTGAGCTCGAGGGATCAACGTGATATACAAATGGAATCGGGACTGGGGAGATTCGGCGCCGTATCTAAATTTCGGGGTTTTGGGGCGTGTACAAAAGTAGAAGATATGAAGTCTAGACAATGTAGCAGTGCTGATACCTGCAAATACCATGCCTGCTTTCGATACATGACGCAGGCGTCGCTCGAATTCTTTCGATACTTTTTCGAAGATGTTCGAGGTACTATCATCGAACCAGTAATGCAAACGGGACCTGTTGTGCAAAATCCGTCCAGCGAGCGCAATTCGCAACATATTTCTATGATTGTTGCACCGTTCGGTCCAGGTCTCGTATATCTCCACAATGGTATCACGTTTACGAAGAGGTACCACTATTTGCATGTGCAATATCAGAAATATTCACGGAGAGATCCTGAAAACATGCAAATTGAGGGTGATTTTATTCGATCTAGTCCGATCTCATTACTGCTGGCTCACAGTTCTTTGGCCATAGCACATCCTGGTACTCCTATTTCTGCCTCTACATACGATTTTGCAATCCCATGAACGACCAACGTTCGACAAAGTGTTTTTCTGTCGGACGTGACTTGTAGAAGTCAGTGAGTCACTCTGCGAATGTGTACTGGCTTGGAGCCAATACGAACCGTCGCCTCAATGTGCCGCTGTCAAATGTTATCGGCGCGCCCGTGACACTAGGTGACAAAGTTATGCATTACGGGTACTTTTCCACTCTCCATCTCGGAACGTCTCCGAGAGGCTCAGTTCTTCGCCGTTCATAGACGTTGAGGTGTGTATGTGTAGAAGAGATGTTGGACTACGATATACAGAAAGAGCGCCCGAAGAATATGAACTATTGACGACGGTAGGGGCGGATTTGTGTTTTTTTGCATTACTGGTTTAATGATTGTAAGTAACATTGGATGTTCCGTTGGATTGGATGGGATGAGCCGCGATGTGAATCTCGATCCGATCAGGACATTCACACCGTCAGGCACGACGTCAAGACCATCGAGCACGCGCGTGTGATTCTTATCTGGGAAGACAACAAGTCGCACTCGGGACCAGGCGCCCTCGCTCGTCGTTATTATCTCCCACCGGCCACGTTGGCACTCGACTACCACTAGCTGACCGTCGACTTTGAGACTCTCGTTACAACTAGATAACATGTCGCAACAACAAATGCTCGCAGCACGGAGCCCGCTGTAAGTCCCGCTGTTTGAACTTTGCCCCCGTCGAGCCCGAGCTTACGCAGGACGTGCGTCGTAGCGCGGTGGTGTTCTTGATGCACATCGCGATAGAGGTGCCTCTCGCCATCCAGGGGCTCATGTCCCCGACGAGCCTACCGTTCCTCCAGCTGAACAACACCACACTCGTCTTGCTCAAGGTGCGCTACTACCTCCGAGCGACATCACAGCCCCGACTCACATCTGAACCCTCACCGAATCTTAGCTGTACGCCGCACTGGCCGCAGGCACCTGCGCAGCCGCGCTCCTATGTTTTTCGCTACCCGGTGAGCACCACAGCGAACGGACGAAGGGGCCCGCCACCCTCGCATGCTCACCCGCGCACACAGAGTTCCTCCCGGGCAAGCGCGCATTCGCGATGGGCCTGTGTTTCTACCACGTCACCTGCTCCACGATCCTCTACAACGCGCCGCGCTTCATCCCGCACACCTTCGGGGCGTTCGCCGAGTCGTGAGTGCCCGCGCCCCCGGAACGCCTCCCCGCACCATCTGACGCTTCTTCGCAGGATACGCGCGACCCCGGAGGTCGTCTGGGGCACCGTGCACGGCCTCGTCGGGCTCGGCTTCGCGGTCTGGTGGCAGGCGACGATCCAGATGGCCGCCGCCGCACGCAAGACGCAGTAAACGTCATACTGCCATTAGCACCATATTGTTTATCCTCTATTTGGAATGTTGTACGGGACAGTGTACTTGCAACTCGCGCTTCGAGCTCAACCACGGACTGCAGCACGCGCGCCTCGTTAGGATTAACAAGCACAACAAAGCGGCCTAGCTTTCCGCGTGCGAGGATTATATGATACAATGCGCCGGACCGGCTGTGGCAACGAAAAGTGGGTAGCATAATGCAGGGGGGCGAAACGAAGGACGCACAAGTGCGCGGGAAATAGCAAGAAATAGATGGTACGTATGCAAAGACAGGTGGTCGCCGGGGCAGCGTCCGTAACAACCAAGTCCGCGCCGCAGCTCAGCGTCCAGAAGGGGAGAACAGTGCAAGTGCAAGTGCTAGGTGATTCGATGCGGTGCGATGTAGTGCGACGATCCAAGTCAGGTCGGCGATTTGGGTGCGCGGGCTGCAGCCACACATGCGTGACCCGTCCCACGCGCGAACCAGTCAAGCGTGCTCACAGCGCATATACGCACGCACGCCTACGCGAGCGGCGGCGACGGCACGCGCGGCGCAGGCTCCGGCTCGGGCGGCGGGGACTCGGGCGGGGGCACCTCCGCGCGCCTGATATTCGTATACGCCGGCGGCAGCTCGATCGTCTCCGGCTCCTCCTGGCCCTGCTCCTGCGGGCCCGCATCGTCGTGCTGTATGATATTCACGGGGCGGAACGTCGGCGGCGCGGGGCTCTTGCGCGTCCCGCTCGACCCGCTCGCGGACATGTCCGGCGTGCCCGCGCGCAGGAACGCCGCCGCGGACGAGCCCTCCGCCGTCGTGCCGGAAATGTGCGACGCGCGCCGGTCCACGCTCGGCCGGAGCCCCCCGTAGGGGGTGCTGGAGCCGTACGGCGCGGTAGAGCCCGCGGAGGACGCGGCGGTCGGGTCGGGCACGAGGAACGGCTCGGGCTCGTAGTACTGCGGCGGGTGCGCGTCGTCCGACTCGCGGTCGTGGTCCTGCAGCAGGTCGACGGGGCGCTCCTTCTCGGCGTGCTGCTGCACGCGCCGCCGCTGGATGAAGAAGAGGATGAGGCCTAGCGTGAGTGCGCCGACGACGCCGCCGATGACTCCGCCTACGGGCGGTGAGTTACTATATGCGCGGAAGGGAAGAGCGATGGGGCTTACCTACGATGGCGCCGACATTTGTATGGGATCTGCGCAGATGTCATTGTCAGCGTGAGCGGACTCCGGTTCGGCGTCCCAGAGACGTACCCGCTACTACTTCCACCTGTGCCCGCCCCGTTGGTGGTCGTTGGGTAACTCCCGCCAGCAGGCGAACCTGGTGTTGACGATGGTGATGTGGTGTTGAGGCACGAATTTGATCCCTGCGCGACGATGTAAAACCCGCTGCCGGCCGTGCCGATCCCGCGGTCGTCTCCGCCCAGGAGGAGCACCGTCGTGCCCGTCCGGACGGGGACTGTCCAGTTGAAGCCGAGGCCTTCGCCTACGACGGTCGAGAGGGGGCCCTCGGGGACGGTGAAAGACTGCCCGCCGGGGATCACGCCGTGGAACTGCGGCGTCCTGCGCATGCGCGTGAGCCAAGAGCGTTCCGAGGTAGACCGAGTGACTATATGCGCGGTCTGCGCGAGGTACTCACCCGAAGACGGGCATGCTCGCGTTGTCGGGCTGCCACCAGACGCGCGTCGTCGCACACTGCACGAGCTGGTTATTTGGGAAGACGCTAAAGTCGAAGAGCGGCGCGACGTTCGTCGAGGCGTCGAAGCAGCTCGAGTCGTTGCTCCCTCCCTGGACGGTGGCCGCGACGCTTGTACCGCCCGATCCGAAGCCTGTCGCATCACTGACCTGGCGAAATGTCAGTATCGCTCGCACGGCCAGGACCAGAGTAACGGAGAAAAGAATTTGGCTGACGGGGTGAGCCGGGGAGTGTGAAGCCTATTGCGGCAGTGATCTATACGTCGTATGCGCCCTCCCCACAGACGTCCCTACAGTTCCTTGCTGCACGCGACATGCAACCAAGTACACAGCACACCTCAAGGGCAACCATAGAGCTCCAGAGGCTCGCACACTGCCTTTGAGGGCCCAACTCAGGGCCCAAGTGGAGTCTGACTTCCAAGAACTTGAGCTAGATTGAGATGAGGCACACTCGGAAGGTCGCGTGAGGTCTTACCGGACATCGTACAACGTCCCATCCTTGTCAAACAAACGCAGCACCGGACCAGCGACTGCGAGCGGAGCCCACGGGAGCAAAATCCGCCAGGCGCGCACAGGACCCCGCAAGCCCAATCAAACTCGTCAAAGTCGGTAGAAAGCACTCACCACGAGGACAAACTGCGAGTCGGTTGGGTATTTGAGCTGGAACGACGCGGAGGTGGCGTCGCCGGTGAAGTTTACTTGGGTGATCTTGCGGACCTCGACGTTGTTGGGGAGGGTCGAGGGCCCGAAAGGGATGAGGAGCACACTGTACGGTGGCTGGCCGGTACCGGTGATGTCTATGGTGAGGTTCTGGCACTGCTGGGGGGTGCTGCCGAAGCTGAAGGAGTACGCATTGGCGAGAGAGGGGAGAACGGCCAGGGCGGCGAGGGCGAGCATGAGCGGCCGAGTGGGGGTTGCTGGGCGAAAGCTGCTGGGCTCCACTCGGGGCACCATGGGCAGCTGAGCTCAGTTGGGCGTGGTCGTCGCGGGCAGATGCAATTGCTTCCGGAGTGCTCCAGCAGCCCGACTTGCGGGTTCAGCTATCCACTGCGGGCGAAGCGAGGGTATACGGCTGGTCTCGAACGGGGGACGTCGTTCAACGGAAAAGAGAGCAGCGCGCGAGGAGGGCTCCGATGCCCGCTGCCAGTCCGCACTCCGCAGCCGCTCTCCAGCGCCCTCGCGGACTTGACCATCGCGGTCCCCTTCGATGGCAAATCGCTATGACAAAAATGTTTCGGCTATCGCTGGCGCTCATATCAGACGTCGGGTTCGGTTGGCGGCAGCGATGGCGCCTGCTTTCTTCGTCATTTTGCTCGTTTTTCTTCCTCTGAAAGGTCGCCGGCCGGCCACGAATGTGATGGCTGAGCACACGAAGCGATGGTTGCTGTGGAACGTGGCAGCGCGAGCTCGAACGAGCGGGTCTCTTGCCCAGTCTGACTGATGATAAGGCTGATGGTCGCTCGCGGCCAGCCTCGGACGTGATGGCATCCCGTATTCGCGTCCTTTCTTGCACTTCTACTCTATATAGCGGACCACGTTTGAGCGGGGGTTATCAGCCTCCGACGTTTCTATTCTAGAGTGACCGGCTCGTTCGCGCTAACAGACTACTTCTAGTGTTACTTTCATCGATATTTCTGGCGCAGCGCGTATGTCGCGCCGTGGGGGGCTATGAACTACGAACAGTTCGCACTCAGTGGTCTTAAATGGGCTGATAGGATGACATTCGAAACGCGATGGAAAACCTGATATCATGCACTGCAGAACTGCTCGCCTTCTGATGTTGATTGACATGTACTCCCCCGCCTCTAGCTCTCATTCATAGCTTGGTTGTTGACCTGCCGCTGCCGCAGATGTTGCACTACTGCTCGTGCCTACCAGCGCACGATGTCTCCTCTGTTATACGGAATATTCCTGTGAAGAATGTCGTGGAATAACTCCTCTGACCTGAGCATTACGAAGGTACAACCACTGAAGAGTCTTTACAGTCCCCGGAATTGACTAGCACCATCTCAAAACAACTTGAACGCCTTGCACGGTGGTGTGGCGGGGCATGGTCGGGATTGCCTCGTCCTCACTTTATCCGGGGACTCTGTATGGCGTTGCGAGGACGAGGTCATATGTCGCTACGGCGCGCTGTGCCGGCTCAGCGCACCATCTATTCTTGTCAGCCCTCGAATCTATTTCCCATTCACTATGACCTCATCGTATAAATATAGCACACTCGTTCCTCTGGAGGGTGCATTGCTGCCGTACTTGCGTACAACAAGAGAAGGTCCTGCGCTTCGAAAATCTTCGGCACCGGGGCCATCTTGGCTAGTTTGCGTGAAGTCGTGCCTTGAATGACCTGTGCATATACAAATGTCTATATGCCACGGAAAAACTGGTAACCCTCTGGTGACTTATGTCTGACATGTCTCCCGCGCTCGGTGCAATTCTACATGTCGTGTTTCCGACGCATTAGACCATCGGTTTTATCTCGTCTCTGGTGCCTCCGCAATTCAACCACCATCATAAGCAGCCATATATAAAGGACCATTACGCGCGTCAACCACAGCAGGCACCAGCTCAGCCTCAGGTCTCTCGAAATGAAGGCATCGCTCGTGGCTCTCGTTACTCTCTCGGCGCAGCTCGCTGCCGCCCACTGTAAGTTCCAAGCTTCCTAGCACTGGGGCTTCTGAGCTAAGAGCACCTGCAGACACGCTCCCAGACCTCATCGCGAACAGCACCACCTTCGCAGACTGGCTCTACGTCCGTGAGACCGCGAACCACTACAGCAATGGACCGGTCAAGCTCTCGCTTAGATTGCGCGGTATCGAGGCCGCTGACCAGTCTGCAGGTAACCGACGTGACCAGCGAAGCCATCCGCTGCTATGAGCTCGACTACACCGCAACCGCTCCCGCGACCTCCATCGCGACTGTCCAGGCTGGTTCTACAGTCGGTTTCAAGGGTGCGTACAAAAATCCCAACCGCATCCAAATTTGGTCGTGACTCACGAAATCCACATCGTATCGCGTTTGCGCAATCCAGCCGTAAGTTCACAATCATCCCAATCCTAACTCCGAGCTTGCCAATATAAATCGTGCATTGCAGAATGACGACTTCTACCACCCGGGCTACTTCTCCGCGTACATGTCCCCCGCCGCGCCCGCCGCAAACAGCGCGTCCGCCGCCGAGAGCTCGACGTGGTTCAAGATCTGGGAGGACCCCCCGGTGTTCGAGAACGGCGCGCTCGTCTTCCCCTCGCAGAGTGCGTCCCAGTCCTCCCATCCTACGCTTCTCAGCCGCACGTGTGCTCACATACCGAATTTGCACGTGCAGCGATCGATGAGATCACGTTCACGATCCCGAAGAACCTGCCCAGCGGGCAGTACCTCCTCCGCGGCGAGCAGGTGCGGCGGAGTCTGTCTCCGATTTCGAATGAGATGGCTGAGATTGTGTTTACTCAACCTCGGAAGATTGCCCTGCACGTCGCCGAGTCGTACGGCGGCGCGCAATTCTACATCGGCTGCGCCCAGCTGAACGTCGTCGACGGCGGCGACGGCACACCCGGCCCGACTGTCGCGTTCCCCGGCGCATACACAGGCGTAAGTCTACCTCGCGCGACATTGTATGTTCCATGACTGATTGGGATGTGCAGTACGAGCCCGGTATCCTCATCAACATCTACGACCTCCCCGCCGGATACACCGGCTACCAGTCCCGTACGCACTCTGCACAGAGCCGACATGAGTTCTACTAATGCGCATGTCATACCAGCTGGTCCCGCTGTCTGGTCTGGGTGAAGCGTTTCAAGAGATGATAGGTCGCATAATGTGTCAGTAAGGTACTGTAGCGACAGCTGGTCAAGAGATGGATCTATTCGTATGCTATTCGCCCTTCATGTTTGTAGTTTCTCACGTACCACCACGCCCGGTCCTCTGCCCCAGGCTTTGGCACATCCGCGCAGAGCCAGCTTGGTGACGATGCATGGTTCGTATGTCTGTATTGTACATCAAAGGGCTCAACCATTCAGGGTAATAAACGAGGAGCCAAAAAAAGCAATGGATCTCGTTCCGTCCTCTTGACCATGTCTTCCTGGACGTCTGCGAACGTTGGTATGTCAGCATGTGCCAAGTGGGTCACCTGCCCGCTGTGCTCTAGCGTCAGCGTGCATGCAAATTGGTCAACTGTCGCAAGTCTTCTCAGAGGTCGCAATCCGCCATAAATCCGTTGCTGCGCCGATCTGTATCCGTGATAGGTGTCATTATTGACATTGTCTGAGCACGACGGCCGTGCCAAATTACGCCACAAAGCTTCAGCAAGGCGTAAATGTACCATATCCTTCAGACAGATAACCGTGCCGCGGCGAGGCGGGTTGCTGTTACAATCCGACTTCCTCGGAGTATTATCGGTATGTCGGAACCTGGTCTATATGTTGGAAAGCGGGGCTCCACACAAATTGCATGTATCCTTTGTCGATTACAAGCCTATCCGAACGACACCACGCATCTCATTACTAAAGGCCAGAGGGCGCATGACGCGCACCAAGATGTGCTTCTGAGCAATTTCGCCTTCTGCTATGACCCATTTGTCCGCGGTTCAGCAGGGCCTTTTCCACTGCAGTGGCGCTCGTCCTCTGCTTCTTCTATCGCAGATGCCAAGCCCTTCCCCATGGCACCAAATCTATGGACCGGAGAAGACTCGCTATATCTAGATACGCTCGTGCATGCGAGTACGCAACTTTGTGAACGTCGCTGGACATGCGCGTGCGGTCGCGTATGTCTTCTAAAGGGCTGCAATGTCGGGAGTACTTCGTACGCCAAGACAAAAATTTGCTATGACGTTCCGAGCTGAGAGGAGAAGGGTATATAAAAGCGAGAGCCAAGAGATATGTTCGATAGACGGCCGTCTTGTGCACCTCTCGAACATCAGCAAAATGAAGTCTTACTTTGTCGCTCTCGCTGTTGCGTTCGCGCCATTTGTCGCGGCCCACTGTACGTGACCGTTTGGTCACCTTCTGCTGCAAATTTGCTGATATGACCTTGCATTCGATGCTAGACACTCTCCCGGACCTCATCGCGAACGGCACTGTGGCTGCTGACTGGCAGTTCGTTCGCGAAACCGCGAACCACTACACCAACGGCCCAGTTGCGTTTGTTCTGTCATCACTATGAGAGGATATTGACCAAGACCTCGGACCTAGGTTACCGATGTGACCGACGAGGCTATCCGTTGCTATGAGCTCGACTACAGCGCAACTCCAGGAGAGACCAACATCGCCACTGTCTCGGCCGGATCCACCGTCGGAATGCAAGGTGTGCGCATTTTGATCTCATATATATTCCGTTGCTTACTTAGTACAATACTTCAGCCGTGCGCATGGATTTCACCTATCAACCCCACTCTCTTGTACTGACCTTGCAATAGAATGGCGCATTCTACCACCCTGGCGTGAGTCTCCCACGACGACAGAGCCTCAAAGAGTACTAATTGAGGTTTCGTGTCTCTAATTCCAGTACTTCTCCGCGTACCTGAGCCAGGCGTCCCCTGCTGCCAATAGCCCCGATGCTGGCACGGCTTCGACATGGTTCAAGATCTGGGAAGACCCTCCGGTGTTCGAAAACGGCGCCCTCGTCTTTCCCTCTCAGAGTACGCCAGCTACCCCTCGGCATCTTTGCATCCTAACAAAATCACAGGCATCGACCAGGTGACCTTCACCATCCCCAAGAACCTGCCAAGCGGCCAATATCTCCTCCGCACTGAGCAGGTCAGTCCGAGTGTACCCTACCCGGTATGAGGACGCATTATTAAGTACTTTGGATCCCAGATCGCCCTGCACGTGGCTTCCACCTTCGGCGGCGCCCAGTTCTACATCGGCTGCGCGCAGCTGAACGTCGTGGACGGCGGAAGTGGCACTCCCGGCCCCACTGTTGCGTTCCCCGGGGCGTACACTGGTGTAGGTCCCTCGCACTGTGTACAATGAGCGTTACTGATGACAAGGTATACCAAATCGCCGTAAATAGAACGAACCCGGCATCCTCATCAACATCTACGACCTCCCCGCGGGGTACACCGGCTACCAGTCTCGTAAGCTTACCGAGGCCCCTTGTATGAATGCTCCGTACTCACCACGTGTTTCAGCTGGACCCGCTGTTTGGCAGGGATGAATGGCATGAGTTTGCGATGTAATAGTCATAGTCTGGGTGGTTAGATTTGCACTGTAGACCCCAGGCATCGAAAGCTGCGCTAGTCTGCCGCTTGCAAATGTTTCCCAGTCATTGTGGCCTATATATACCCGAGTTGTCTTGTCATCCCAGTTTGCTCCTGCGAGGTCGAGAACGTCCGATGTCGAAGGAAGATCTCTAGAGGTACGAATCGCGGAAAGCTGATTAGACGATCATACAGTCGCACGGCGGAGTTGTGTCAGTATGATGATGTTAAGCATCTCTGAAATTCCAAGTCATGTAGCGGATCGTCGTACACTTCGCCATATATAATGATCACTGTCGCGGTCACATAAAGCATATAGGGGATGAGGCGAGAAAGAGCTCAAGCAGGAGGCCAAACCGAGGTTGCCTCCCGCAGAATAACGATCGCCTCAGGATTCGAAATATCAAGGCCTTCTTCACGGGCACTCTCCTCGAACTCAGAGATGTACTTCCTGCAATCCTGAAATGCATCCGGGAGTGACCAGGTGCAATCTGCGATCCCATAGCTGGTTAAGGCCGTAAAGGCGGACGGAGTTACGAGAAATCAGTGTCAGAGGGGAGTAAAGCAGGATGGGAACGCACCCATCCCACTTGACCAACCACAAGAAATGACTTTCGGCAGGTGCGTTTATTGGCGGATCTGTTGCGCGGGGCCCTCGGCCAACTATCTTCTCCACGAAGTATTCGGATTCGTCACGTGTACCGCGATGGGGACATCCCGGGCGTGCGCAAGAGGTTTCGGGGCCGTCGACTTCGTTTTGACGACTGATGCCTACAGAAAAGCAAGTTGGACTTGTGATGCGGACTAAAATAGGCAACAAACATACGCTGCTCCCTGTATTCATCGTCAAGAATTTCATAATAATCGCGAGAAAGAGTTAACGTCGAAAAGTATCAATTGCAGCACGACTTACTCCGATTTCATGCAAGGTGGACAGTAATACGGGTCGTCGGTTTGCAGACAGGGGTCCCCCGTCTTCAGACCAACGCACTTGATGTGGTACCATTCTTTGCAGCTGTCGCAAGGGAAGACTTCAGTCAAATGTCTCTTTGTAATCTGAGTTGACAAAGTATACGCACTTGTCACATTGCACGAACTAATATTATTAACGCGACCCCCTTCGCATCAGTAGACCAAATAGCAAATGCAGAAACACCAACCTCGCGTTCCGACGCATTCGTAATCTTCGGCCATTTGGATGCCGGCGGCCTGACTCGGGGCCTCTTTCCCATCTCCATGCCCCGCCCCAAGCCACCGCGTTTGCGGCCCCTGCCACGAGTCGATTTACTACTTCCAGTGCCGACACCGAGATCTGTTTTTCGGCGTTTGCGCGGGCGAACGTTGTCGTCCTGATGCCGATTCAACATTGACAGAGAGATACACTCGACTTCCGGAGTCGGGACAGATGAACCTATTTTGATGACGATAGGTCTGTTAGTAGAATTGCTGGACGAGGGCGCAGGGGATACTAATGGCGTCAGCGCGGAGAGGACAGACTGTGCGGGGGAGATGTTCGTTGGCGAACGGTGGGCGGACAATAGGTTACGAGGGAGAGGCAGGTTGTGGGGCGTCCTAATCGACGTAGATGGGGATACGTTTTCCAGCGATCTATCTGGTATGGATGAGAGCTCGCTCATGTTAGGCGACTGGACAACAGTAGAGGACACCGCTTCCGACTGCGATGTATGTTTCGGCGCGGCTATAGCAGCATTGATGGGTGTAGACATTGGGGATGGTGGGGTTGATCCTCGCTGCTGGAACGTAGATGATGTGCGTGGAGTTCCTAGATCATATAGTTGGCATGCATGTAGCGTGAATTGAGTGAAGAGATTTTACTTACGGGGAGAGCTCTGTTCTGTCGAAGTAGGGCGAACAGTGGGACTAACCGATAGATCCATGGGTTCTGACCCAAGACGGTCTCCGAACAGAGAGCGAGAGCCAGCACTGTGACGAGACAGCAGTCGGCGAGGAGGGCTACCTGTGCATATACTTAGTCTTTCGTTCGACTCATGAAAAGCGGGACTTACGAGGTGAATATGACACCCCCCGAGAGCTCGGTGGGGTGGTGGCATGACGAGTTGGAGAAGACTTCTGCAAAAATGAGTCGAGGAGCAAATCATCAACGCCCCCATTTCGGAGGGACCCGTCGCTACTATCGTCATCGGGGGTCCAGCTCGCAGGTGCGAGAGGCTCCATGACACATGGCGAAGATGCGAAGCGAGACTGCAGTTCTGAGATAATTCGATATGAACGAATATCCAGCACCACGTACAGAGTGATGTCACATACCTACGCCAAATGCACGGAGACCCATATTCGATAGAGATTGCTGTGGGGATTGCAGAAATGTGCTGCCGAGGAAGCAAGGGCTGCTGGGCTCTCCGCAAGCATCGGTTCCGCCACGTCGAGGAACTGCGGGTGAAGATGGATCTTCCAAACATGCTCCAACTTCCGCTTCGGCAACCTCTCGTGTAGATGCATCGACAGACGCATCGACAAACGTCCGGTCAGCTGATACACTCGGCGGCGGTGGCGAAGCTGGACCGCGGTCTCGCATGCCTTCGACATCGGCGGGCACGATGGGATCGGTGCCGCAATCAACCAGATCTTGGGCAGGGGATCAGACTTGTCAACAAGACCGAATGAAGTGGAAACCATACCCCGTGTGATCGGCTGTTGATCACCCTGCGGTTCCGTCTCGATCGCCCGGTTGATGTACGCCGACGGAGAGGCTTACATGCGTGTTCAAAGTGAATGGGACAACTGTAAATAAAATGAAACAAAACTCACAGGTGTCATCATGTTCTGACACCATCATCCTGGCCTTCGAATCCGCCAAAACCGCCTCTATGCGCGCCAGCTGCGCGTCAACGACCGCACCAGACACTGCAAAGTGCGAGTCCGACTTCTCCATCCTCTCTACTAGATATCTCGTCGTATGCGCCTGTCTGTCGGCGTCCTTCCGCAGGTCAACCACCATTCCAGCCAGCGTCTGCAAAATGGCGGTATGCCCATTCGCAATCGCTTGCAGTTTGTCAAATCCGCCGACCGTGTAGCTGCGCAGGTCATCCAGAGCCGCCAAGACCTCGGATTGTGCAGGGGTAGAGGAACTGGAGGCATAGCACAACTCCGGCGGAGGAAAGACTGTCTGCGTGAACGGAATATCCCCATGAGCAGTCGGGATGGCTCGCGGGTTCTGAGACTGGGTCGACGAGCTCGCTGGACCAGAAACAGAAGGACGAGTCGCAGCACCACATGCTGCCTGCATGTTGCCCAGCAAGCTTTTCGATAAGCCTCAGAGACTCACTTCAAGCAACCCTTCAAGTAGAACGTACGCGATGAACGCAAGTAAGTACTATCGCAGTGTAAATGGTAGTCTCGATGTAAAATTGATCTGGCGGCGCGATGACAGAGGATGACAGAGGGAACGCCGTACGTAAAGCCTGCGGCCCCTTCTGCCAATCATCGCTTGATCACGGAAGTAAAGTACGCGGTCACGTGTTTCGTATATTACGCGTTCGCATATCAGGGTCAGCCCGACTCGTGTCCTGGGATATCGAGATTAGCGAGGAGGTGCATAGGGTATATCCAGTGGGGTACATGAAAAGTCAAAGACCCAAAATACATAGAAAACATAAACCATACAGTAACAGTGCGAACCTGGAAACAACGCCAAAATCCGATGCAGGCGACTCAGGTGAGTCAGGTCTTGAAGATACGCAACAGCCGCGCCTCGGTCACGATCCGTGTTCGGCAGAGGGGGCACTCGCGCGTCGAGTTCATGACAAGGTCAGCGCACGCCCTGCACATTGCCAAATGTCTAAAAGCAGAATCAGCCTTCATTCGGAGTAAGAAGTGCTGAAGTACACATACCCGCAATCGACGATTGCGATGTTGGCCTCCTCGTCTTGACAGATCACGCACAGACCAGTACGCTCCAACCGAGCAGCCAACGACTGCGCTGAGACCCTGCTAGAGGATGACGGAATGGACGGCGGAGTCGACGAGCTAGAAGAGGTACCCGGGGAATTCCGAGCATACTCTGGCATCGGGCAGTGATAGCCATCCGTGTTCTGCGATATTCCCTCTTCTCCCTCGCCGCCCGCCACATCCTCGTATCCGTGTCCAGCATCCTCCTTCTCCCTTCTTTGCCTCTCCTGCTCTTTCCGCAGATCCCGTGCCTTCCTCGCCTCCTCCATCTCGCGCCGCGCCTCCTCCATCGCGATCCTCTCCGCCTCCTCTTCTGCCGCGTGACGCTCCCTCTCCCTCCGTTCCTCGGCGATAAGCGTCTGCACCTTGTCCACGAGCTCGCCCTTTTCGACAACGAGCCGTGCATTCACGTGGTTGTGGAACAGCACCTCCTTCAGCGCGTGCACCGACAACGCCGCGACTTCCTCAGAGCGCATCTCGAGTAACTCATCCAGCGTCGGCACCACCGGCGTGCGCACGCGCGGGGATGCGTCCGCGGAAGTCGCGCGCGGCCGATTCGGCGTGCTACCCCGTGCACCATTCGACGCGGGGGTAAATTGGGGTGGGCACCAAGGCGGAGGTACATATTGCGAATGTGGCGCATGGGGGGCGGGTCGGGTCTGGTACTGTGGCTGGGGCTGCCTGTACTGTTGTTGCTGACGCTGCGACTGCTGTTGCTGCTGCTGCTGCTGCTGGTCCAGGTCTGGCCTCGCAAACCTGCTCGGCCCCGACGTTGTCCGCGCGCGGGGTTGGGCCGGCCGGGGCTGAGGAGGAGGCGCTTGCTGCTGCCGTGGCGGCGGCTGGCTCGCCGGCCGATCGTTGCCCATAGCGTCCATCGCGCGCGTGAACAGCCCCCGAGGACGGTTATGTGGGCGGCTGGGCACGGAGTAGCGGCGGTAGAATGCCTAATATACATGAGATTCCGATGCCATGCGAGTGCCCAGCGCGAGGTGTGTCCAGCGTACCTCGTTTCGGGCGGGAAGGCAGCCGTTGGGGCCCTGCAGTCCAATACCCTGTGCATGAGACATCGAGCGTTGTATATCGAATTCGGATCCACTGCTTACCCTCGCTGAGACGAGTGCGTCGATCAGGTCGTCTCTCTCGATAACTGTGCTTACATCGATATCGTAGGAATCCGCGTAGTTCTTCAGTTTTGCAAGGGGTATCTGCCTGAGCTTGCCCTTCCCAGCTGCAGTGACTAGAACCCAACACGTCAATATTCCGATACATGATGCGAACCGAACCGCGTTTGCAGGTCATCGCTCGTCTGAATGCCACAGTGGCGTCGCAAATCGAGGTTCTCATCACTGATGTGATCACCGCGCAGCGGAAACTCTGCGCAAAAGTCCGCAGTGACACCGTTCTTAACAACACGAGCAGGTTCGAGAAGACTGCTTGGTCATCTTCCCGGCGGGTCGAGACAAGAAGCGGCCCCGCAGGATGCCGCGGCTTTCGCGGACGTCGGCATCCAGAGCCGTAACTCGCCACACGAGCAGTCCGAGGTGGAGCTGCAGTGAATACGCTGGTCTAGGGAGACAGTATCGCCCTCGGGTCTTCGCAACTGAGGGTTGCAGCAGCAGTTTGAGTGCTCGGCCTTCGACCAGCCATATACAGTTCACCAGAATGCGCCAATGCGCCGGTCCAGGGTCCAGGGATGATGGACACGCTGCAAACGCGGTTCGTCCTCGCGAAATGACTCACTCGTAAGGTTCTCTATGCAGAACGCGCATACGGGAACGACGTCGTAGCCCGCGTCGGGACCGCTCCGCGGCATCAGCGCCTGGTAGTCGCTGCACGAGTGGCAGTACGCATAGCCTGAGGGTCGTCGGTCAGCTGTCGGAGTCTCCGCCACAGTCCTGGGCCACGCACCGCAATGGTTGCATTTGCGCGATCGGGTGAAGAGGATGTTGAACTCCTTGTTGCACTTGCGGCATGCGCTCTCGCTGATGCTGTATTCTGGGGGCGGGCCGCTGAGGAGGGGCATGCCCCCCGCCGGCGCTGCCATTGTCGGATGCTTCTCTTGCCCAGAAAGTGTTCAAGCGAGAGTTCGGAAAGTGTTCAGGTGAGCGGCACGAGGGTGAACGCTAGGCAAGTTCCGCGCTATCGATCTTGCGTCAGGGAAGTGGTGGGGATATCCAAGGCGCAAATGGTCGTCTTCGCAGAATTGTCAGTTGCATCGTTGTAAGCATAAGCATGTAAAGTACCTTCCAGTATCTTCCACCGACTCAGCCACTGGTCGTCTACTGCACACGGCCACGTGGCGCCTATTCAGATCCGAGTCCATTCGATACGCGCCTTGGGGTCGCGTCGGATATGTACAAGTTGTACAACTTCCGAGGCGCGCCCTGCTTCCTCAGGGTCGTCCATCTGCGATGCGTAGTACCCCCAATCTGTCACGCAACATGTTTCGACATAGTGGGGATTCTTCTCCCGTGCGTTCTCGGTGTAGTTGCAGAAGCACTGGCATGGCATGCTAGACGAAGCCACGGACCATCAAGGAGGTCAGATAAATCGAGGGCGCTCCAATACTGGCAAGACGCGTAGCGTAGTGGAAGTTTTATACAGGGAACCATCGTCGTGAGTGCAAATATTCGCGGAGTCTTCTCCGGCGTGCCACAATACGACGTACAGTCTGAGACTAGAGAAGCGCCGCTTGGGCGGCAAGAACCTTGCTTGCTATCGACTCGGAGACACACAGAGCTGCTCAATCACAGCTCATCACTCTAATTTTGCCTATAGTGTCTGTGCATGGCTATTCTACAGAAGGGCTGAGTTTCTTCCGATCCTTAGTACACGAATGACGGCTTGGAGGATCGTGCTGCAGTGTGCGAAGATCATGAGCTATGGCAGCATGTACAAACAGGATATCGTGGTGCTGATCTGCTGTGTAGAATTTCCGGGAAATAATTCATTAAAGCTGCCATGAGGTCATGTAAGACCATACACATTTGATCTCCTTCATAAGGTGATCCGAAACTTACACGTAGATGAATTACTGGGTCATTGGAGTAGATTGCAGCACACTGCTCACCAAGATAATATAGACTCGAGTGTTATCGCTGGAAGGGACGTAATGCCTATACAATAAATCACCTACTATAGACAACGGATCGTCGTGGCGTAGAGATGGACAGCACTCTCACACAGCTCTGAATCCGGAGGGAGGAAAGCACCAACTACGCCTGATAACGTAGTAAAACCATTCACATGCAAATGCAATGCGACAACAACGACTGGTAGCAATTCTGTGCAGTTATACGAGGTAGTAAGTGCAAGAGGTGCAGAGGAGTCGTCAGTCTCAGCAGGTACAAGCGCCTACAAGCATGAAAGGACAAGTGGCAATTACACGATTCAGATACAATAGGGCATTAAACACCAGCTTTTAGATGCACGTAAGAAATTGATTGTCGATGTGCTGACGGGTTTAGGGAGATACAAAGCTCAACATCACTCGTTGAGGATCGCTGAAGGACGACGGCGAAGAAAGAAAGGAAGATAATTACCATAAATAGAAAGCACGTGCAATCGTGGGAATCGGTGACCGGAAAACCGGTGACAATTGTCAGTCTGAGAGACCTTGCAAGCAAGGTGATTAACGGTCACCCACGAAGTAAGGTTCATGAACGTGTGCACACAAATTGCAGCTCGAGGACTTGTGCAGCAAACAATCCCTAACATGGTCCGGATGCTTTAAAGCAATACAAATATAACTTAATAGCAAAGCACCGTGACAACGATATCAGGACCAGATGACCATGTTATTTCGGCGCGAAGTCACCGCCGTACAGCCCTGGGAATAATCGCGTTGAGCGACACTCCGGTAAACGCGAAGCAAAACTCACAGTATTGCGCAGCATAGCGGACGAAGATCTCAGGAGAACCAGGAGTGCACTGCACAAAGCCTTAGCCTACGCATTACCCGCTCAGACCCAGCTGCACGTACCGAAGCCGGGGGCTGGCCACCGCGCGTTTGGATGCGGAAGATCGCATTCGCCAGGTCCCCTTCGGCGGCATTCAGCTGGAGCCAGTCGATATTGGCTGTGTCGTCCGTCGGCGCAAGCAGGTCGCCCACTTTCGCGCCGACTACGAACGCATCCCCATGGCCCTTGAGACTCGCGGACGTGAAGTCCCACTTTGGGGAGAGTCCCGAGCCCGTAATGGGATTCGTGACGAAGAAGTGCTGGCCGAGGACGTTCGGCGGGTCGAAAATTGCGAGCGTGTCAATGAGGTCTGCGGCGGTGATCTCCTTCGGTGCGTCCTTCCATGCGTCGAAAATCACGTCCGTCAAGCTGTCGAATGATAGCGGGGAGGCACAAGAAATGTCGAAGAGCTCTGCGAGCGCACCGACGTTGCTGTCGATACATTGCTAGTGTCAGGTTATGGCTCGGACTAGGGCAGAGAAACCGAAGCGCGGAAGTGTGAGACTCACGTGAACGTCCCGGTACTGCCACAGGTGTAGTTTTGCACACCCACACCGACGCCGATGAAGGATGGCGTAAAGTTAGTCGGCTTCACGAGTGTCGTCTGACCGCTGGGAAGCGGGATGCTCAATTTTGTGACATCGCACTCGGCCCTTTTTAAGCTCGGAGCGGCGAGTACGGAAGTAGCGAGAGTGAGGAGCAGAGCTGCGAGCATTTTTTAGAGAGCGTGCGGTGTGAGTGCTGAACGTGAACTGTGGCTACTGGGGACCAGGGGGGAAGTGGGCGGATCCACTGAGGACTCGTCTAGCCACCATCCCACCAATTATATACGCAAATAGCGCAATGGCATTGCGGGATGAGCACCAATCGCTTGACTCATTGAGTTGATACATTGCTTGCCCTGCCAGTCGTTGTCAGTTGTCCAATAGTTAGTCAGAATTCAGGGCTGATGTTGCGTTCGTACTCGTTCATCATAATCAGCGCCTAGAACTGTACGTGGGCTCCACCAATGCCGTAGCTACCTCGCCGTCCAGTCCTTGACATGCCGCTTACGTTGTAGACAGTCGCAGTTGCGTGGGCCCAAGAGTCTGCGAGACCGATGTTTGGTAGGGGGTGCGTGATTTGCACACGGATCATAGATCAACAGCGAGAAGCATAGGCAGTCAAGAGGATGTGAATGATCAGCGTTGGCCTCGGATCTTCACATCTTCCCCAGTCCTCGACGCGGATGAACAGAGAACGCATGCCGCAAGTGTTAGCGCACCCGGCTAGAGGCTGTGGCCGTGAGCATATGCACAGATCATCTCGAGATTCTATGGAGAGTCTAACGAAAGCCTGCGAGCACGTTCGCGCCCCCTGTCTTGTCTGCCTTCGAAATTCGTCCGCGTACTTCTTATCACGTCCGAGGAGCGATTGTTCCTGGTGAATGGTACGTCGGTGTTGGGCATAACCGAGCATCCAGGGCGGACCCGCAATTATGTTCCCATTGCAACCAGGCACCTCCCCACATCCGTGGACTCCGTTACGTACGACCGTTTGTGTCGGACAGCCAGAGAATGCAAACGCGAGCAGCTGCGCGAGAAATTTCGCTGCTGGCAGGTGTACAAACTGGCAGTGGGCGTTGACTGATAAATGATCAAAGCAAGCGTAATTTTGGGGGATATGTGAGAGAACACGAAGAGGTCTCGGACGCAGTAGGTGTAGTAATCAGCTAGAACCGGAGGCAATAGTGCGCGAAAGAGCTGATAGCCGCGATTTTTGGCAACAATCCGTGACGGTCAGGATCATTCGAGTGTTGACAAGATGTCGTGATGTCTTTTTTATGTTGTTTGTTCATCGACCTCTTGATTGAGACGCTCGGCGACTGCCGGACGGGCTGTGGTTGGCAGATCGGTGAACAAAAGCCACTCCGTCTGATAGCAAAGGCTTTCTGAAGGAAAGCTTATACTCTATGTTGCCTGTATTGATCGCGGGCATAAAATCCATGTAGACTACATCGACACTTATTACATGATATCGCTACCGTGCGATTATACTCGAGTCCCTATGATACAGCAATACTTCTGTGAAGTCCGAAGGAGCGTGTAGAGCATCAGATAAATTATGCGTGTCCGTCAAGTGTCCATCACCAATAAGAAGAGGCCGTGCTCTGAGGATAGGAAGAAGTCGAAGAGCAGCTGGCTGTCGAGGAGTCGCTCGACGCGGTCGAGGCCGCACCCGCAGTCAAGTTGCCCCCGTAGAAGACTGAGTACTGCGTAAGCAACTGATCCACGTAGACATAGCATGGACACACGTACTGTACTTGGAGACGTACTTCACGGAAATGTCCGCCGTCTGGTCGAACACACACTGCAAGGCACAGTCAGAATCACATAAATCCCGGCCATCCGCGCTTGTCACTCACCGAAGCGGGAGGCTGGCCGCCGCGGGTGTCCACGCGGAACACCTCGCTCGCTATACTGCCTTCCACGTTGACCACGTCCAGCCAGTTCACATCCGTCGTCGCGTTCGTAGGCGCGGGGAGCGAGCCTTTGCCCTTGGCGATGATGAACGCGTCGGGATTACTCTGGAATGAGCCCGAGGACGTGAAGTCCCATTTCGGGGAGACGCCCATGCCCGTTGTGGGGTTCGTGACGAAGTAGTGCTGCGCGAGGACCTCGGGCGGGTCGATGAAGTGTAGGAGGTCGACAATCTCCTGTATGGACGCGCCGGTGAAGTTGGACCAGAAGGCGAAGAGCGGATCCTGGATAGTGTTGAAGACCTCAGGGACGGCGGTGAGACAGGAGACGTCAATAAGCTCTGCGAATGCCCCGACGTTTCTGCACGAGTAATGTCAATGCATATTGACATGAACGCCACTGAGATGCATACTCACGTGAAGTTGTTGGACGACGTGCAGGTGTAGTTCTGTACACCAAAGGCGAGACCGATGAACGAAGGTACGGTGTTGTTCGGTACCACCAGCTGAGTCTGGTTTGGTGGGAAGGTCGGGACAAACGCCGAAACGTTGCAGCTATGAACTTGGAAGATGTCCGACACGTTGCCGCTCCATGATGAATTGCTCATAGAAGTCGTGTTGCTTGTGCTGCTGTACTTGTTATCATACCCTTGGAAGGCTGCGACAGCAGCACCGAAGAATGTGCCATGACGATGACCAGAGATGGCGACCATGACGTGCGTTTAATCGGCGTGAATGACGAGAACCAAATGCAATGAAGGTAGTGTAGGGTGCAGGTCAGAGACCGTCAGATGACAGAACACGAAAGTGAGTGATGGCCAGAGTTCGACGAAAGTCTAGCAGTCTATATAGGAATCAATCGCAGAGGTTTGGGGCCGGATTAGAAAGGAGGGATAGAGACGATCGTGTTTCAAGCTATCCAGATGTCCCGCTCGGAGACCTCGGCTACGATCCTGCGTACAGCGTTAGAAAGGCAAGCGAGCCTGTGCATCGCATTTAAAGCAGAGAATTGTGAGGTACCCGACGCGCGCCTCCAGAGGTTCGTGCAGCTTGCTCATTACGTCCCGATAATCGAGCCATAATACGTCGCTGAACAATAGCCAGCAGGAAATCTATTGTCTGTGCAGACGTGCAAAGGGCAATGAGTATTGTCCTTTTCCCGCACCTGGCGGCGCAAAGCGCGGATTAGGTAGTGTATCAGATATTCACGACAAACATTGATGGCAGGGTAACAATAAAAATCGGCTCTTTTCACGTTGGCTGTGATAGGCCCGAGTCGATCGTAGAGAGCTGTGGACGCAGGTTGATGCTGTGCATTTGCCTTGAACCTGATGCTGTGCGGATGGATTCCGTAAAGCATTACAGAGGTGAGAACCTTTTCCGAATGAAAACGCCACTAGAGCTGCTGAGCGGATCTTCGAAACTTGTCAAAGAGACTGCCGCAGCGCTGCACCGTGGCAGACCATGGCCTAAAGATCACGAGGAAAAGTTATTTGGACACCCGCGGCAGCCAAAGCATGCCTTGCCGATCCCGCCATCAATTTCCCAGAAAGGCAATCACCTTCGAGCGCCCTCGAGCGCTCGCTTCAAACAAGGTCGCCTCAGCAGGTTAGGTGTGTCCCTCGGAGATCATTCTAAGGCAGCTGTGGCTTATCCACTATCCAGGTTTTGATGGTACTTGGCTTGTACTGCAGAAACATTGCATCAGTAGAACTGCCAATTGTCTAAGCCGAGGTGACTGCATGAACTTGCTCCGATGCCTTCACCCTGGATTCTGCTACTGTCATTGCTCTGCGGCATCCTGCTAACTCCTTTCTCTTTCAACGTGGAACTGCTCTCATTAGCCCCGAAATCCGCCACATCATGGCCACAAACTGGACACATTCTCCTGCTCACAGCCCATCCGGATGACGAGAGCATGTTCTTTGCGCCAACCATCCTCGGGCTGGCAAACAGTCACACTACAGCTTCTCGCAATTCTCCAACTCTGTTCTCTTTGTGTCTGTCTGTTGGAAATGCAGACGGGCTGGGTGATGTGCGCAAGCAGGAGCTCGAGCGGAGCCTTGATGTCCTAGGCATCGGCGCAGGGCGCAGGTGGATTGTCGACCGACCGTACGTGTCTCCATACCTTTGCACAGGCTCATTCGCAATTGGCAGCACAGCGACCTGCAAGACAACATCACAGCCTCGTGGGACCCGCGTACCGTCGCAGACGTCGTGCGGCCGTACGTGTTCGGGCAGAACATCACCACCGTGCGTCTCGTTCCCAAACGCCCACTCCGCCATGCGCGTGCCTCGCATTTTCTAACGCACTTCCAACCATCCCAGATCCTCACGTTCGATGCGGACGGCATATCCTCGCACCCAAATCACGTCTCGCTCCTGCACGGCGCTTCGCACCTCATCACCTCATGGTCCTCGCCCTCAGCCGCTGCTCGTCCCGCGCCCCAGCTCTACGCACTTACCACCGTCCCCCTTGCTACCAAATACACCGGCGTGCTTGGCGCGCTCGCGGTCCACCTACGTCTGCGCGCCCTTGCGCTCATACAGCTGCTTTCAACATATGGGGAAGCACGAGAGCGCACGTCCGGCGCGCCGGCGTTCGTCTCGGGCGTGCGGGAGTACCGCGCTGCGCTGCGCGCGATGCAGCAGCACCGCTCACAGCTGGTATGGTTCCGCTGGCTCTACGTTATCTTCTCGCGATACATGTGGGCAAATGAGTGGGTTGCAATCGCGCCCGCGCCCCACGCGCCCACTGAGGTGTAACCCGGTAGCAGCACGTGCAGGGGATCTCGGAGTAGTGTACATGTCTTGCAGTCCGATACATTGCAATTGGGTCCAGATATCAGATACCATCGTCACGTCTGTGCTCGCTCCTGCGTTTCGTGCTAGTGGGGGACGCCTCCCTTCGCGACACCCACCCCGGGGGCATGCACTACAGAGGTAAAGCTTGCAATCCAGCCTCGCAACCAGCCCACGCCATGACCCTCGTACTGCGGCCCATCCGGGCGTCCCGAACCAGCTGCCCACCACCGTCTGAAGCGTGCGCCGGCGGCCGCACCTAGCGGACGCAAATAATCGCCCAGCAATCCCCTGTTAATGCCGCGTCCCGTGTAGGGTCCGTCAGACTGCACGGCATCATGATGTAGGAGAGTAGACGCACCATAGCGCGCCTTGGATGAGCGGTATGAGGACCTGGTCGCGCGTTGTGATCCATCCGACGCGCCCCCAGTCGACGCGGACGACCTCTGTCGAGGCAGACGAGACGACCACGTCCCCCGCGCCTTCTTCCTCGCCTTCCTGCACACGCCCCTTGCCCTTCTCGTCGTGTGCGACTACGGCCGCGATGGTGCGCTCGACATGCACATATGGTGCGACGCTCCGGAGGTACGAGGACTCGAAGCGGAAATCTGGGACGGGCCGTGGATGATGGGCGTGATGCGAGTGAGGGTGCGGACGCTCCAGCTTTTGTTCAGATATATGGGACTCGTATACGTAGCGGCGGCTGGACTCGAGCTCAGGTTCGTCGTGCATGTCTGCGAACGCTATGGCTAGTTGGCACCAGGTCGGCCAACGATGGTGCTTGTAGCAGGACCCAGGTGCAGCAGCTCCCGCCTGCGCGTCTACTGAGATGATATCACGTGATTTTCAGCGCCGAGCATGGGTGGGTCACGGTTGCGCAGTGCGCAATACTTACGATGCGTTGAGCGACGGCCGTCGGTCGAAACATTGGACAGAGTCCGGCATCTACTCACGGGAAGGATACTGATGCGTGCATAACCAAACATGTTCCAGTGAAAAGGTCCCAATGCGTATTTTCAACCCGTGATATCGACTCCGAGGCTGCTTGATAAGTAGCACTTGTACATCTTGCCTTACGGCTGGTCCCACCTCGCAAGTCCTCCGTGCATCAACAGCTTCAGTAAGATTTGGCATAATAATATACATTACAAGTGATGCTATACAACAACTCCGTCTTGTCCGATGTTAAGCCCCCCCTCTTGTAGTAGTGTTGTACAAGTAGTGTAGATCACGGCTTGCGCTCGCCCTGCATCGTCGCCCTGACGTCGGCTGAGGTCATGCGCGCATCACTTGTGGTGGCATTTAGGTTCCCTCCTCCCTCCTTAGCAGTCTCTGCAGTTTGGAGACAAGTCAGAATAGTCCATCGCACGAAAGCCAAAAGAAGACGTACTATAGATCGACACAGGTCCCTCCTCACGCTTCGTTTGTACACCAGCAACGTACATATACCCTAGAGTCGCTGCAATCGCAGACACCATGCCGATCGCCTGCAACGATATCGTTCTGAGATATGAAAGTGAGTGAGGGGTATCTTGTGGCAACGCACCAAGCCCTTTCCCTTGCCGCGTGGCCTCGTGCCCGCATTAAGGTTCGTCAATGGCTTCGGATGTGAGGACATGGTTGGTAAAATTGTGAGGTTTTTTTATGAAGGGAATGTGTATAGGAGTTTGTGGTTGAAAGTTAAGAGCACTCGTTCGAACGGAGTACTACTTACGGGTAGGAGACCCGACCCTGTCCTCAGTGACGTCATATCAAACGCTTGGTGAAGTTGGCGCGAACGGCAGCAACGTAGTAAACGTGGCATTCCATGCATTTGATGTGGGATAACTGGGTGGTTATGATTACTACCATGATTCTGAAGAACTCAAGATGAAACGCAGAATAAAAGAAAAAAATCAATCCGTGCGAACGCCACACGCTGACAATAGGGTTCGAACCTATGCGGGCGATGCCCAAGTGATAGTGAAATGCACGTTCGGCCATTCAAATCACTCGCCTTAACCACTCGGCCATATCAGCTAACTCACAACTGCCCATCTCTTTACTCTATCGCCAGAGCGCAAGGTCAGTGGATCGGAACTCATGAGAGACTATCACGATATAGCTGCTAAAGTCGTTTCATGATCGAAATAAACCTGGAGAACTCCCGAGTCGGATAAAGCAACTGAGTCCCAGCGTATTGTCCGAAATATCGTGAACGATGAACTTATTCGATGATTGAATTTGAGGAGGGCGCTTGCGGGGTGCTACTAACAGGGCGCTTGAGGTATATAGGGTTGACAGTGCCTCTCACCTCGGAGTCTTCATCGCCCTCCTCCCCCCATTCCGCTGAGCTTGCGCCAGCTTTCCCTAGAGATCACATACATACCCCCGAGCAATGCAAGTGCAGCCGCAACACGCACGCCTTAACACTTACCACGGCACCAAACGGCAACTGCTGGGCAACCAGGCGGGGCAGGCGCCCCCAGCATGGCGCGTGAACCAGACGGCGCAGGCAAAAAAGGCGGTCGGATCGTCCGCTGTGGACTCGGGGAGCAAGATCTTATTGAGCAGGCTGCCCTTGGATGTCTCAGAGGACGAGGTACAGGTGTGTCTGCGTCGTCGGCATTGGTGCCAGGATGATCGTGGCTCGTGCAGCCACTCGTCCTTCGGACTCGCGCAGCTGATTCACTCGCGGCTTATGAATAGGTGCTCTTCGCTAAGACTGTGGGGCCAGTGAAGGATGTGTTCCTGGTGTATAACTCCCAAGGGCGATCGAAGGGCATGGCAGTCGTGACCTTCCAGCGCTCAGCAGACGCGACCGTCGCGCGGACAAGGTACAACGGCAAGATTGTTGACGGAAGTCAGTGTGGGCGTGGCACCCCGTACATTCACACTGATTTCTAGGCGCAGAACGTCCGATCAAGATTGAGATAATTGTCGACAAAGATGCACCCGCGCAAAACGCTCTGGCAGTCCCACAATTGCCGTCTCTCCTCGCACGACTAGGGGGCGTCGCTGTCCCAACACCATCGGTCAAAGGTGCTCCCAGTGGTAATCGTGCTGCTGTGAACGGCGCAGCACACCCACCGTGCGTGACCTAACAGTGTGCTAACTAACACTTGCTCACACCCCGCGTAGTAAATTTCAGAAAGCAGCAGGAAAAGCAGCGGCAGTACCTCGCGCTGCTGCACAGCCTACCACTACGAAGGCGAAGCTACGCGCAAAGAAGGGCCCGAAGCGCGTGAAGAAGAAAACGATAGCAGAATTGGACAAGGAGATGGAAGACTACCGAGCGACTGCAGACACCGAGATGGACGCCGCAAGTTGAACGGGTTCCTTCGTGTTTCCTTCCTTTCTTTCGCCATTTTCTCATGTTTTATATGTCCTTCGTGCTGCGCATACGACTCTCTGGGTTCTCCGTCCTGAGTTTCGACCATTCTCCAGCTTCAGGCTGCTGCTGTAAATACTGTATCCTGCTGTGTTATCTCATCTGATAAGATAAGATGAATGAATGCTGCGACCGGGCAGCGCGCTGCTGGGAGCGGACGCGGGTCGTCCGAGCTGCTTGACCCTGGACCTCATCCACTACACGAGCCATGGTCGCACCGCTATACACGACCGCCTCGGGTCTCCTCTTCCATGCCGGAAAGATCCTCGTGCTCACCGTCGGGCTCCCCGCGCGGGGCAAGACGCACATCTCGCGCGCGCTGGAGCGCTATCTGCGGTGGACAGGTGTGAAGACGACCGTCATCTCGCTGGGGGACTACCGCCGGAAGGTCCTCGGCGGCGCGCAGAAGGTCCCGCCGGACTACTTTACCCTTGGTACGCCCCGCGAGTTGTCGTGCGTGAGCCAGTGTAACCGTTCGCAGGGCCAAAGAGTCCCGAGACGCTTGCGCTCCGCCAGAAGGTCTCGGACGGCTGTGAGCAGCTCATCTGGGATTTCTTCGACTCGGGCGGCCAGGTGGTCATCTATGATGCCAACAATGGGACCAGAGAGCGCCGCCAGACCATTGCGGAGAAGTTCGACAAGGCAGGGATCCATATCGTCATGCTAGGTCCAGCGTTATCTGTTCGCATGGGTTGCGGTGTATTCTGAGACGACTTAGAATCCCTGTGTGATAACGAGGAGCTTATCATGGCGAACATACGAAGTGTCAAGATCTCGTCTCCTGATGTATGTCCTCCGCGGCCCATATCTGGTGTATATCGGGACGCTAAACGAACGGCGAAGTACCGCACCTGGGATCCGGAGAAAGCTGTCGCGGACTACTACAGTCGTATCAAGAATAATGAAGCGCACTACGAGCCTGTAGAGGAGACTACTTGGCCATATATTCGTATCATGAATGTGAGCATCGCCGTTCTAACGGCGGTTTCGATGATCCCAAACCCCATATTTAGGTCGGTGAGAAGATCATGGTCAATGTAAGAATGAATCGTACTCCGCATTCGTGAATGTTCGCTCATTGGACTACCAGAACATCCGAGGTTATCTACAGGTATATTATAATGCGACAGTAATTTCGCATGTTCTAACCTGAACAACAGTCAAGAGTTGTCTTCTTCCTCATGAACATCCACAACAATTTCCGTACAATCTACTTCGCACGAGTACGGAGTCCCTTGTGTAATATTCCTTCGGTGTACTGATGGTCCTCACTCAGTCCGGCCAGTCGCTGATCGAGCATTCGTACAAAGCAGATTCAGACCTGTCCCCCGCCGGCTGGGAGTACGCCGCGCGCCTGAAGGAGTTTGTGCTCGATCGGCGTGCCAAGTCGCTCCAGCAGAGGGGCATCGACCCCACGACGCGTCGGCTCGCCGTACGTCTCGACCACTTGCCCGCCGCAGACCATGTCTCACCCTACATAGGTTTGGACTTCGGCTCGCCGTCGCTCCCACCATACTGCCTGGCCGTTCCTCAACATCACTGCGGACGATCCCGAGCCTCCCGCGAGGGTCAAGATCGTCGAGCGGCCCCAGATGAGCGAGATCAATCCCGGGGTCTGGGATGGACTCTCGCCGGACCAGGTGAAGAAGTACTACCCAGATGAATGGGAGAGGTTCGTCAAGGACCCGTACGCCTATCGCGCCCCGAGGGCTGAGAGCTACCACGACCTTTGCGGTGCGCATACTCAGCAGCGTGGCTACCTTGAACTTGTCTGATCACCGTGCCCGATTCACAGTCCGGTTGGAGCCAACGCTCGTTGAGCTCGAGCGCGAGCGGGAAGATCTGCTCATTATCGGGCATGCGTCGGTCATCCGCTGCATCCTTGCGTACCTCATCGGTCTCCCCGTGTCGGAGATCCCTGCGATAGAGGTCGCACGTGGTGACTTGATCGAAGTTGTCCCAACTTCATACGGCGTGTACAGTCAGGCGTACCACTTCTGGGACGGGCCCGGCCGTAGTGACAACGGCGGTGGTGTTGGCAAGGATGAGAAGAATTTTTACGAGAATTACGCAGAGGATACGCAGGGGAAGAGGAGGCCCGAAGGGTCATCGAATACCGTAACAGCATGATATTCCATCCGATCGATAGATAATACATTTGTAACATCATGTAGCAGTATAATCATTCCGGCCCATGTATCGCTTCGTGAGTTTTGTCAAGTGCGAACACTCTTGACACTAGAGCAGTCCTGCTCGATGTCGCCTTTCTTGTCGGAACCTGCGTCACTGGTTCTGGACGACGTCTCCTTTACGACGTCCATCTCGGATAAATCTACCTCCTCGAATGTCGCCGAGGCACCTTTTGCGGGGAACAGGTAATTCAGCGACCAGTATATGACGGCAGATACACCGAACCCTGTGAAGAAAGACATGTCGTATATTCTGGTGGCAGCTAAGGGGACTGCCTGACCGGCTGCAATTGCATCAAATTGAGTGTATCACTTGAACGCAATGATGATCACTTACTGGCGCCGGCGAAGCCAACAACGTTAATCAGGATTCCCGCGATGTAGGCAGTATATGCCCTAAAATACTCGAATCAGCTCTAGAAAGACATCACAGGCTGACCATAATCACCTGAAATTGACTCCATACGTGTACCAGTACCAGCCAGCTTCGTTCGAGTGGTACAGGTCCTTCATCCTATAGTGGCCTTTGCGGATAACGTAGTAATCCGTGATCTGGAAAATCTTGCGTAAATGGACAAGTGCGAGTGGCTACCACATCATATTCACCATGACGCCGGCGATGGAGCTGAGGAATACCGAATATGCCGACAAGTACGACGTGAAGTTGTTGCTGCTCTTCAGCAAATTCCACGGCAGCATACATAATCCAACGATGGCCGCCACGTAGCCCCCACGCCGGATGTTCTGATAAGTATTGATCAGTCATACGAGACCCCATGGGAAGTGATCAGACTGACAATGAATCGGGGCATCAGCGCCGTCAGATCACATCCAGCGCTAATCGAATTGGCGGAGATATTTGTTCTAATCGGCGCACATAAGCATTCGTGGATACGATCAAGGCGGATGGTACACTCACCCTAACTTTACTCCGAAGATCATGATGAGGGGTGAGATCATACCGACAACATTGGAAAAATACCTGCCTGTGCGATGATGAACGAGGCCGAGATGAACCATACCTGCGGAATCTGGTCAGCATGTCGCAGGTTGAGGGCGATGATACAACGCCTACACCGAATCTTGTAGCATGTGAAGGTGAATCATCCAAAAAGCGTCCCAGCAGATCGATTGGCGACCAGATAGCTTCCCCATAAATTGTCTGTGATGACGAACTAACGATTATGCCGAAAAAGCTGACGATCGAAAATCCCAGGGGAACGGAGATGAGCTGAGGGAGAACGGCATCTGATGGTTTTCTGGAACGAGATGCGAAATCCGGAGCGTTCCTGCAGGCGCGTTTTTCAACTCCGTCATCAGTACCGGCACTCTATCTCTTGAGACTCACGTCACTAGCGTTGCCATATTGCTGATACAGGACATGATGCTTGAAACCATCGACCATCCTAATGCTGAGCCCTTTTGTTGTGATGGTTGGTTGATGACGGGTCCGACCCCATGCGCCTTGACAATGCACCAAATGAAGAACGTGATACCCGCAATCGGGACTACAACGGCTTTCAAGGTAAACAAGTGTCGACTTGTGGGAAAGCAACAAGTGTCAAATCCCATCATGGACACGAAGACAACTGAAACTCACATCTTGTGGATAGGGAACCAAATCGCTGGGAGTGATATAAGCCAAAAAAGAAAGAAACACATGAAGTCCCGTGTGGTGGTTCCAGAGGACGCAGGCAAAGAATTAGCTGATAATCCGCATTAGTTACGTCCGGCGACCTGTAGTCGACGAGAGCATACGGATGTTATTGACGCTGGGCCACATCGCGCGCAGCATCACCAACACACAGGTTCCGCCGATGCTAGCTTGCACGCCGTACCAGATACTGTCCCGGTGTTGAGTTTGAATGCCGATATTATCATATATGAAACAACCCTTACCACGCCATCGCAGCGCGATTGAAGACGCACCACAGACTACCCCATATTCCGAAGCTCGTACGTGCAACGACGGGGAAGGTGATGTGGAAAATGGCGCCAGGACGAGCGTTCAGCACGATAAAGGGCGCTACGACGCCATAGCCTATCCATACACAAATCCAGGCCTGCCACCAGGATAGCCCCACAGGCATTTGAATCATCGAAGACACAATCATCCATCTGAGATTGAGCACACACATGAGATCGAATGGTCACTACATCCGAGGGTAGTCAGCTCACTCACGTGTTAATATTGAAGCTATCTGCGATCCAACTGGTAAAGATGTGTCAAGTGTCGTAACTACTATGGTAGGACATCCACCTACAAAGCGACGAAATTCCAGCTGGC
This sequence comes from Gelatoporia subvermispora B, assembly GCA_000320605.2. Taxonomy (NCBI): domain Eukaryota; kingdom Fungi; phylum Basidiomycota; class Agaricomycetes; order Polyporales; family Gelatoporiaceae; genus Gelatoporia; species Gelatoporia subvermispora. The sequence goes on from KB445800.1 coordinate 634,939, forward strand.
CCACGTTCGCTTTTCGGATCTTACGGGTAACAAGTCCTCGTTCTAGCAAGCGGCGAGTCAGCACTTGGGTTTCGACCAGCCACACCAGACGCTCACCATCAACATCATTTCACTGTATGACTGTTCTCCATGAGGCAGTTCAGCCTTACGCACCAGGCTCGACGCCATCTGAGGAAGAGAGGCCAACATCCTGCCCGCCGACGCCAACACACTAAAGGGCTGTGGGTGTCTACAGCAAGATGCGGGGAGTCATAGTCATAGTCCGCATACTTCTTATCTCCAGCAACGCGGCCTGTCATTGAACCTAAGCTTGATAGGCACGCGACTCCAGCGGCTCGACTTAGCGGCTGGAGTCCAGCCAGTGATGGAAGCGCAACTCTACCATTCGTCCACTGAACATGGTCTGTAGCAGATAAGATAGCGGTTTCTTCCATTCGACCCGCACGTGATTCATCAGTTCGCGGATAAACGCATGGATCAGAAGCAAGGTGTGGGAGCCACTCGTTGACACCTGGCGATTGACAGAGCAGTACTAATATACCTACACACCTACAAGTACAGAGGGAGTAATACAAGTTCCGGGGTATGATGCACCAACCTTACGAAATGAACACTTTACGTAGCGCTGAGAATTCGCATTGCTCTCCTGTGCGAGGACATGTGACAAACCCATCGTTCTTCGCGGCCATCTCTCCCAGTGCCTGTGTAGAGGTACATAAATGTTGATGGAAAGCGAAATTGCAAAGACAAACCTCTTTCGAATAGACTTGACCGCTCTGAGGGAACGCCATAGGCATATTGTCCGCGTCCATGATCTTTCCGTTCAATCTGCACACAATTGTGGAGTTGACGTGGTGACTGAAGGGAACTTCCTGGGCGAGCCGACCAAGGTCAGGATCACAAATCGGACAGTCCGCATTCCTCGTCTCCGGATCATAGCACGTCGGAAGTTTCAGCGATGCCAGACCGGCGTACATGGCAAGGTGTAGCAGAGGTTCTGTAGGTAGGGTACTGAGATTGTAAATCGCCAAACGGAATGAATCCGCGAGATTTTTCCAGCGGCCCTTATCATACAGACGCTGCGGAAATGAATAGCATCAGGGACATGATAATTCTGAGCGAGATGAGTTCTCACTTTGTAAGGTCCGCAAGTAGTCTTGGGCGGGAAGCACAGTAGAGCCGCCGCTGTTCGAATCTGTTGTTGATGGGTGCTTTGCCATGCGATCAGATGTTTCTTGGAATATGCTATTGCTTCTATGCGCTTCCCGGTTCGTATTAATTCAATATATTCTTGTAAGCGCAGGTCAAACTCTAGCGTATTCTTGTAGCATCATCAGCGGCGCGTGAAATCTAAGCAAGCTAGTTTCACTGACCTTGATCTTTCGAAGGGCGTTCCTGTTCTCACTGCACCACGCCAGGGCTTCGGTACAGCTTTGATTCCTCAGGGCGTCCTCTATACGGCGAATATCTGAGAACAGGTCGATGTCTACCAGTCTCTGATGGTCGGTCGTATCAACACGACGTCTGTGGAAATTGGGATATCTTACCTGAATGCCTTTGTGTTCGGCCAGTGTCCTCGCTGTCTGCTCCTTTCCGTTGCGCAGCGCCCAGTCGACTAACCAGCGATCGAGGCGGACATCAGCCCAGCGCGCGAACTCTGGCTCAGTTGTTGATTGAATGCTCTCCACCTGGGCGAGATGTTCCAAGCGCTCCCTCATCACACCAAGGGTGGGAGCTCCAGCACTGTCCTGCAGCTCTGAGAGCTGATGGGACGATCAGTTGACCGCCGCCAACAATCCTAGTACGTGGGCGCACCTTCCGTTTCAGAGTCTCAACTCGTGCTATCATGCCATCTATTCCTTTGGCTGCATCCTCGGCGGTGACGGTCCCCAGGTTCACACGTTTGGACAGGTCGCCACAGGACGTTTGTACCGCCCCAAGCTCTTTCTCGACATATTTCTGTGATGTGCGGAATACTTTGCGGTAATCTTCATACGGAACCTAGACACATGCATTACAATCTGTTCCACACACCTAAATGGCGTGACATATACGCACTCGCGCGAAGGGCTGCTCGAACAGCATAATTCCGTCGACATTGAGCCTATTCGCACTCATGGCGACAGCCGCAGGTACGCGAGCGTCAGTGCACTGTGGTTCTATCGAGCTGTGTATATGCGCCCAATCGTTGTCGTCGCCGAGAGCTAGCAATGTCGCGTGTGATGAAGCAGTTCAATGAAGTCCAGTGCTGCACACTGCCGGGTTGCAGAGGCAGCGCGGCCTCGCGCCCTGGTACCGTCGGCCTTTGCCGCCGGGTTCGCACGTGGAGCGGCTACAGTACAGCGCTTATGTTTGCCGCTCATGCCACATCTCGAATTCACAAAGCAGAAGTGTGGTCTTCAGCCATAATTCTGGCAATAATTCAATTTACGGAGCTATCCACATTCGCAGGTGTATGTGAAATTGTGCATCTATCCCGAGCGTAGAGGCCAAATATCAGTGATCAGTAATCAGTAAAGTGTCCGAGTCTCCGACATCTGAGACAATCACACTCGCCAACTTGTCGCCAGATCACGTCTACAGGGGTGCGCAATCGAAGAGAAAGACGGAGTTACATTACCCAAAAAATACATCATCTGTGCGCTGTTCTGCTCCGCCGAGTACACATCAAGGGAGTTTCTCCGTAATCCATGTTGTCCGGATGGAACTCACAGCGTTTGCCACGCTCCTGACGTACTTCGAAATTCGCTCCATCATACGCGGATTGAAATCGTAGCTCACCTCCTCCACTTCGCGTCCGAGGCATTTAGGCCCCCATGGTCTGTGCGACGGCTCACGATCACTGAGGCACGTATATTTGCGCCTATCTGAGCATCGGATACCTGCATCGCGCGGGATATCAGAGCTGATAGAGTGCCATCGCAACGCTCCACCTCGGGCTTCAGACTCGGTGCGCGGCATCGTCAAGAGCCGTTCAGATGTATAACGTATAGACCCACCTGCGCGCCTAGCAAAGCGCGCCGCAGCGACATCCAGTCGGTCGAGAGTGTATGTACCATGCATAAGCGTCCACATTGTCATGTGTTAAAATGGCTGTCGTCATTGTGAAGGCATCCTGCGGGAATCAATAATGTCGGCAGTGCTCCATGCCTCATCTGGCCCCTTGGGATCCTATCTGGACAGCCGCGCAAGGTAATTCGGACCTACATGTGGGCATAGCAATCAAAGACAGGCGCTGTTACTGTGAGAAGCATTCTCGGCACTTGTCAGCTTGTATCGAGATCAATTACTTCAGAAGCCGAAAGAGTTCATGACGAGAAGGTATTTCTCGTGTTGGAGGCGGTACGACCGGCCAGCTTACTGATCGTATCGTAAAATCCGAGGGACATACCAACGAGAATGATAGTGTCAGCGTCTTTCGTGGTACGCAGTGATGGCGCTATTCTCTATTCCCGGTGGACAGGCGATTGCCGATGGCTGGATCTCCACAGTGTATCCTGCTAAGTCCCACGAAACACCAGGGTCAAACAATCGTCTCGGGATCACTGCCGCTCTCTATCACTGTGATGAGTCTCCATCCTTCTCACGGGCTCTTCGCCATAGCAAGTTTGATGCGGCCTCAAATCTTACAGCGCATGTACTGGGTTGTCAATTTTTCAAAGGCTAGGTACTGCAAGTTTATACCGGCGGCACAACTTGAGACGCTGAACCACACAACGGGTACAGTGAAGCCTATATCCTAGCTACACGGACTTGAGGCTTGATCTCAAGTACGAGTAAATGTACTGGTATAATCACAGACGCACCAACAATATCCAGGACTACCTACTGGACGTTGTTACAATTCCACTGTCGCGCTGATGGCACGGACAATGTCGAGCATGAGATATCAAACGAAAGATAATCCCGTCATCTCGGAGTTCGGATGTCAGCTGGCTTATTATTCAGGCTCCAGGGGCTGTAGCGTCGAGTGAGCATGCTTCATGGAGAAAGTATCTCGAACGGTTAATGACCCAAGGTGTGAGCGCTTCGCGACGTTCGAATTACAATGCCTTCCATTTTGGGATGGGACCTGAGAAGCACCGGAGTTGGAGCCGAGGCAAGTACCCGAAGGGTACTGGATGTAGAAATGTTCGCGTAGGAGATCACGACGGGTACTAGCAGATTCTATACGGTGATACGCTCGAGATCAGCGGCTGCGGAAGCCTGTTCACATCACCGAGACTGCGGTCCAGGATGTACGCTGACTACATGCGGCCCGGAGAGAAACCGGCGACTCTAGCGAGCGTTGAAGTCGGCAGTGGTGTGATGAATGATCTGGAATTGAGGCGATGTATGCGAATTGACCTTTGGTAGCCTGTGTGTCTGCTCGAATCTACCGGGATCCTAAAGACATAATGTGAAGACGGAGAGTCGGAGACCAGAGATCACCTTGAGACCGAGCAGAATTGTATCATCATGCAAGCAAGCTCTCGCGTCTGGGCACGTATGAGCTCCGCTTTTTCGAATTTCGGCGGGAGGAGAGGAAAGGACTGGAAGCGTTGCCGCGATGTGAGGGAGGAGTTGTTTCAACATCGCCACGCGACGCCCACGCGTGTCTGATCTTGATTCGGTGCGCTTGATTGCCACGTGCGAAATCCAGTCGCGTGGCTGTCACATGGCTGTAAAGAGGTTCGCTTCCTTTGGTGCCTTGAGCTGGTAGATCCACCATCGCCAGCCATCTCCTCGTGAACAATCAGCCACTCTTTGAGCTCCAGGTTCTTGTGGTCAGTACAGGCTTCGATAGTGATGCCCAATATAAGAGCACAGCCCCAACAAGGGATTCGGGGATTGTACCTTTCTCAGTTTTGGGCTGCGAATTCTTGATGTCCTTGGTCACACGATTCGAAGTGACCGAGAAGTCTGCAGATTTCCACGTGGATAATTCGAAAAACACGGAAATGCGATAATACGATGGATGATGCAGGAAAAAATACAGCGTCCTTGAGGACAGCCCAACTCGATCTTACATTACATACGTGTTGCGTAGCGCATCCCTGATCGGGTTACGGATCTCATTGGGTTCTCTGAAACAACTGCTCGCCGAGATTACCGTGACCGTTGAAATCTCAGGCGCAGCGCACTCTCGTCTCCAACTCCGCACTTCTCAGTATGTCTCCCCAACTTGGAATCACCACCGGGTCTCCTACGTGGGCGCTGGTAAAAACCGTGCTTGGTCGGTGCTGTTGAAACTGCCAGGCGATGTCCCTGTCTACAACCTCTCGAGCGTGCCCACCATGGCTCGCGCCCAAGGTGTGTATATATATCGTCGTCCAGCACTCCTCATCGTCACTCACATCCCCTTCACTCCTAGATCGAGGCATTCGACACTCTTACTCACCTCTCATTCGAAGTCAGCATGAATCCCTTTACGCAAGGTGGTTGGGGCCAAGGCCAGACCAGCACTACACCGTCGATTTTCGGTGCCCTACCATCCCTGCCCACATCTAGCTCGATCCCGCGGTCCATGCAGCCGGACAATGTCACGTACCAGTTCACCTCGTTCAACGCGACCATCCTGAACTGCTCGATCATCGGCCCTCAGTCCCGCGTCGCCTACCGCATTGTTACCGAGACGTCTGTCCCCTCCTGCACGATCTGGAAGGATAACGAGAGCCGCAGCATTGCCATGGTCCAGTGGCAGCCGAACGCTACACTCGAGATACGTGGCGTCGCGCCCAGGCAGCGCGTCCGAGACTGGCTCCGCCTCTCCCCCGATCAAAGGTTAGCGAACAAAACCGTTGCTTGACCTGCGAGAGCCTGACCCATTCCATCGACTTGCAGTAAGCGCACTATGGAAGTTAAAGGCACTCAGTACGCCTGGGCGCCCATGGACGGATTCATCTGTGTACGCCCGTATTTCCTGCCCTTTTTGCATGTCATTGACTTTCGCTTAGCTGTACAAGGCCCAGTCCGCCGCCCCGAGGATTCTCGCGCGCGTGGCCCGTGCTCCGAACACGGTTCTTCTAGAACTCACCCAGGAAGCTATAACGCTCGGTCTTCTTGAGCCCGCTCTCGTTGCGACCGTCATGTTTGTCTGCGGCCACAACATTGATTGAGGTCGCGTGCTTTGTCCGCAATTCGTCATTCACATGTTGCTCGTCCTTATTGTATCTTATTCGCTGTTCGCTGTCGTTTGCTGTGACCATAGAGGAGCTCATCACCCGTTGCTGTAGCCATAACTTATCTGCTGTCAATTAGACGAGCAATCGATACACACCCAGACATTGACGATGCCCGAGAGTGATGTTAGCGATAGAGCCGGCCGAGGTCGTTGATTACGAGTGTTTGTGAAGTTTGATATTCGCAAGCGATGTTATTGGACGCCAAAATAATTTGGAGTTACCTCGCGCTGAGAGATGTATCATAAAACAAACCTGCATCTGAGGGGGTAATGGTGATCACGTCGTCGGAATATTTGCCCCGCATGCGTCGTGCGAATAGGACTTGATAGACCCTACACCCGTCGGAAGAGCGGAAATGGCAAGCAGGCGCACCGTGATCGCTGACGTGAGAAATTTCCACGAGAGGGTGCCTTCTATTCAAAATTCGCATGTTCACATCGAGGGAAAACATTGGGAACGACGTGGACAAGGCACAGTGGCAGATAAGTAAAACATATCATCATGCAACCGCAATTGAGCGTAGAAACTTCTCGTATGCCGAGGTCTGGATGTTGCGTAATCGGGTTGATTCATTCATCACGACTGCGCGAATCTGCGACGGTTGCTAAAACGGTAATACGAAGAACTTCAGCATGGATCAAGATATGATACACAGGGGATATAAGACGCACAATTGCAAGCGGCTTAACCTGGTCAAGTCTATGCGCCAGGTTCGCCGTCATTTCTGCGAGAGCTGCGTTGTGCCGTGGATCGCAGCGGTCCAGGAGAACATCGGGAAGGATGCTGATGAGCTGCGGTACGCTACGTGCGAGCTGCTCTAGCTCCGCGGCTTCAGCGGCATCAGGCACTGCATTTGTCTCCGCGAAGTGGTCGCGGAGCTCCGGCAACCGTGTCATCGCGTGCACATAATCCAAGAAGAGCTATGCTAGAGGGTCAGGAGAGCCTAAAACTCGATGAATACATCCCGACCTTGCCACGGAGATGCCATCCGTCTACTTGGTGGCCGTTGAATCTAATGAAGATCTCCTTCAACAATGCCAGGTCTTGCCGGATTACCGCATCAGGTGCCAGTTCTAGAACGGCTAAATCATGTGCAGCATTGTAGAGGCCTGCTGCAAGGTACAATTCGTACGCCGTAAACACGTCGCCACTGTACAGTGCATGCACAGCCTTTGTGAAGGTGTGTCAATCGCCGCACAACGATCAATAATGACTGCGGCGTACCTTTGCCTCATTGAGCCACGCCATCGGAATCTTGAGACTGCCCACAAGTCCGCGAACAGTCCAGTCATCGAGGCTTGCCGCGGAGCGCGTGAGGAGCTCTTTGATGGCTTTCCGCCTCCTGCGTTACGGCCCGTCAGTAGAATGCAGTGTGGCCCAATTTGTTAACCTACCCTGCTGACCCCTCAATGTGCAGAAGGACAAATGCCGCCTCCTGAATCATGCCCGCTTGCTCCAACTGCATCGCGTAGCTGTTCGCGAGCAGGTCCGCACTGGGGCTGTGCCCCTCCACTTGAGATTCTCCCGCGTCCATATTGTCATCGGGATGAGGCGGCATGCCTCGGTCGGCAAAGTCCCTGATGCGCAGACATCGTGAGAGGATGATGTAGAGATGCCACGAAAGGCTGTAGTCCACGGGAGACGCGCTGAACGACCACGGAGTCAGCACTTGCGAGAGGGAGCATGCCGGATCTACAAATAGCCTGATGAGTGAATAGAGCCCATCCGATATCATGCCCGCCGGGGCTTTCCAGACCACCGAGTGCTCTGATGCGGAGCGCAAAGGTGAGGGAGCAGATATCGACGACGACGTCGACGGCGACGCCCACACCTTCTCGTAAGAGTGGAAGGCGTCTATAACCGGTGCATCCATGGGCTCGCCGTACCAGAGATGCAGGCCGAAGGCGCGCTTCCAGTCCAGGCCGCCCGCAACATTGACATCACGGCATTGCTCCAGACCGCTGCCCTTGGAACCCGATTGGATGTGTACGTTGCCACTGAGAAGCGAGTAGATCTTCCGAATGTTGTCGCCAATGTGCAAGTCAACGCGTTCATCGTGCCAGATTCGCAGCTGCGCCTTCACGTCCTCTCTGAACTCGGCATCCCCCGGAATTTGCGACATGAGAGAAGCAATTTTGAAGTTACCGCCGTCCATCGCCGCCTCGCATGCCTTCTCAATCTGATACCCGGTAAGATGGGTGAACACAACCCCAGCCCAGTCGGTGCTGGGGTCGTCCCGGAGCTGCGCATCCACTGACGCGGCCACAGCATTCTTGAGCCACTTCGAGAGCGCGGCCTTCCGGCGCAACTGGGCAACATGGTTTTGGATATCAACACTTGTCGACACCGGCAGACGCAACGGAATGCCATCAAAGAGCGCACGCCCCAAGCGGAACAAGTCCGCCTCGAATGTGTGGTCCGATGGCGGGAAATATGGGAGGAAAGTGGAGAAGGTCAGGTCGCTGGATGGGATGGCGCAGGGGACGTCATCTGCGTCAGGCTCGATGCGCGTGCACTTGAGGTGGTGCGAGAGGAGTTTGCCAGCGGTCTCGGAGACCTCATCCATAGAGCCCGAGACAAGTGGCACAACGGTCTTCTTGATTACCGAAGAATTTGCAGAGGTCGTTCTACAGGTGTAAAGTCAGCGATGTACGAGCCAATGCTCTGTGCCACGCACAGTTTGGTTTGTGGGCCGCATAGTTGGCCCAGGTGCACAAGGGTTCCCCCCGGGCCCCAGCCGACGCGGAACGACCTGCCAAGAGCAAGGCCGGCATCGACGTAGGCTGCCTCGTTCCCAGTGACAGCAGAATCAGAGCTCTCGACGCGTGCATATTTCCGAGACGGGCGGAACGGGGTTGGTTCGATATCTTGTGCGAACGACGCCCTCTGACGCCACACTCAGAGATGCATCAGCACACCACGAAAGTATTGGACGCACCTGACGCGACTCCCCTCGGATCCCCTCTCCCTCCGAGTCTCTACTATGCTTCCGGTGTGATGCGCTCGAAAGAGAAAAGGTCTTGCGCGACGCAGGTTGGGTGGCCGCCTTAATGGCCGCCTCTTCCTCTGGTACGCGGAAGAAAGCGGCCTGCATGACATGCACTTTTTGAGGATCTATGCCGAGCTCTCTGGCCCGGGGAATGATACTTGGGTTGCCGGCCGAGTGTGCAGGGGGTGGTGACTTTGACGATGCTGCGAACTGCACCGTAGGCCTCGCGTTAGGCACATCCTCCTCTTCTTCGTCGGGGCTTGAGAGCCTGCTGGGGCTCCGTTTCCGACTGGCAGCAGAGACTTCCAATTCATCTTCGACCATAGAGGAGTCGGATGCGGAAACATCGTAGTGAACGCGCCGGTTGTCCACGGAGGGCTCTGAGGCGATTGAAACGTCGTCCTGTTCATCCTCGCTGTCAGTGGAATATGCTCTAAAGCGCGTCATGATGGGTATAAACAAAGGGTGGACCAAGTCTGTCTGTCTGAGCGTGAAACTGGAGAGCGGGGAGAGACAAGTTGTGCGTTGAGCCACACGCACCGGCGTCTATGGTGGCACGTGAATCAGACGCTGGCTGAAGGCCCGACTGGATTCGACTCTGTCACGGATTCCGCTTCAATGCACTCGAAGAACGCTGCAATCCGGCGCATCAACGCATCGGACTTAGTACAGAGGCAAGATACGCGCCCAGCATATGTGCATTGCCTGGGAGAGAAGCTACAAATACAGGGCTTACTATGGTACGAGTACAGTAAAGAGAGCGCAGAGCATGAGGGCATACGAACCGATGACAGAACACAACAGTGGATCAATGAAGGAACATGTTGGAAAACCGGGGATCGTGAGAGAATTCTACAACGTCGTTGACCAGCTTCATGTCTGTGGGTTTGAAGATCAGCATGGAACTTAAAGGTCGAACCGCCACCTTTGCGTACCCAGATTGTCTCCAAGGTCGATGCATGCCTGCATCTTGATCGTAGAAGGATCTTGGACTGTGCCAATGATCTCGATGTATTGCGAGGTTATGTCAACATCCTGAACCAGTTGCGTGTTCATGTGTGACGGAAATCACTCCAAAAAGTACTATGCTTACCGGAAGCAGGCGTGCTATGATCTCGCCCCCATCGCTCGCTTGTACTTTCGCAGTGTCACCATTGACCTATCCGTGGAGCGAATTACGACGCGTTGCATAGTATGGACGCCAACATCGTGGACGTACCGCAAGCGCTTTGCATGTCAGTCTGACTGACCGTCCAATGTAGTCGGTCAATCTTGCAGAGTTTATCCTTGGAGTAGCATGTTCAGACATCTTTCCGAGGTTAATGAGCCGGTAGTAATGTCCTGTCGATGAGACTTGGAACGACTGCGAAATGGCCAGGAAACAAAACGCGACTCAGTGGGGATCGCGTTACGTGACCGTGATGCAGCGCGTCAGTCACAGTCACGTCTTCCAAGGAGGCAAGCGTGACGCCGTGGTACAACTCGAAGTTCACAAGTCGACTTCTTTCACAGACGTCAACGGCTCATGTGTTCGTGTATGGGGTTTAGGCCAGTGACATTGTTCCAGATATATAAAACGCTGCTACTTGCTTCAGAACTCCGGGAGCCAGGTCTTGAAGGGGAGTATGTACCATCAAGTAGATTGGATGCACCGACGAGTCCATATAATTTCAGGACATCATACGGCGGACGATGGTCGATACCGATCGGAGCAGACCAAGCCAAGGCGACCCTTCGAAGCTTCATTGGCTCGAATCTGGATGGTATCTTCAGAACACCAGGGTTAGGACCAGATCGTAATCCAGCAACAGATCTACCGAAAGTTCAGAACGCCAGTGACTTGGAAAGTCCGGGAGTGGAAGGCGGAACCAGACTTCTACTCGGACATCCGGACTTTACAATTCACTGACGTCCTCCAATGTTAATGCTCTCCGAGTTAATCTCGGCTCGAGCGCTCCTCGACCATGCGCCCCACTGCTCGCAACACTCAATCCGAACGGCATCGCCTGTAGCCTCTTCGGCCGTGGGGACACTGCCTCATCATCATTAGCTGTATTGCCCCTGGCAAGCTCCCTTCGTAAAATCATCAGTTGCTCACCAGTGCCTAAACCAGCATTCGGTTATCTAGCCAATCTATGGGCACCAGTTCTTCTATATCAACATGGCTGTAACTCGTGGCAGTTCATCGCAAGGTCAGGCGGCAGCATGGAAGCCATGCTGCAAACGCTGGGCTTAAGTCCTCCCCAAGGCGTCTTTGATAGCGCGTCTTCCTCTCGTCTCCATTCCCATCGAATGCAGCTTGCGACACGGCCTTCTTGAGCCTTCTCTACCGTATTTTGGGACTCTTATAAAAAGTACTACTGAATCCCTGTGCTATCCACGCAAGACGCTTGCAAGCGGGTCCGTTTTTTCTTTGGAGATATATTTTTTGAAAGAGGAGGGAAGGTGGAGGAGCTGGAAATTCGAGAGTCTGGTCTCAAGAACGGGTGACAGCGCCGGTCTCGCGAAAATACAATTCTCAAATAGACGCCTCCGCTGAGGCCGCGACTACTGCATCGATATGCCCGAGCAAAGTCCCTGTGTTAGCTGCCCCCATGCCTATACGTGGCCCCTTAGAGGCGGAGCCCATATCAGCTCATAGATCGGCGGACCCGCCACCGAATCGGCATACACCCGACACGTTGCTGCGATCGCCACCAAGCAGCGGGAGCTTGCGTCGCGATGTTGTGTACTCCTCGACCTTCACTTTTGCGCAAAACATCGATCTTATCCCAGGCGTGGGTGACCACACATCAGGCCCTACAGAAAATGTGCAGCACGAACCGAGGGAGTCCCAGTCGTCGGCGCGGGCGTCATCACGGAGCGAAATTTTGCACGTAGCCACGCTGACCGGTGCTCGCTCTAGATCTCCTACACACTATCTCGTCACTTGCACTTCTCGCCCTATACTCAAGTCATACCTAGCGCTCTAAATGTACTTCTGCCGTGCGCTTCGTCGACACCACCCGAAACCGAGGTTATCCAGCCTACCGCTGAACGAATGATGTACCCAATCTCTGCCATACAGCGTTATGACAAGGGTATAGCCGTGTATGTGTATACCAATATTCTACGCAAAAACGACCTGATTGTAGGTTGAGACAGCGAGAGAAAGCGAAGTGAATATATAGTGAAACCGCTCACCATGGACTTCCATCTGTACGTGTTTGCTGATCAATCAAAGCCACCTCCAAATATTGAACAATCACAGGGAGAACTTACCGTCAGCCTGGGAACCACATACTCATCCCGAAGGTGCCTTGTACTGGTGCCTCCTTGACAGCCACAGGGTGCGTGCTCACCAGTGTGAAACACGACGCTAGGCTCATCTTGCTTGGCCCATGCAGCGTGTCTACACCGATGCATACTTCTGCGACCCAAGCATTGCCGCCGAGATCGCTGCGTTCCTCGTGCAAGTTGACGACATTATTCACTACCAAAGCGTGCCGTTGCCGCCTGACTATGAATCTGTGCTCAGTGGAGAAACAGTCAGATGGTGTGGGACATTACTGGTGTTATTACTTCGTCAACCACGAGAATAGGTGTCTCTTTTGGTTACACGAATTTAACATTAGTCCCGACATAGCAGGAATACAAGGTGCTACTTCAGCGGCGCACATTAGTATGTGCCTGTCTAATACCTCTAACTGCGTCAAACGTCACCGTCTTATACCTGACAGAACACGAGATCGAAACAAAGTATTGGTACGTAACACGCGAATCTGGAGGTTAGTAGCATTCTATTGCACCACGTTCCTTAGTCTAATCAGTACCAAGTAATGTTACTTTCTGAGCGCTGCGTCCCTCTAGGACACATTGGGAGATGTTTCCCTACGGACATAAGGTCCCGGAGGCAGTGTTCACAGAGCTCATGGGCACAATCATTTACGGCAACATCGGTAAGCGTTGTCGTGACTGCATCTGCGCTGTGTCTGGTCCTCACGGATCTCATCGAAGATCGAATGACCAGCACGGTCTCTACGGTTGCTTACAATCCAGAAGAGCTGCACCGTATGTTAAGCTTCGTTAGCAGTGCCAAAGGTCCGTCATGCTAGTTTGTCGACGTTGTATCAACTTATTGGTACAAACAGACCTAGGAGATACCGATCATACAGCATCACTTATGGGTAAGAATATCCGACACAAAAGGTTTTTCCTTAATCACGCTTTCTGTCAATCTAGGACGCTTGATGTGCATCTTTGGTTAGCAGCGTACCGTACACCATGGAAGCGTTCTGACATACTACCCTCGACACACCATCGCTTCCTCAACTTCCATGGACAAGCTACCGCGCGTTTGTGCCGAGACCAGACCATATACGGGCAGTCAAGCTATGTTCGCAGTCCTCTTATCAACATATTGTCTCCCTTCCTCCTCAACGCGCCGGAAGCCTATCTACGTGACCTGGAGCAAACGTGGATCGATGGCATCATTGTTGATGAACAATGGCATAACATACTCACACACATCGTAGGAGGTTGGAAGTATTTTCTTCTGCTGGTACGTGACTGTGGTTAATCATTATCTGCTTCGCACCAAATTGCATTCAGGCGACCATATTGCTCAATGCAAATGTGGCATTCCTTGCCATCCCGAGCGTTGACAATGGTGAACTTACAAAAAGGAGCGCTGCACAGATTGCTAGCTACGTGTCGATGATTTTCAGCATGGGTAGCATGTTACAATCCTTACTTTTGACTCGACAATATCGCGCCAACGTTCGAGATAGCGCAGACAAAGTCGTAGGTGTCTACTTCACAGCTCTTTGTTTATGGCATGTGACAAGGCCGTTGCACCAGGTGCGGTTCCTTTTGAAAGTTCATCCCACATTGGCGTTGGAAACGTTGGCCATTATATATAGCTTACCATATGCACTGCTTATATGGGCGTAAGTCTTGTGTGTGGATACACTACTTCTTCACTAACAAATTGACTCTCAGATCGGTAACCTTCGCCGCCGCCTTTTGTTTCGAGTGCTTCTTGAAGCATGGCGATGTCTCCACGGTGATCGCTGCCATCCCGGGATCCATCGTCGTCTCGTTAATCACTTTGTGTATCTTCACCGCTCGGGAGGAGCACTGGGAAACCGCCTTGCGGATGATATGGTCAAATCTCATGGACGCAGCCGCTTACGTGCGGTCAAAATTTGGTGGAGAATCTACTGCTGCCGTTAATCCGAGAGGCTTATTTGCTCGAATATTCTGTTCAACTGTCCAAGGGGGTGCGCCGCCAAACATGGACACACTTCCTTGGCCCACACTCACGTCCCGTATGAACCTCAAAGTTGAGTACTAGTAGTGTAATCACAAATGTATCACGCTCGCACACGCTACCACGTTCGAACATCAGTGTTTCGTATTGTAACACTCTCGGTATTTCGCATTGCGAAGATATTCTATACGTTCGTGTGGCGAAGCATATGTATCTACGTGTCATCAGATCACAGGCACTAGAATCATCTTGTCGAAAAATCGCGCAGCACTTATAGTGAAGACTCAAGGACCGAAGAAAGAGTCTAGGACCTGCCTGATAGAGCTAAAGCATGCAGGGCAGCATGGAGTACTCGTGGACCGTTGCAGTGAAGACATTGAACGATAATTTCGATTGTCTTGAATACGCTTCCGCATTGCGCTTGCACACAACCATAGATGTGTCGTCGCATACTGATTGTAAATTATGCATTGATGGAACGAGCAGACTAGCATACGTGTATCGATATGCGAACGGGTATATAAGCAGCAGCCATCGTACAACAGGCACTCGCCAGTCTTCCAGTCGTGATGCATCTCGCCTCCCTCCCTATCTTCTTTTCACGTCCCACCACGTCTCAGGCCAAGCACTAACAGCATCTACACGCCTCCCGTGAGCCAGAACCTACAAACTGGTCTTCGCGCCCGGCGGCGCCCCATCAATATCGACATGTCCCTTATCATCCATCACCGCGCTCTCCGTCGACACCGCAATCCCGCGCTCGCGGATCGCAGCCTCCTCCTCCATAGACAGGCCAAGCGGGTCGCGCGGGAGCCACACGACCGGCTGCGGCTCGACGCTCGCGGGGTGGTAAAAGTCCTTCGGGCCCGCCTCCTCGTCCACGCCGCGCATCTCCTCTGCAGGGTCCGCCGACGGATCGCGGAAGTCCTTCACCTGCGGCATCCGCGGCGAGGAGTTCCTGCGTCCGCGTCCGCGCTCGGGGTCCTCGGGGTCGGCAGAGTCGACGGTCGCGGGCGGGAGCGGTTTCCCGAAGGGGTCCGCGTTGGCCACAGAGCCCGCCGTGGACGGCGCGCGCGAGCGGCGGCGGCATTGCGAGGACGCGCGCTTCTCGGCAGCGTAGTCGGCAGAGCCGACGGAGGCCTGGTCGTCACGTTCGCGTTCAGCGACCCTGCGGTTGTCGTCTCCGGCACCGTGGGCGCTCTCTGCGAGCGTAAGGGGCAGGTACTCTGTCAAGGGTCCGTACGAGTTGTTGAGGATAACATTGAAGAACGCCTGTGGGACAACGCGGGACATGTCAGCCGGCCTTCAGGGCAAGGTACCCGCGGATACGTACCGTGAATGCGATGAGGACGATCATGAGGGCGCCCTCAGGAATAGAGGTGTGTACGTTGTCGTCATTTGTCGCGAGGAAGAACAGGGCCGTGAGGCAGATCTGCTGCAGGTACATGCCCACGAAGACTTGCTGGATGGCCTTCGGGAAAAAGAGCCCTCCGGTCTCTCCGGACTGGGGCTGCTCAAGTTGCCACGTGAAGAGGTACTTCCACATGCAGTAGAGGAGGAAGAAGGTCACACACGCGAGACCGTTGATGATGGGCGAAATAATTGAGTACGACCATGCTACAAACCGTCGTCAGCAGGTGGATCCAAAGTACAAGGAAATTTTCACACCCACAGATCACTACAAGTAGCGTGGTCATCGGGAAGAGGGTTCCCCATTTCACACTGCGAAGCGTGTATTTGATCTTATAGATGGAGCGCGGCGTGCTTCCAAGCACGAAGAGCTTCACGTAGTACAGAACCAGCGGAACGACCTGGAGGAACCCAGACGCCGTACCCGACAGGCCCTGGAGAATGACGTAGGTGAGGAAGAAAGTAGATGCCTGCGGCAGATGCTGGGCAAGCAACGATGGGATGTTGCCGGGATCGTTCAATAGGCTAGGAAGCGCAGCGATGATTCCTGAACTGATTGTTACAATCAGGAAGGAGTTCTGCAAAATACAATATCAGTATCGTCTAAATCGTCAACGGCCTGGGGGAACACGTACAATGACTTCAAACAGGAAGTATCTGTCCATGAGACTGAGCTCGACCGCCGTCTTCTTTGGCATGCCCTCGAATCGCGCAAGTAGGCGCAGGATGATGGGGAGGAGCATCATTAAGACAGCGAGCAACACCGGTGGCAGAATACCGGAGATGATACCAACGACGGGGCTCGGGAGCTCGCACAACCACGCGAGCCAGCTGAACTGCGCGCACAGCCCGTGCACATTGCTGACGATACCCACAAAGGCAACGGGGAATGCCCACAGGATAATCAGCCCGAGGGTGATTCCCCAGCTGATCGCCTGGCGCACACGTGCCTCGTACGGGTTGAGGTTGAGGTTCCCCCAAATGACATCGTCCGGTGCGACGCCAATCTGCTTGCCAGCCATACGGTATGGCGCATGGTGTGTGAGACTCTGCGCGGCGAGGTGCGCGGCGACCTGTGTGTTGAAGAGGATGAACGCAGAGTTCAGCGGGGGATATGTCTGCGCGGAGCTGGGGTCCGCCTTGAGGGCGTCCGGGTGGTTTGTCTCCGCGGGGGGAACGCCTGACGAGCGCGCGACGTCCTGCGCGAGGGTGCGCCGCGCGTCTCGCAACGCTGCGTTCGTCTTCGCAATCTCGTCCCGAGCCCAATCGATCGTGTCCACTTCCTTCCCGATGAGCGGCAGCGACGGCATCCACGAGAAGAGCGGTAGACGGTGCGACGGCCGCTTTTTGGTCGGGACTAGCTTCTCGGCGAGAGTGATGGGCCCGCGCTCCGGGTCGACGGGCGCTCCGGCGTCGACGTCGGCGTCGGAGGCGATACTGGATTGAGTGAGGGGACGGCCGACAGTGCTAGCCGTGGACGGACGTGGCGCTGTATCAGGAGATGACGACTTCTTGCCTTGCTTTTTCGCTGCCTTGCCTTCTGCCTTCTGCCTCTTGTTACGCAACTTGACTGCAGTATTCAGGAGGTTCGTCTCAGCAGACTCAAGCTTCTTGCATGCTGCCAAACGGCGGTCGTACAAGTCTGGCATTTCTTTCAAGTCGCTGTATAGCGTGTGAATAATCAAATACACGATAGGCAAGACAAAGACCATACCGGTTGAGCCATACTTTGCTAACGCCTCCCGGGAGGTGTGAGAAGAGCTGCATAAGCGCCGATTCAGTCAGGTACCGTTGTGGTACGCCGGACACCAGAATGGTGCTGGCTTGTGCGGATGAGGAGACGGAGGGGGAGATGAGCCATCGCTGACGCGTGGTGACAAAGTGCCCCATCTCATGTCTGATGTTCCACCAGAGCCATACTGTTGGAGAGTGTCAACGATACTCATCAGGACCAGGAACAAGAAAAGGTGATGAAGGAGGGGCCATGACAAGCAATGTTGGCATCGTGCAACATGTCGTCCCATTCGCCAAAGGTATAGCATCAGAAGGATGTAGCAGTCTGGAGGTCAAGTTTGTAGAACCGATCGTAGCAGGTAGCCACACGCCTGCCAAACAACCTCCGAGTGCCATGGGAGGGCAAACTATAAGCGCCGAACCTCGTGGACGGGCCCGAAGCGAACAAGCGTGGCGCGATCGTGAAGGACGTCACCATCGCACAAGGGCCCGCTCCAAAGGAGTGACCACCATCCGATCACGCCGACCGGTGCAGACAGGGCAGATCAAAGTCCGGTCTGAATCACGATGCAGAGCGAGAAAATCGGGGAAACTGGGACTCACTTGTGAATATCCAAGCCAAGACAAGGTGCGCCCAGTACCGCGTCTGGTTCGCCATTTCGATGTTTCCAAAAGTGAACTTGTCAACACCAGAGTGTCCGGCGACGATGTTACCGACCGAGTCGACAGGCATGAGGATGAGCCACGATACGAGCCAGACGGGGAGGAATACGCGGCACATCATCCGGAGGAAGCGGACGAAGAAGTATGCATCTAGACCGTTCTTGTCCTTGATCTCATGGTGGTCTGCGCGAGCGAGGGCGAGCGGCCATAGGAAGGGGTTGTCGGAGAGCGGGGCTGACCGCTTGTCTTCCGGGGGTATGTACGAGCGCGGTTGGTAGATGGCGGGGAAGTATGGGCGAACTAAGGTAAAGACGATGAGTTCTGCGCCGAAGACTGCGCCGTTGAAGATGAGAGCGGTAACGAAGGTAGAGGTGGACGCAGTGGTGGCGCCAGAAAGGCCCGAGCTGGAGCCCGACCTAGTAGATGTAAGCATTGAACGACGTGGAATGTGTGCGGCTAGGACTTACATGTTGAGGTCGCTACCAAAGTGGAGTAGAGTACCCAGGCGGTGAAGAAAAGATTGTAAGGAGAGGGCTGCGCGATGTGTGAGTATATGAAGGCGGAGAAGACCGTGGGCGGAGGCGCTTACATCACAGGGCACGAAGTGGAGGCGAGCAGAAAAAGTAAGGAGTGGACGGACCGACGTCGGTCACTTTTAGTGTGTTGACTGCGAGTGGAGACGAGTTTGTCTATCGGAGGCCTGGTCGTGAGTGGCACAAAGCGGAGTGTGCCTTGGTTTCGCTTGCCTTTTTCGGATCATCCTCCGGCGCTCCACCTTGTCGTCATGGCCGCTATATTTGGCTCCGCGTCCCGTCCGTGATCCTTGCTTGCTTTGGCAGTTCTCCGTTCTCTGTGAGGACCCCAGTAATCCCTTGAGCAGGATGATCCCGCTGTCCGGTCATGAATGGACCTTAAAACAAAAAAGAGCGAACGGCGGGCCCCAATTCCGTGCGAAAAGCTTCCAAAGTGGGTCAGCGGCCGGGATCAAATTCGGACGTTATAGACCCCGGATCCCCGAGCCCGGGTTCGCTTTGTGTGCTTCTTGGACGCCTGAGTGGTTGGTGGGCGACCAATAGCCTAAAATGGGGCTATGACGCTCGAAAGGCTGGCCTTAGTCCGAGAATCCGGACAAAACCAGACAGGTTCCCCCCAAAAGCCCGGACATCGAGGGCCGATTTGGGGCCGATTTGGGACTAGCTTGGATTGTAGGGAGTATCGGGTGCCCGGGGGTCCTTCTTTGCGGGCGCCCCGCGTGGTCTTGGCTACGCTGCTCGTCCGCGTCATCCTCGATGGCCGTCGTCATCACAGCAGCTGCATTCGCCGGCGCAGGTGCCCATCTATACCCATCCACAGCCTGCGGCTTGCCGCGCGCCGCCAGCCTGCAGTCGCCTCGACGTCCACTTCAATGCTCCGACATCGGGACACGCGCGCACTAGTCGCCGTGGCAGCGCATAGAAGCGCACGTCTTTCAAACCGGTCCAAGTCTTAGAACGTTCAGGGCGATTACTATGCGGAGTTGAAGCTTACCTGCGCATGTTGGTCTAGGCTCATCTTTGTTGTTCACGCGACCTTCCTCCCGCTCTGGACCGCGGCAGGTCATTGTTTGGAAGCACCAGCCTATGCATAAAGCACGAAGAATACAGCTCGCTGCTGATTCGAAGTCGGTGTATTGTTCATTCCGCCTCGCTTCGCCTTCCTTGTTCGCCAGCAAGTAGAATGCTATTCGACACGCTGTGTTCACTTCACACAGCGGCTTCTCGATGCCGTTCGTCGCGCATATATGCGGTGAATTCTGTATGCATGACGGACACTCTACAAGCACGATGCTGCCGTACACGCACCAGAATGTTCTTGCGAACTCCGCTATGTGCCTTCGGGCCTCGGACCATCCGACGGTGTGGCGTGCCCTGATGTTGCCTTGTTCTGACACAGTCGCGAACAGCACGCCATCAGATCGGGCACGAGGCGTTTGAAAATCGCACCGGTAAGTCGCAATGCATGGAGAATGGAGATATCGTGTGGGCGTGAGGACGTCCAAGCATCGTGGACCAGACCCAAATTCTATAGTTCCAAGTCCGACCCGACTAGAATTTGACCTAGATGTACTCCTCCAAGAGATTAGCGTGGCTATGGTGTATAGCGTTGGAGTACTTACGAACTTGAATTTTAGATTCTAAGGTCATGTGGAACGGGATCTGCGCGATTTGGCGAGGCAAGACGAGACGACAATGAGGGAAGAAGTAAAGGCGTGTTGCGCCGGATTTCGCCAATTGCCAGCTTTATATAGTTGAATCACCTTGACATAGATGTATCAAATTTGCTGAGGGATTCGCGACAGAGCAGCACGTAGCGAACTTCATTCGAAGCAGCTTGCCGTGGATCCACAATTTCGTTGGATCGGGATAACGAGTTGCCACATTCGGTCAGCTCAATCGAGGATCTCATGGCCCCGATCTACCACGCGGAGTTTCCAAATGAGGGCGCTTCAACCTACAGTACTTGGGTCGAATATTGCAGACAATATTGTTATCGTATGATGCCGTTGGTCATAGCTTGTCCGCCACTGATTGCACTGAGGGGGACCGTGGTGTAATTGTCCGTCCAACGGAATGAACGAGTAAGATCCGAAGTTGACATTCCAATTTTGCATGGACGAAGGTGATTGACAGCTATGTGCCACTTCATGCAGGTCCTGCCAGGTGTCGTCTCATCCTGACAGGATATACTGCTGCCAGTCAAGTCCGTGCCGATTGCCACGACCGTTAATAAAATTATGCCTCGCCAGGACGTGGGAAGGACAGATATACGGGAATTCCGATCATAAGACTGTCCGGAGTTTTACCTTGCAAGTTTGCGACATTTCGGCCAGGTGCAGGAAATCGCACTGCCCCCATCGCACTGAGCAGAGGATACATGTCCTGTTTCGCATCGTTTCGTGAGGTCGCGTCAATGCACGAAGCGTCGATATTTCTTCGGTGTGGGCACCACGAGAAGCGAGACGGACATCCCAGAGAGCCGATTGAAGGAGGAAGACGAGGAATAAAGCGCTTGTTCGCGCAAAGACTGCAAAGTACGTACGTACAGCCTTGGGCGATCAATCACGTGTTTATCCGGCGATGGACTACCGCCTTTGAACTGGATTTGGAACGCGTTGCGAAGCATACTGTGGCCGTGTCAGGCTGCGACTTCCGAAATCGAGTCCACGTACCCAGCACTGTGCAGTCAAGACGCGTCGAACTCGATATCGATTCTTCTGGCAACTCTAGCATAGAGTCGTATTTCTGATCCACCTGACATCGTGGCTTACCTTGCTCAACAATATGACCGACATGGTCACTTATCACGCCTAGGCGTAGACAAGATCCTCAAGCTCGTTTTGAAAACTTCGCGCTAGATGATCCGCCCCCAATATACACCGAACGATGCGTATATCTGAAACTCGATCCGACCGGCCTGAGGAGGGGACAAGATGACGGCGTTCGTTGCCTGCACACAAGTGTGTAAAACATGGTGCCGGCGTCCCTTGATGTTGCACGGAAAGACTTCGACATTCCGAGACACCTATTTTCCCTGTTCTTGCCATACATGATCATACATGAGCTATCCAGATAGGAGAATTGCGATACAGATGGCTTGCAAACGTATACCGCTGAAACAAGCAGCGGAGTATTCTTCTTGACATATGCACATCGACGGGACGAGCACCAAGTCACTCACGAATACGACGCCTGCCAAGGACGGGGACGAGCTCTCGCATACTCACCATCGTCCCCGCGCCCGGCATCTACTCTGCCTGCCCAGCTCGCACAACCCTGTGCGTACGGACGCGTTGCCTTCCGCCCCGCCTCGCAGTGGATAAACTCTCGTTATCCACGTTTCCGCGCACCCTCATTTCTCACGTCATCCCTGCCTCCTGTGTCCTCGCCACCCTGCGCTTTGCAAGTAACCGATACAACTCGCGCAGGCGCACACACGCCTCGAGCTCCTCCTGAAAGCTCTCCTCCTCGCCGTCACGGCGCAGCAGGAGTGCGCCGGGGAACACCGCGTCGAGGAACACCGCAAAGTCCGCGGGTGCGCCTTCAAAATCCACCAGTACGAGCCACCGCAAGCCTAGCGCAGGCACGGCGAGGACGTCCGAGGCGGGGCCGACGGCTACCTTCGTGACCTCCATGGTGGTTAGGTCCGGACATTGCGCGGCGAGGTGGGCAAGGGCGGCAGTTGACACAAACGTACTCTTCCCGAGGCACAGTGTGAGTGAGGCGAGGCGCGGCCATGCGGCAGCCATCGCGCCGAGGTCGTTGTCTGACAATTCGACATGGAGCTCGTCATCCCTGGGGCTCTCCGAGCGTGTCGTGCGCCTGAACGCCACGCACTCGAGGCCGCGCAGGCCGAGCAGGGGGCGCAGACACATGTCGAGGAGATGCACGGCGCCCTCGGGCGCGTCGGCGGCGCAGAACGGCGTGTTGACCTCGACGGCGAGGAGGGAGCGCCCGAAGCGCGCGGCGAGCGTCTCGAGCGTCGTGCGGAGCTCGAACGGCTCGTCGCGGAATGCACTGAAGATGTAGCGGCTCATTTGCACGCGCGCGAGATGCGGCGAGGTGATGGTCTGCAGCGCACAGTCGAGCGTGGCCCAGGACTGCGTCGAAACCGTGAGCTGCCGGAGGGCGGGGAACCCGCGCACGTCGCGCAGCTCGGCCGCGCCTTCGGCGACGTCGACGTGAAGTTCCTCGAGGTTTTGCATCTTCGCGAGCAGTTCCCAAGTCTCAAACGTGAAGCTTGGTAGTCCAGTGAGGATCTCGAGCCGTCGTAGCTTGTTGAGTGGGGCTGGGGGAGCGAAAGGGGAGAGGAAGTGTGGATCGGGTAGCATGAGCCGGACGTTCTGCACAAGCGGTAGTTTACTCTGCAAAAGTCCTGATGGGCCTCCAAGTTCACAGAGTGTCTGCCAGTGCGGGCCTGTGTCGAAGTCGTCCATGAGGTTGACGTGCAGCCTCTGGAGAGTAGGCGGAACAATGGAGACGAGCGCAATGAGCTCCTCTGCGGAGACGATGCCGAATTCCGCTTCGACAAGCCGCGGGAAGAGCGGATGGCCGCCATTATGGGGTACGAGGGACGCGAGGATGCGTGTCGCGTTGAGCAGATCGCGGTCGATGTCCCCCAGCGTCAAGCGTCGCAGGCGACGCGCACGCGCGCAGAAGCGCGCCCAGTCTTGGTCGCGCATTTGCCCCAGCTGGACGCAGCAGAGTTAGCACTTCCCTACAAAAACCGACACTAGTACGCCTTCACACTCACCGATGCATGTTCCGGCCCCTCTTCTGGCGCGCTCACCGCCGCGGGTACGAATGTCGAGAACAGATTGAGCAGTGGCTCGGCAGAGTCGAGCTCTTCCCATAGGGCGTTTTGCGCAAAGTCCGACCACGCCTTGCAGACGCGTGCGGAACAGGCCAATGCGTTGCGATTCGCGGCCTTATCCAAGGCGTGCAGATCTTCTGCTCCAGGAAGCCCGAATGGTATTGCTTGAGTGCAATTGCGCGGCATAAGTTGGTCGAAGAGGACTGGGAGGATGTCGTATGAATACAAAACACGGTGGAAGGCCATATTTATCGTGCTTATACGATTCTGCTGAACTTGATAAATGAATGCCAAACAGTGACTCAAGGCGGCGTAAGTCGCAAGTTCGACGATGCTCTCCGGGAACGCGCAATATTTGAATTTGACTTTTCGTGTCAAAATCGCCACGTGCCTTTGGCGCCTATGGGTAGAACACATTGCAAACGCCCGAGGCGCTGTTACTATCGCGATGTCCTTCCTGATCCTCGTCGGCATCGAGATCCGATATCTACGTGTGCCCCCTAGTCTCGCGCAAGGAATCACGCTTGAGCAATGCATCTTTGAGTGCTTTATACTCCTGGTCAACGTCTTCGTCTCCCTGGAAGCTCCTGTAGAGCTTTGCGATTTCTGGATCGCGAAATGCATGGTCCAAAACCTCGGCCATCGTGTCAGAATCGCCGACAAATGCGCCCAAAGCAAGAAATCGAAGACCGTGCGGGAATTGAGGGGGCGGATACTCCATGGCCGATCTCGGGGAAACGGTGACACCCTCGAGTTCTAGTATGTCCAAAGCGGGACACGAAGACAACAGCTCTGTCACAGACGCGGTCGTTGGATAGGTGCGTAAACCTGGGTCCATCACTAGTCTTGTGAGCAGTGGCCAAGATGTTCCCATATTGCATAGTATGTCGTTTGGTAGATCAACTTGAATATCCTCGTCGTAGTCCATTGGCCAACGCGTGAAGTCGAATGACTCGATTCCTCGGGCGGCGAGGAGGTAAATGCCGTCGCCAACACCACGATTACCTCCTGCAGGAATTTGGAGGAAAATTTTAACGGTACGCAGGGTCTGAGAATAGCTCTTGGACAGTAAGGACATGGCGGTAGCAAAGGTGTGCTGCGGAAGTTCGAACCGCCCATCGCGCTCATGGCGAATCTCGACACGCTTGAGAGATGGAGACGTGATTGCGTTGAGGACCAAGTCCACCACACTCCATGTAGATATGTCGAGCGTCAGGTCTGTGAGAGACGGGAATCCACGACATCCGCGCAGCTCAGTTCCACTCCCTGTGGCACTAGCCTCTAGTTTATTGAGGTCAGGTAGTACAGATAATGCCTGCCATAGTTGAGCTTCAAAGCTGTCGAGGATATTAGCCAGATGTAGAGTTCGTAGTCCTTGGAATGGAAATAGGCTATCAGAAGGGTCAACTATGAGGCTACGCATGGTGGCGAGATACGTTATTCGTAGTTCTTGGAGGTGGGGGAAATCAAAAGACAGGGATCGCAATAAGCCGCCGCGATCAGTTAACACCTGCAAATTGGAGTCGTCCTCACTTCCACTTAATGTGAAATGAATATCAAGTTTCTTGAGCTTGCGGGGCATGGTTGCACATAGCTGCTGAAGAGCTCCGGTGTCAACCATTCCGAAGTCTGCCGTTAGGAGACTTGGGAAATTTTCTCTGTGCTGTGGCTGAGATACAAGTGATTTATGAGCCTGGCGAAAATCCAGCCGCTCGGAACTCTTTTCATGAAGGCGGAGGTGATGAATGTGTTCGGAGTACATCAGGAAGCGCTCCCACTCAGAGCGCGATGTTGTTTGCAGCTGAACATCGGTGAAATCAGTGGTGAGGACTAGTACGAAAGTGCTGCATGAACTAACATGGGCAACAGAGCTTGTGCAAATCCAGTGATCTAGTACAGTCTCTCCGTACATCGAGAACGAACAGAATAGGGGTTTTGGAGTGTCGAGTCTCCTCCATATAATGTCCAGGACAAGCCGACACCACACTTTGCATACGAGTGCGCAATTAACGAGTGAGCGAAGCCATGCTTTCCGCTCCCCCCGGCGACCATGGATTCTGAGATACCAATATTGATCATTAAGGTGTTTGGGTGGCATATCATCTGGCGCAACCTTCTCGAAGACGAGCTTTAGGATATCGTCGCAAGCTAAGGCACGATGAGAAATCATGTCCATCACGTCGTCGTGACGAATAGCCAGCGAGGATGCAGGCGTGCAGCAGGGAGTGGTGAGATGAGGTGAGGACAGTGGAATACGCGAAGTGAACTGAAAGCCGCGGCGACGACATGGGCCACTCTATTCCCAATTTGGCGGCTTGTCACCGAACTAACACGTGACAAACACCATTACATTGCAGCAGTAGTGCGATAGGTGCTCTCAGATGTCCGTACAGGGATGTTAAACTGGCTTAGATGCTTGCTTAGCCCCTCGTGGTGCCTCCATACGGGTGACTACAGCGTTGAGTGCACTGAGTTGCTCTAGTTCTTCTTCATCCCCTTGGAAGAAAATCTGCATTTTGCACACGATCGGGTCAAAGAACACTTCGTCGAGGAAGTGCGCCAAGATTTCACTGTCACCGAACAACTCGCGAAGCGCGAGGAAACGTAAATGATGAGGAAATATGGGCGCGATTGTGACGTCTTCCGCTGGAGAAACGGCGAGACCTTCGAGCTCCAGATGCTCCAATACAGGGCACCGGGACAAAAATTCGGCGAGAGCTTTCGTGGATGGATATGCGCGCAAACCGAGTATGAGCACCATCTTGGTGAGCAGAGGCCATGCTTCGCCCATTTTGCGGAGGATGTCGTCTCTCCCCCCGCAAGATGTAATGCCACTATCGTGAGTTTAATACGTACCCTGACAATTACAGCGAGACGACAGACGACCCCTTTGCGTTAGGAGCTGCTTTGACGACACTGTGTACGCACCAAGGGAGAACGCTACGTGCTGTGGAAATTTATATTCTCCTGTTCGCCGACGAGAACGCTAACCCCGTCCTTGGTTCTTCGCCGCGACAATTACAGCGAGACGACAGACGACCCCTTTGCGTTAGGAGCTGCTTTGACGACACTGTGTACGCACCAAGGGAGAACGCTACGTGCTGTGGAAATTTATATTCTCCTGTTCGCCGACGAGAACGCTAACCCCGTCCTTGACCTCGGAGAGAGCTTTCTGCCTCTTCTCGTCGCTCGCGACTTAGAAATCTTCTTTGTCGGGCGATGTGTCGCGGAGAGAGGTGGGGATATCGAGATCGAGTTGTCCTCACAGATACACTTCTTGGTTTAACCTCCGTATAGGTGGTGGACAACTTGAAGAGGGGCCTCGGATCGTCGAGCTCTCTCCGAATGACGTCCAACACGGGCCGAGACCATGCTCAACAGACGTGTGTGCAGCTAAACAAGGCAATGCACCGTGATTTGCGTTCCTATTCACCATTTCGACGCTTGATATACGACCGGGTGTTGGAACTTGGAATTGGAGTCGGACGATTCGGGTGGTACGGCGGCGCGACGGAACTGAGCGCGGCGGGAACGGCGGGTGCAAGCTTACGCGCTCGCGTTCATCCGTGCCTGGTAGCTAGAGTTACCTTAATTAGTGGCGTTCTGTGTATTTAGATACCTCGTGCTCGTCAACGTACGGCGCGCGTTTGCAACGCGGGCTCACTACATCACCCCGGAACACCTCGCGCGACGGCTTGTTCCAACACCGGGGTCCGTCGGGATACTTGGAAGGCTGCTTGTCTGGAACAAGTTCTTCGAAAACTAGCCGCATGACATCTTCGCCAAGTAGTACATTGTGTGGAGCCATTTTTACAGATCCAAACGAGAGGCATGCAAATAACTTGGTGTTGGACTGAAACCAAGGCTACTGGAAGGTTTCCGCGAGTGGTAGTCGAGCCAGATTTCCCTTCAAATGTCCACTACATCGTCGAGCAGCGATACCATTTCTGAGATACCTGCCGCTCTCGGCGATGCTCACGTGATAGTTCTCAAAAAGACATCGCCTTCCAGGACCCCGACATACCCCTTATGATGTTGGATCCTGGTGCGGACAAAAATGGGGGTCAAAATGGGCCAAGGTAGGATCGTCATGCGGACAAAAATGGCAAGATACGGACCTAAGTTCGATATTCTGCGCGGGTAAAAGTGGACTAGGGAGGGCAAGGGGAGATCCTGGTGCGGGCAAAATCGGCCCCGCGCGGCAGCGCGGCCGACGTGACACACCTGCCTGGATGTCTACCCAAAAACGAGCCAACGCGCTGAAGAACCCGCATACGTTCACTTCGATGTTTACCTCGCTGGATGAATTTATAGAAATAACCCTTCCATATTCACCTGACACATCGTGCTCTCCGGCTGCCACGTAATGTGTCTCGGTCGGCTACCGGTTAACTATACAACTATCAGATAGTCAAAAGAGAGTATGATACAGCTCCAACGAGCTCCGGATGCGAATAGTCGCTGGGATCACGCCTGATGTTGTTCTGAGCTTCGCTTCCGATGCTGGAATTGCTTTGCAATTCTACAATTCGATGTTCACGATGCTAATCGCGCTCTGGGAGGCCGGAAAAGTAGTAGATCTTGTTCTTCTCGGTATTCCGGACGCAGAGACATTTCTTCAGAACTATATCTATTTTGGGCGATTTTTTGAGGTTAGATCCGTAATGCGACCTCCGCAGGGGTCAAGTGGATCCTGGTGCGGACAAAAAAGACCAAATTTGTGCGGGTAAAATTGGCCAAAACCAGGGGTTGTCGGATCCAACATCTAAGGGGATATGCCAGCTGGGTCCTCCCCTCCCGCGTGCTTCGGCCCGGGCGTCTTCCTTCTGTCATTGTTCCTCCCATTTCTGACTGAGAGAACGTCGCGTTTGTGTGGTCAAAGACCCTATGCACATTGCACCTTGATGTCTCGGTATATTCAGAAGTCTCAAGGATTTTTCGATGACCTCAAACTCTGCACTTTTCTCCGCCGTGTGCAATGAGCCCTCCGCTGGCGCCGGAGTTGCCCCTGGAAGGGTCCGGGCTGCCCATCTCCGCGGTTCTCGTGTCTTATTCATCATACAGGCTATGGAGCCCGGACGCCTGAGCGCGAACCTTGACTCTGCCCAATCTCTCCCATCATGTCTCCCCCCGAGCACGACAACGCAAGCGAGAGCCGTCCTGTCGATGAGAGGTTCGCATACAATCGGCTTTGAGATGATGGGACCAGTAAGATGACATTTGCCCGCTACTTGCTAGTTCCGGCGATCCTGGAGCGATTGGCAGCGACGAGCAGAAGGTAGATGTGGCGGATGTGCCGCAAGATAGCCCGAAGCCCCCGGGATCCCCCAGGTGCGTTGTACAGGCGGTGCTCGAAGCATTTGGATACTGATACGTCATTACAGCATTGTTGAGAGCTCGCTACCATCGTGCGTTGTGACTTTCCATAGTTATCGAACTTATCTGGAATTCTTTTGAAATTCTTTCACAGGGAACAACCTGGGGATGCTGAACCAGACACATTCCGTCCTCGTGGGAGGGCAGCACATCCCTCTGCTGGTGTCAAAACACAGCCAGTCCGAAGGTAATCGAGATACCACTGAAGTTGGACGTGCATCCAGAGAAGACGTATTTTCCAAACTTATCGCACATGTATCCTACGCCCGCCTCTCTCAAATTCTACTGCATCTGGATCTGTAACATCGTGTGGGACCGGCTACTGCCTACTTATTTCTTCTTGACAAACCGAAATCCATTAGATGATTGAACTCTTCAATATCACATGAATGACGCTCGCCATTAGGCATATAGAAACGAGAACGGTATGGTATTATCATGCAGTCATTCGTACAGGACGTCTCTGGGTGGACAGGCATTTACCACGGGCAGCCTTTGTATCTCTTGATAGCCAATGTTGGCACGACGTAGTTGATATTGCACATACGCCCAAACGCTAGTTGGGTGACGTAGATATCTTCCACAGTCGCATTTGGCCTGGCCCCAATTCGACATGCTTCCTGATGTCCGTCGTACACGGCTTTGTTCTACAACATGATATTAGCACCAGCAAGGCTAACTGAGATGCGTGAGATCACCATATGGTCCATTAGATATCTTCGCACAAGCTCGCAGACCCTGTACACGAGGTCATTGAGGGTGGCAGATCGAGGAATGTGAAGCCCAAGATGTTGTACATGCCACTTCATACCGGGCCACTACACGCGGAAGATGTCACAATGCCACAAGAGTCGAACGGGCGCGAAAGACTTACCTCTACCGACAACGTGAAGTAGAGCGTATTGAACATCTTGGACACGCTGTGCTTGCCACCGTCCACCTTGTACCACGGGCGCGCCCATTCTTTCAAAAATTGCGAAATACTCACCCCTGTATCGTTTTCGCATCGAAGATTGATGACTAGAGTAGTAAACAGGGGAGGCTCCGTCACCACGTAGAAGTTCCCGCTCTGTTCGAGTCGGTCTCTGAAGGCCTTGCGAGCTTCGGCGGCTTTAGCTGGATCAATGAGGACCAATATAGGCGGGCATGAAACCTGGTGTGCCCGATGTTCCGTGTCAAGGGTTCCTCGGACAGCGCTCTCAGCATAATACATTGGGTCGAATATCATCCCGTTGGGGATTGAGAATTCCTGGGATACTTGAGTGTGGCCGCTGTTGATCGGTCGTGATCCACTGATCGAGTTATTCCACGGGTACGAGGTTGCTTCAACTTGAGAGTTGGTGAAGTGGGCCATCGTTCACTAGAGAATGGAGTTATTCCGTCGAGGGTGAGCTAGAGTAGAGCAGAGCAGAGGTAGACAGCTCTCGATATTGTGCCCATAGCCATCATTTATATCAGCCAATGTTGAGAAGCATTGGCTTTGCTTGAGCCACAGACTTGCATGGCACAGAGGCCACATTGGACGGACACGGCCAATTCTGGATATATCGCCAGACAAAGGGTGCGGCGGTCAAAGCAATTTGAAGCGAGAACGTTGCCACTTCGACGCGACCCTGGGAAAGTTTAATGTGCTGCCGTGTACGGCCGAGCACATATCGCTACAGCTGAGCTACAAGCAAGCCATTTTCGGGAAAGATGTGGCCTAGAATTCTACCGGTCCAAAGAGCGTTGACTGGATGGCCACAAGTTGCCGGGGGCAGTAGGGAATTACGAAAGTTCGAGTCCGCCTCGGGGCGCCAGAGAACCAACGCAGTCCACGAGCTCAACGCTATCAGTACTTCATTACAGCCCAAGTGCAGTCACCAGGCCAGAATACGTATTGGCAGTGCCTTGCTCGTGGGCGTCGGGATTAAAACCAGACTGGGATCGACTTGCGCGCTTGTACGCGCAGCGACGGTTAATCTCGGGCCGGTTAGCCGGAGGTCATACGGTGCGTTCTCTAGGCACATTCGCGATTTCTTTTACGTTGACTCGGGATTCAAGTCCAGGTCCGTCTCGGAATGCAGACTGTATGCAGTCAGATAAATGGACCGGAAATAATCTGGAGTAACTCTCTTTTGTGCTTCCATCACCACGAGCTCGCTCTAGGTTTCCAGGATGTCTACTCCTCAGCTCTCGACGGCTGGCCCATCGTCCACCGTGCGCCGCGACGACGACGGTAGCAGTGCCAAGGTCACCGTCACTTTTGCGCCCGACAAGCCTACTGTCTACCCCTATGGCTCTGCGCTCGACGTCGACACCGCGTCTGCGTCCTCGCTCGACGTGCCCTCTACAGCGGTGAGCGACCGCATTCGCCGGCGGTCAGACATTGCGCGAATTCGGCCGCGGCTCGAGATGACGGCCGCGGACCCTGAGCCAGAGTCTATCGAGCTCCCGACCCTGAACTACTTCGGGAGGCACGAGGACCCTGTGTCGATCAGCGTGCGCACAGTCGGCGTGGCGGACCCGTTCGCGGACCATGTGTTGGAAGAGGCGCAGGTGCCGAGCACGAGCACGGCTGGTGCTAGCGGCGCAGAGGAAGCGGGCGCGAGCGTGAGCGCGCCGGCGGTGACCCCCGCGCAGAGGGCGGAGCAGCGGCGCAGGAGTCGTATGCATTTTGCGGCTCTGTGCTATTCCCTCTGGCTCGAGGGCTGGAACGATGGCACGACCGGTCCGCTTCTACCTGTGATCCAGCGGCACTACAACGTGAGCGGCTTCCCAGTGTAATGGCAGTACGGCCTGCTTGAACTACCTGCGCAGATTGGCTTTACACTCGTCTCCCTTTTGTTCGTGATGAACTGCATTGTGAGGACACCCGCAGCCTCTTCCCACACGCCGCCCTGTTGACACAGCATGGTGTACTCCGCAGGGGTTCTTGAGCGGCTCACTTCTAAACGTCTACCTCAATGATCGATGTGGCTTTGGAAAAGTCAGCTCGCTTTCTCCTTTCTTTCTTGCGTGTAATGACGTCGACCCCGCCAGGTCCTGATTATAGGTCCGTTGTCTCCCTGAGCCCGCAGGTCTTTCGCCAACACTTGGCCGCGCATATAGGTGCAGCGTTGCAAGTGGCGGGCTACGCGCTCATCGCACCCTCGGGCCCGTTCCCACTTATGTGCATTGGTTTCCTATTCACGGGCTTCGGTATCGCTTTGCAGAATGCACAAGCGAACGGTTTCGTGGGCGGGCTCGGCGATGCCGCGCGCACTAAATTCGGACTCCTTCACGCGACATATGGTGAGCCCGCGCCTATATTTCCAAGGCCCTGATATGTTCGAAGCTGGATGTGCGACATCTGATACATGTAATGTGTAGGTCTAGGCGCGCTCGCAGCACCACTCGCCGCGACGCAATTCGCGGCATCCTCGCACTGGTCATTCCAGTACTTGATCTCGGCGGCGATTGGCCTGACGAATGTCGCGGTGCTATGGTACGTTTTCCGAGGCAAGAATCAGGACGGTGAGCCGCAGTGCCGATGTCACTAAGACAACTGGTCCTTACATCTCATGCTGGACAGATATTATGGCAGAGGCAGGCACGGCGCCAGAAGAGTCAAGCGCTGCGCGCGAGAACAAATACCGCCAGATCCTGGGTCTGCGCGAGGTGCACTACCTGTCGACTTTTGCGCTCATCTACGTTGGTACCGAGGTCTCGTTAGGAGGTACATGTGTATGCTGTCGTATTGTAGGTTGCTCTAACCCAGTGTATGTTAGGCTGGATCGTGACGTTCATCGAGCAAAAACGCGGTGGTGGCGCGAGCGCGGGGTACATCTCCTCTGGATTCTTTGGAGGTATGTCTCGGGTGTACTTCGCGCGCGATACACCATTGATTTATGCGCATCTTAGGACTGATGCTTGGCCGGATTTTGCTCATGTGGCTCAATCGTAAGGTGTGGAAGTCTCCAGCTGTGCTCTTGGTCGCACATGAATGACAATGATCATCCTTCACCAGATCGGCGAGCGCAGAGTGATGTTCCTCTACGCCTTCCTCGCAATCCAGTGCGCCCTTCCCCTCTCCTATCCCCAATGTTGACCATTGACCACGCCATCCGTGCAGGCTTGAAGTGACGATCTGGCTCATCCCGTCACTGATCGAGAACGCGGTCGCAGTGTGCTTCGTTGGGCTGTTGCTGGGCCCTATGTACCCGATCTTGATGAACCACTCGACCGCAATCCTCCCGCGGCGGGTCCTCACAGGCGCGGTGGGCTACATCGGCGGCCTGGGCCAGGCGGGCTCCGCAGTACTCCCGTTCGTAACGGGTGTACTTGCGGGCAGGTTCGGCATCGAGGCGCTGCAGCCACTGTGAGTGCTCCTTTCGCTGGTGAGATTGAGAGGATGAGTGCTGACGCTCTGTGGGTCGGCCAGGGTCGTGTCAATGATGTCGACGATGATTGTCATTTGGGCGTTGGTCCCAAGGGTGCGGCGTGTCGATTGAGCATAAAGTCTAGATGCGAAAAGTTTCCCTCGATTCTCTCTTTGGGTCCTTGTGTATAGAGTTTGTAGACCACTCAGCAGCCAGTAGAAAATGAGTCGATATAGATCTCAGACCTAAAGGTACAAGAGAGACCACTTCCGTGCGGTCAACCACAGCAGCCACAAATGCATTTCGCCAAAACTCGTCCTGAAACTGTTAACCGCGGGTGTGAAAAAATGTGAAAGATTCTAAATGTCTATTGTGGGATGCTCTGAGACGATAACGAACAAAACGAAGGCAAAAATTCAGGTCCCTGCGTGAGTTGAACACGCGACCCTGCGATCTGCAATCGCATGCTCTAACCACTGAGCTAAGAGACCCCGCTAACAGGGTTATGCATAATAGTCATCGTCCGGTGTTTCACTCGCATCAAGCACTATGTGCTTGGCTAGTGAACAGAGGACTTCAGCATCTACTTACCATGGGTGTCCTTCGCTATTGTCTGCTCGCACTGCTCGCTATCGCCGGTGTGCACGCCTCTGCACTCTCCGTACAGTCTCCTCGTGTTACCATCACCGGTCCCGACGCTGCTCAGCTTCGGACAGAGTCGTAAGTCCCCGCATCGTCTACGTCGACAGCGCTGACACGTGTACCGACATAGGTTGCTCGCGGATGGGCCCCTCCCGACGCTCACCCTAGGTGCCGACGATGCGTTGAAGCTGACATTCCAGGTCGTTGAGAGTGATGGTGGAAAGGGCGTGCAGCCCCACCAGGTCTTTCTCCGCTTCTACGACGAGCTCTCGGGTGAGGAGGGCATCCAGCCCCTCCGTGTCACTCCCGGTGGCAAGGCGAAATTCGAGCTGGTATGTACACCCTACCGTCTCGCATTCTGCTCCGGACGTTAACAGATCCGTGTGTGTGCTGCACAGAGCATGTCAAAACCCCCCGCGTCGCTCCCGCCCAGCTCGACTGCGCCGCTCCGCGTCTCGCTCCTCCTTGGCTCGTTCTCGCACGCGCCCGCATCCTACTCCCTCTTCGACCTCCTGGTTCCGCCTTCCGCGCCGGCGCCCACGCACCCTGACGAGCCATCGTTCCATGCGCGCCCCGAGATCGTGCACACTTTCCGCCCCGACCCCGCGCTGCCCCCTCGCCCCGTCTCTGCCCTCTTCTCCGGGCTCGTCCTCGCGCCGTGGGTCGTCCTCCTCGGACTGGTACGTCCCTTCTATTTTTCCGTGCCCATATCTCGTGCTCCAAGCTAACCTAGCGGTGCACGCAGTGGTCACACATCCGCCCGCGCGTCCCGCGCCTCTTCTCGCCGCAAATACTCCCGTTCGTCTCTTCCCTCGCGGCATTCGAGGGCCTGCTCTTCTGGTACTGGGTCGACCTTCGCCTCGGCGACGTCCTTTTATACGGCGGTGTGCTCGGCCTTATAACCGCGCTCACTGGCAATAAGGCGCTCTCTGCGACGGGCGAGTGGAGGACCGGGCGGAAGTAGGCCGCGCGCGCCGTGTGTACAAAATGACTCTTGTGTTCTGGTGTTATACCTCTGCCTGTTGCCTATTGACAAAAGCTCATACGGATTCATAATGCTCGTGCGTGCGCTGCCAGCCTGTGCGTGTCGACCGAACAAGGTACGTGCGTCGCTATCCTTGGTTCCCATGCACCATTTCCGCCAAGCGCGGGATATCATATATACTCCCAAAACACAAGAATGTACAACGGAAGCTACTGCTATCATACAGACGCCCCTTGCCCCCCTGCGCGGACACTCAGGGCCCCGGCTGGTTGAGGTTGCTCGAGAGGCGTGGCAAGGGGCTCACCTGCGGGAGCGTGCCCGGGTTGACCTGGAACGGGCCCGGGGGGTGGGTCAGCTTGCCGCTGCCGTACGACGACTTGGCGGGGGGCGCCTTGAAGGGGTGGCCCTCCGTGTTGAACACATCTGTGGCGCGTACGAACATCGCGTCAGCTCTCCGCTAGCACAACGCCACGCGCGGGGAGAAATGCTCACATTCGTCGAGGCTGATGTTGCTCGGGTCGTCGAAGGTGAGGTAGAGGTACTTGAGGACCTCGGCGAACCAGAAGCTCTGCATGTCGTCCATGAAAGCCGAGTCGGTCGCGTCGACGTCGTCGATCGGGGCGTACGCGACGGGCGCGGCGAGGTACACCTCGAAGGCCTCGAGCGCGGATGCGGCTCGTTCAAGGTACTTAGTGTCGCCGGTGATGCGCCACGCGTAGAAGTTGGACTCGAGGACCTCGGGCCGCATGTAGTAGTACTCGGAGCCGGGCTGGATGAAGAAGCCGTTCCGCTCGTAGAAAGCGATGTCACCCGAGGACGGCGACACTGAGGTGTAGTTCCCGTCGGAAGAGAAGTAGGCGATGGCCTCGGGGCCGATGCCCGTTCTGCGTCAAAGGGTGAGTCCTGGAAGGATGTACTACGAAGATGGGGGGCGTACGCGGTGCTTGCGTACGTGTTCCAGCACGCGTCGTTGTGGCTCAGCGCGAAGTTGACGATCGTCTCGTTTTTGAGGAGCTTGCCGCCTGTCCGCTCAGGTGAGCACCATCCATGTTCGATAACAGCGAACGCAACACTGACCGAGCAGCCAGTTTCCGGCAGAGTAACACTCAAGATGCGAGTCAATATGGATAATTGTGCCCGTGTCCCAGTCCGCGAGGAACTGCCAGTCGCCCACGGTCGACTTCTACAGCACCCACGCGCGTCAGCAGGGAGCTTCACAAACCCTTCACAGAAGCACCGAACTAACCCTGGCGAGGACCTGTATAGAGGTGTCGACCGCGGTCGCCCACGTGTCCGCAAAGATGTTGTCGTCCGTGTTCGACAGCCGCGCGTACTTGATCAGATACTCGAAGTAGCTGTCCGAACCTCCGCCCCACGTCTGCCCAACATTCGCCCTTAGTCCACGAAGCTCCTGGATGTCACTGCAGACGACGTACGACGTAGGCACCGACGGGGTCGCCCGTCGCAGGGTCGATGCCCTGCGCTGGCAGGCCGGGAAGAGGCGCAGACTGCGCGGCGAGGTCAAGTCAGGTGCGCGAGTATACTGAATAAAGCGGACAACGCACGAGATTGGTTATGTGCAGCACAGCGCCGAGGGCGAGGTCGGCGTATGTTTGGTTGCCGGTGAGATTCCTAGCACGCAGCGTGAGCGGACAAGATATAGCTAACCCCGGAGAAATGACGCATACGACAACGTGACCCATTCCATCGTAAGCTGTCGAGGCGCAGCGTGAGTACTAGCGCGCACATATGTTGTGAATTGAACTAACAGTGCCCTGCTCAGCGATGTTTGACGTGGCACCCGTTATAGGGACGCTATCGTTGAAATCGACGTAACCCCAGTGGATGGGGCTGGACTATATCGAGTTCAGTTTGTTTCAAGCAAACGCTCAATCTGCACTCACACCATCGAATGCGAGCGAGAGCTTGTTGGCGACTTCAACGGACTTCGAAACAAGCTCGGGATATTTCTCGTCGCTGAGCTGGTACGCGACGAGCATGGCGCCGATGTACCGAATGGTAGTCTCGAAAACCGATACTTGCGCGTTGTTCGAAATGTTGTAGTCGACAGAAGTCGACCACTGGACTGCCTCTTCGAAAATGGAGGTTTCGCCCATTAGGAACTACCGCCGGTCTAAGTCCTCCTACGAACGATGTCAAGAAAGCGATGACATACCGCAGTGTCAAGAGCGTCGACGATGGAGGCTCCCCATCCTCCATAGCTGTCGACGAAACTCATACTGATCGGCGTCAGGTCATCGTGCCCATATGCGTACTCCCTTGGGAAGATGATCAGCACACGCTCTTCCTTTCTTCGAAGCACACGAACTTGTAGGCATTCCAACTGGTGGTGAACACATCGACCACCTTCTGCTTGTTGGACGCCTGGCTCGACGGCACGACCAGGCCCGGGACCTGCACAGTGATTCCTGGGGCGGCCGCGACGACATTTAACGAGCACGCCGCGGCGAGTGCGAGTGTCCTGACGAGTCCGGGCGCCATGCTGCGAGCAGGATATGCAACCCAAGGTGCGGGCGAGAGACGCATCAGCCCATCCCGCCGGCTTTATACGCGCATCTTCTAGTCCGTCGCCGCTTCTCTTCCATGCGAGCATTCTACTTCTTGCCATCCGGCGCGCGCGTGGACGGCCCAGGAGGGGCCCTGAGTACCTGATACCTGGCAGGCTGTTTGGCAGAGATGCCAGGATGCAGCGCAGGTGCAGAGAGAGAAGCCAAGCGGGGCCCGCTGGTGCCCGGTGCAGGACGCATTGAGCGGGGCGCAATCTCGGAGTGAGCGTGCAGTGCGCTCACATGATACGACCAGCCGACGGCCGACATTGTGACGCATTCTGATATTGCAGACGGCCGTATGGACCCTTGCGGAGGCATCAGACGCTGCCAGATGCTGCTCCATCGCATAGGCCCCGCGACTCTGTAGACGAAGGCCTCCGGGCGGCCCAGCGGCCCTCGCGACCTCCTCCGCGCGGCTCAGCCAGCCAGCTGCACTCGGCGAGTTCTCGGCCCTGGCACGAGACGCGTCAAAGGGGTCAGCTCAGTTGTAATTCCGGCCACAGAAAAGCGGGGGTGCTCGTCAAACACGCCCGACGCTGCGATACGGGCACCAATTCTGATGCACTCGTGATGCGGAGGCATATGGACGGAAGCAGAAGCACCACAAGCGGGACGTGCAGCGCTTCCGCCGTCGCGTGGCCGCTTTCTAGCCTAGTTCATAGCATCTTCGAATGCACCGGCACACCTTTATCATCCGAGTCGAGGCAATCTACTGACATTATAGATACAAGCACAACCAAAGATAACTACAGCTAAAGATAGCGACCGATGCGGCGGTAGAGCGCCCTATGGCTTTTGTTCGTAGAAGTCTTCGTCTCCAATTCGCTCTAATCCATGCCTGCGCATGACCAAAGCAGGGACCGTCAACAACATCGAAGCCAGGTCGCAAGCGATCTACGTACATTGACTTCACATGTGACCTTAGCCCGTTGAAGGAGTACGGCTTCCGCTTTGCGGCCACTCTTGCGTACCGAGCTGATGACGCTTCTTGTTCGCCTGCAACCTCGCCTTGAGTGTGTTCCGGCTGGGAAAGATTACGACAATGTCTGCAGCCATAAATCGCAGCCTGGGGCTTCTGCCTCGCCTTGATCGGGAGACACATATTGAGGAGCGTCGCCCCCCGTGGGATCGGCCCGTCGTGCAAGTACTTCTGTGCCTCGGCGGACTCAATCACTGTAAACTTCATCTCCGGGTGACGCTTGCAGTGTTTGAGCTATCTCGAGATGTCAGCGAAGGGTTGTAAGGCGTATAAGGTGACCGAACCTACCGCATGATCGAAGCCCATGACGATCTTCGACGGACATGACAGGCACAAGATAGTGGGCTCGCGTTCCGGCACTGCCGCGAGTGACTCTCTATCCTCAGCACTAACTCCATAATGCCTCAACACTCCATGTACAAAGTCAATGACCTATAGATAGTATCAGCAAAGCGAGTGACATGCGCATTCCGGATGAACACA
This sequence comes from Gelatoporia subvermispora B, assembly GCA_000320605.2. Classification (NCBI taxonomy): domain Eukaryota; kingdom Fungi; phylum Basidiomycota; class Agaricomycetes; order Polyporales; family Gelatoporiaceae; genus Gelatoporia; species Gelatoporia subvermispora. Next base: position 673,874 of record KB445800.1, read on the forward strand.
CACCTGCTGATCTGGTGCAAATTGGTCAACGCTCCAATTTTGCCTCCCGCGCTTGTTTGTATCATGGTGCGAGCACTCGTGGCGACACGCCTCCTCGAACGTGTAGCTCTCTGCCTCGGGTTTCTTCCTCCGTTTGTCGCATACTGTGCACCGGAACCGCGCCGTGAGGCGATCAACGGGGTGAAGGAGCTTCTTGCTCGTGTTACTCCACTCAGAGAAGCCGAGCAGCGCGGCGAAACCAGCGCGGGCCTTTTCTTGCCACTCCCGTAAATTGTCCTTCATCAGTTCCGCGACAAATTTAGACTTGTGGATATCTTCGGACTCGGTCGCGGTCGCCTGCAGGACACGCATGACAGGCAGCTTGCGGAACTCGCGCAGGGTAGGCATGACTTCTTTGGACCCGCGTTGCGCCGTAATGTAAATCTGATCGACCTCTTCCCGGCGCGTTGCGTATGCTGCCTCTTTTTTGCGCCGCTTGGCCCGATCTAAATTTTGCGTAATTTCTTCGCTAACTGTAGAACGAACGACAGCGAAATCTGCGTGCGTAGTGAGCGTTTAGATGAGATCGTCACAAGAGCGCTTGCGTACCGCGTAATTCGATCGTCTCGAGGGACGTTGTCTTGCTACGGTACAGCATGCTGTACGTCCCGGATTGCAGGAGATAAAATGGCACCCATCCTTCTGTCTTTGCCAGTTGCCTCGTCCTGCGGTTCCAATGTTAAGAGTGCACGCGTAAATAGCACGAAGAGGCTCACATCTGGTCGTTGGCTGCCTTAACTACGCGATGTTTAGCTCTGAACATGTCGCTCCATATTGTTAGTTTCTTTGTCCACTAGATGATTTTGAGCTTACCACAATCCGACGAATATACCAAAGTCAAGACACACCTCAATCCTGGCTGGAAGTCGATCAGCCAGAAGCTGCTTCTCGCGCAAATACTCCGACATCGTAGCGGGCAGCAGCATTGCTTTGTTCAGCTCATCCGCTGCCGCTTGCCAGTCCGATCTCCTGATGTAAACCGAAGGAGTGACGTCCCCGAGCAACTGCTGCATCATGAACTCCTGCACTAGACGCATTGTAAGCAAACATCAAGCTCTGCCCACGGCGTTATGCATACCACTATGGAACGGACGTTCCAGCCTTGGTAACCAAGTTGAGATCTCCTTATATCTTTCGGGATCTTTCGAGCTCAACTTGCGTAGCGATGATCTACATACATATTGATCTTGGTATCATGTCTGGAGATGATTTATGATACGTACTGCCACTTGGGCTTACATTGGGCCTACGTAGAGGGATGGTCATGTCAAAACTGTCTTAAGCGAGACGTCGGAAAACACTCACTTCGTCGCAGAGGCGTGCTTGCAAAAGGAAAGACCAGTACATGGATTTCGTCCGCTTCTTGCAGACCTAGTACTTACTCAGCCGGCAATTCCGCGAAAGGCTGACCGAACTAACCTCGCATGCGCCGGCATCGAACAAGAAGGCTGCATATGCAGGTTCCGTGAAGTTCGGCAGCGGATCCGGCACGGGACCGGGCTCGCAGTTCGCCCTCGCATGGCGCCAAATAAAGGTGGACGAGCGGTTGCACAGCGTGTTGCAGAAATACTTGTTACAGCGTGCGAGCGCGAGGACATCTCGGGGTGATGACGTATGTGCGAGAATCTCTGCAAGTATCTCGAGCGGCATCTTCGCGAGGTAGCACTCTGTCGTTGCAATCTCGCCGTCCTCCGGGCTCAGGGCAGCCTCACGTCGCGCTCGCTTCTTGGCTCTCTTGCTGAGTCGGCCCAGCGGGGCTGTCTGCGCAGGGGCGGTGGCCCGTGATATTGCCACCGTTTGTGTTTGCGAGGGCGCACTCCCTGAGGGAACCGCAGTTGCGATCTTGCTCATGTTTGGAATTATCCAAGAAGTAATTCAAGATATGCTGTCTTCCTTGTGGATACGTCTCCTAGATTACGGTCGATAGGAGCTCGTGCTTATAATCACGACTGCAGTAGTCAAGAAAGCTTGGATGTTCTGGATGTAGCCTTCAGTCCAGATTATTGCGGAATATTGGAAGGCACGATCAAGAACTGTGTATGGGCTGGTCGAGCAGTGTTGAGGAAGGAATACAAGAAGGAGATCAAGGTTGTCTGGGGAAACGCAGCCTGAGGGCGTCGATTTACGCGGAAGCGAGAGGCGGAAATTTCCGGATTACCTCTTTAGGGAACGTCTGGTGGCCGGACTCGCCGCTTTGGGATCGAAATCGCGCCTTTGATTCGGGAGACAAAGAATGAGCTTACCTAGCGCGCAGATAGCACACTCGGACTCTCCAAACTGCAGGAATATATCAGTCTGTTGTATTGGTGGTCCGATGTCAACAATGCGATGCAGCACACGATGCGGAGGATACACAACTACAACTCGTCATGCCCGACGGAATCCGTGCTGCCTGCCCCAGGTATCGACTCAGCCGTTTGCGACAACGCTTCGGGACCCTCCACCGGATGTATCGGTGTCGTAGCAAGTATATCAGAGAGTGCCGAGTCTGTGGCCGATATTGAAAGTGACGATGGTGTTACCCCTGGTGTTTCATCATGTAAGACCGACACCGAGATCGACGACGCCACATCTGAAGCTGTCGCAAGGGCAGTCGACACAGCTACAGGGATGGTCGAAGTTGCTAGGCTTGATACCGTCAAGATGGCACTGCGCAAGACAGCTTCGCCTTTCTCTGCGGCAAGGAGTGCTTCGTCGCCGCTGAATGACGGAAGGAATCGTGTCCACCAGAACGCGATGCGGAGACTGCGGTCGACTAGACGTTGCTTGAGGATGAAGAGCACTACAAGAATGAAGAATGCGAAAGCAGCCAGGATGAGGAGACGGTCAAGCCAGTCGGACTTCTCCAGCGCAGTAACAAGGTGCTTAGAGGTGACCAACAGGCCGTCGAGGACATCGTGAGTCGACAGAGTTGACTTGAGGGATGCCGTCGAAGATTCTTCATACTCTATCAGTGATACAACATTGCTATCAGACGCGAGAGCATGTACCTAGGAGCTGGGTTGATAGCACCGAACGTTCGAGCTCCCCTTGCATCAGCGAGATGGTCCTCTGTAGTGCTCCTGTCACGTCGTTGTTCGCCTTCATGAGCGCATCTTCGCTACAATGTCATATAAGCACTGCTGTATGAGCCCATACGTTGCGAGACGTACGCGACTTTCTCATTTAGATCCTGCTTCTCCCTTACGGCAGACGACTTCAGGAGCTCCTCTCGATTAGATAATTGGTTTGCATCAATTGCGCGTTTCGACTGCAAAAGAGCAGCTCGTGCATCCTTCTTGAGACTGATTATAACATGTTAGAGACGAACGGATGGATGCCCGGTGTAGCGACGTACTCTGCAAGGGCAGCGTGCAATTCGTCCACGATTGCTCCCAACTCCCTCCGATTCCGCTCCGTCCTTTGGTCGTCGACTGAAAGGTCCAGACTCTATGAGAAGGGCTTGGACTTCAGCCAGCCACGAGTTACATGATAGCTTACATCCACTTGGCGGGAGAACGCGTCAAGATCTTCACGCAACTCCACTGCGAACTGCTGCTGCGTGGCAAGTGGTCCGGTGCATGTTCGCAGCCGGGGAATCTGAAACTCTGCGAGGTCTTTCTGCCGTCGCTGGAGTGATGCAATAAGGGCACTGGTCTGCTCGTCGAGCGTGCTGGGTATTGGCGGCATGTCTCGGAGGTTGGATGGGGGAAAGGTGCAAGGCGCGTGTGCCACCGCGTGCATCTTGTCGACTTAACCGCCATGAGGTCATCTGACGTTGTAGAATGAACGTACATCTTCTAAATTCTGTTGAAGCAGTCTACTCGTACAAATACCAAGTAGCACAATATTCCAATGATTCGCGAACCAGACTGTCACAACCTCGTCTTGAGGTCCCCATTAGGTGTGTCCCTTTCATCGGCCCTGCGCAGAAGTTCCCGCATGAGCTCTATCCACTCCTCCTCGCCACCCTCGCCAACACCTCGCACCCAATCCTCTGCTTCACCCGTACTCTCAAGCAGCCTCCACTCACGCCTCAATACATCTTTCCGCTTGTACATGTCCCGCACCCATTGCGGAACCATCCACTCTTCCCCCGTGAACTCGCCTCCTGCAAACTTGTGTAGGCCGTCCCGATAGTCGAACTGCTGCTGATCCTCGAAGCGATGCCACGCCTTCGCAACCGCAAGCTCGTCGTCGCCAACTTTCGAGCGCAGAAGTTCATAGCGTGAGACAACCGAGATGGCCTCCTGCGTCTTGTCCAATCGTTCCGGGTCCGCAAATGCCGCGAGCACCGCCCGAGCCTGTGCCTCCAGCAACGGAAACGGCGCTACGCGGACGGGAAGCCCGAGGAATGCCAAGCTCGTGCTCGGGAATGTGCTCACGAGCGGGAATACGTGTCGTGCCAGCGGGAAGACACTGTAGCTTGAATTGTACAGCTCACGTGGTAAAGGCGGCACGGAGGGGAACACTTCCGGACGAAGTAGTGTCGGCAAGAAGAAAGGAAAGTTGAACTGGTATCCAGTCGCAAGGATGCAGTAGTCTATGCCAGATTCCTCCGTGCCGTCTTCGAATCGCACGCGACCTTCTGCGGGGTCGAGGAACTCCGCAACCCGGCCCCGCACCTTGAACGCGCCACCCTCACGGTCCTCTGGAGTTGCACCGGTGACAGACTGTATAACACAGCGCGCGACAGCACGCATGTCCGCGGATACGTCTGTGCCGCTCGGACCCGCACCAACGACAAGGACTGTTTCGCCGAAGTTATCTGGGTGGCGATACCAAGCCGCATGCGATGCTTTGCGAGCTTCCAACCAGCGATCATGCCCGGGGGTTTCAGGGTACCGAGGTAGGTGATAATGCCCATTGGCCACAATTATGAGGTCAAAAGCAGAAGTATCGCCGTTTGAGGTGCTGACATTCCATTTGGAGCTTGTGGCATCCCAATTCACTTCCACGACAGATGTCTGGAGATATATGTGTCGCATGAGATCGAAATGAGATGCATAATCCTCGAGGTAGGTCTGCACGACAGCTGCAGGAGGGAATAAGAATGTGGACGGTGGGAAGGAGAAGGAGGGATACGCCATGATTGGATGGGGCAAGTTTGTCGTCAAGGAGTCATACAGAGGTGTCTGAGGGGGGGAATCGGTTGGGGGTGCTGGAAGCCTGTAAGGGGTGTATGTTTTCGAAACCCGAGCGCCATGAATCTCTGGATTGCGTACCATATGCCCCCAATGTTGTCTCGAGCTTCGAAGGCCGTAGGCTTCCACAAGCCCTGCTTATACTGCGGGCTGTCGACAATGACCTTGAGTGCAGCTAGACCTCCCGGGCCTGATCCAATGACACAAATGAGCTTTACATCTTCCGCAGATTCTTCAGAGATGAGAGCATCCAGAGCAGGATCTTCAGGCAAGCCAAGTTAGCGTGCAGGTGGGGTGACTCCAGAAGACGCTGTACTATGTACTCGGTAGATCCATGGCTACTCAGTTGTTACCAGCGATTTCCACAAAAAAGGAATGCAAGATGACTCGAGTGTATTGGAAATGAGGTCTACATGCAACAGTCCTGAGTCGAGGACCACTTCAAATGAATTCCGATGTCTGATAGTGAAGGGGAGGGCAGCAGGCCCGCTCCCAGCCCCTGGTCTGGTAATTGCCGAATGCATCAAGGACTTGAGAAGAAGTCTGTTGGCTGTGGTCACTCTGCTTTCGCCCTCACAATCAGACTTCCGAAGTAAGGCCACGGACTCTTTTGCTTTAACTGACGATATCCGATCCAGCTTGCAGTACGTGACACCATACACAGGCCGCTAGTTCACTTTCTAGGCTGCCGCTATCCTCAAGCCTTGACACTGTATGAACCGATGCGATCAAGTTGCCATAAGTCGGTCGCGTTCTTGGCCTTCGGACAGCGGCATTAATGGGTCGAGTGGCACATCCTGTCTGCTTTGTTCTTCAGCTCCTCTCGCTAAGGCAACCGCTCTGGCGTGTTGTGTCAAAGCGCGGCGTTCCGACAAGCCCAAGGGCGCTACCCGCGCATGCCGTGTCCATGTGGGCACGTAACAAAAGATCTTTGAACGGTGCTTGCACATCATATAAAACGGGTCAATGAATTCACGCGGCCACACAGCTCAAATTTTTTCCACCATTACTGCGTCGTCTTGATAGGCTCCCTGTAACTACATCATGGAATCTGGGTATTCTGACTCTTTGGCTCGCTGGCAACCCCCGATCGTGGACGGACCTTCGAAGATAAATCCAACTGCGTTCCGGGTGTTTCACCCAATGTATTCTCCCGCTGCACAAGGACTTCCTGCTGGGCTAGAGAATGAACATGGAAGCCGAATCCGCGAGTACGATCAGATGCAGCAGTCGGCGGGCAGATCTCGACAGATTCCCGTTGGTCTTCGCTTGGATCCCGTGGCTGTGGCTGAGCACCGCGCAGCAATGAGAGCACGCGCAAATGAATCTCGGCGCTGGAAGACGGTTGACAGGCCTATGGTGTTCACGTTAGAGACCATCAATGTCTGTTCTGCGGACGGGAGTGGCGTCCCGATCATGAAAGCCTTGGCGGGATGGGATCACACCGTCGAGATAGTTCCCAGCGGCGCGGAACTTGTGGTCAATAGGTTCGGGACGCTGCTACTCGAGCTTTGGACGTCGGTTAGTTTCTGCAACTGATACTTGTTTTTCTACTGCTCAGATCCGTCTACAGTGGCCTGCGTACGGCGATCTACAGGAGAGATACAGGACTGAGGATGCTCCTCAGACCACTGTCAATCGCCTCGTCTATATCACCTGTTTCTTCATCGCCCGTTGGCTTCAAGCCCAAGTGGTGAGTCCAGATTAGTATGATGTTGCCACAACGCATAACATAACTCTAGGGCTGCCACGTGCGAGATGTTCGAACGGCGATGTGGGAGATAGGATCTAGGCCTAAGATTACCCTAGATGACATCTATCTCACCCAAGTCTCGGTTGCACGCCACTCGGACATGACGTATATCATACCCACAATGAGGGTGAAGAACCGCTTGCATCATGCGCCGCACCGCGACCGAGATCCCTAGGACCGGCAGCCCGACACACGTTTGGAATGGATCTGACTATGGATCCGACTAAGGCATCCGTTTCTCACCCTATGTTCACTAGATGTTTCTCCTAGGTGTTTCTTCTTGGAAACGCGGGTTATGTATAATACTGCATGTCATGTTTATCCATCGTCATGTCTGCTAGCGTATGTGCGTTGAAATGTCCGCCGCTCGATGGCATCAACGATGCCAAGCCACTATTCCCAAGACTTCTCAAGACATATTGGCAGTTGGGGGTACATCGGGTTCCATTGGCGAGGCGCACATATCGACGGTTCGCTCTCTCGTTATCCGAGTGAACGAAAGCGAGAATGCAAGTGTGAACAGCAAGGAGATGTTAGATGCCTCTGAGAAGTAGCCGGCTGTACCGTAACCGGTCTAGCACGTCTGCCATTGGCGCCGTATACGGATTACAATTTGCAAAGCCTTGTTTTGTACCACTTCGTCAGTGACGCCGCGTCCATTGTTGTTCATCAAGGGCCTTCCCCATATATACTTCCGGCCTATGACAGATGTGCTCGGTACACGGGACATGATCGACAGACGGACCGCAAGCAGAACGCAATGCCACGCTTCAAACATCACCAAGTACACTACGACACGAGCTACCTGCGCCCATGGCTCGAGTAAAGTCAACGCTAGCGTACCTCGTAATGTGAGAACACGATCGGCCGGTTCACACCCGATCCCTACTATGGTCGTCAAGTCGATGAATTGATATTTGTGACCCTTGTCAACATGCACTTCCGGCCAACTCAAGTTTAGAGATGCATGTCAGCTGGATCAGTTTCCATTCCAGGTCCTGTACTCGAAATGACTTTTAGGCCGCATAGTCGGACCCGATCATAGTTCTCACCAACATCATACTTCTAAGTTGTGCAGATGCCATGTATACAGACATGACCGTTGATCTCCTATCACCAAAACCGCATACCATATAAAACTAGAGATGGATGCTCTATACAGCGGCTTGTCTAATACAGCTGCAGGCTTCCCTCCCAGTCCCGATGAGCTCAGCAGTGCCACCTGACGGAACGTACTCTGTAGAAGCACAGCAACAAGGGACATGTCTCGAGCTCACTAATGGCGCTGCAGGGACAGCTCTGACCACCTGGTCGTGCAGTGGTTCGCAGAGTCAACAGGTATAACACTTTGCGCTTTGTTGTTGCCGCATTGCGCTGACTGACACCGCCCATAACATCATAGTGGCAACTGCAATGCAACTCCGGCGCACTCACGTGCGCTATATCGAATGTACAATATCCCTCGTTGTACGCAATACCGCCCGCAAGCCCGCTCGGAGCGAACATTGAGAGTGGTTCACAACCGTTCGGATGGGCTGTGCAAACGATGAATGGCGGCTACCTGTATGGAGTCCCGCGTCGCTGCTTTGAGGGGTGCTGACCTGCATTTAGCTTCTGTCAGGATACAACTCTCGCTAACGGGTGGTTTGTAGAAAACGACTCGTCTGCGAACGACACCAATGTGCGTGATACAACCTTGCCTAATGAGTTGATCAAATTGATGAAGTCCCGTTCGCATTGACTTAGGTTGGAATTGGATTTTTCGACACGCTCTTTCATAATCCAGTGTGGATGCTGAATCCGGCGGATTCATCGTCACAGAATTCAGCGCCTCCTGAGACCACCCCCACCCCATCCCCTACTGCCTCTAATTCCATGACAAGTATCGATTCAGGCGCCTCCGTTACTCCAGTCAGCTCCCCGAATACAACGTCCGCTGCTCCTAGCCCCTCAATTAGCTTGACCAACCCTGCTATAGGGCCCATCGATACAACCTCCGGCGCCTCTGTCGCCAACTTTTCCCTACCTCAGCTCTCGTCTACGTCCCATAACACCGACACGGTTACGTCGAGTTCAATCGACAATAAGGGTGCTTCTGCTCTCAAGTCCCCGACCACTAGTACTGTTTCCGACGGAAGTGCAGCTGGCTCTACTGCCAAGCCTTCTGGAATTGACTCCAGTGGCTCGCACTCTTCAGTCAACGTAGGCGAAATAGTGGGAATGGTTATATGCATCGTCATGACCGCGCTCCTCGTTTTCGCGAGCTTGTCTTGGAAGAGGGGCTGGTTCTGCTTTCATAAACGGAGAGGTTGGAAGGCCTCCATAACGCCATTCCCGCCGGGGTTTGAGGGTGCTTCGACGGAGCACATCTCCCAAGTTCCTATGTCCAGCCATGAGGGATACCCGACCACCTTGGAAATTGGTGACATATCTTTCTCCGGAGAAACGGAATTACCATCTTACGAAGAATCTCGGACTACATGGGACCTGCCTCGTCGACTCGAAACTGGCAACGTGTATAAACACAGATAGTTAGTACATCCATTCCCTTACATCTTTCCACCTCGCATTATGTTTTCCTACTCCGGACATCGCTGAGTTCCCCGTTACTTACGCTCATTCGATTGTTCCACAATCCACACCGCTACTTTCTTACCCGCTATGAACACAACGGTCTGTCAGGCAACGTCGAGAATGCCCCAGAGCTGACTTACTCCCCTACGGCGCAAATTATAACCATATGTCGTTGCCCAAACAGGATTAGCAAACCTCTGCCGTCTCTAGGCAAGCCCGAGCTCCCCGTGAAATCCAGTGTTCCACCGATAGTTCGTATGAACTGCTTATCTGATTGTTTGGCATCCGCACTCTGCAAAGATCTTTTTTCTGTCATTTGAATATTTGAATCAAAAGTGCATGTTCGTGGTATGAGCGGAATGTTACTTCGAATCATTTTGGCCGGGCTGAAGGGAGACATCCGTGCCTCAATTTTGTTCTCAGGCCTGCCCGGAGGGCCATTTGATATCTATATACTGCGAGTCTCTCCTTGATATCGCGCATATTAATTGCTAAAGCACGCATGCACTGTGCTAGCTTTCAATGCAGAAAAAAGCAGAAGTTAATTTTGGCAGCGTGTTTGATGTGCCTATCAAGCGATCGGCGACCATTTTGGCGCTAAACAACGTCTGCCAGCGAAGCGGACTGCAGAGACTCGTAGTTTGTGGCTGATAAGTCTTCGGCCTTCAAGCTTCACTGACCATGAAGACACTGAAAATGAATATCTTCAAAGTGTAATGAGCCAAGCAAAGATGACGGCTGAACGTTGAACGCTGGTGTACTAGTTGAGTTTGTCGCGACTTGCATTGACTGCGAGTTGAACATTCTTGATGGATGTCGTGTCGCGCTGGATTCGACCTGACCCGGGATGAGCTCTGCGTTACGGTAGAACTGCAAATGCTCGCTCTGGCCGAGTTCGGCTGCTTCGCTGGATTGTTATCCTTTTGTGACAATTGCATCTTACCGGCTCTGACTGTGGTTGCTGGCGCTCGCGCAGGGGCGGACAATGAAAATCAGCAACCCGGGCTAGAAGCGACAAATTTAGAGCGATATCAGATAATGCTTAGCGGGATCTAATGACCGTGATCATGCAATTCCTGTAAAGTACGCCATATTCTGCATCGAACGGATGTACTGATTTTGTGATCGGCGGTTGTAACCTAGTAACAGACATTTGAAAGATGCTGGAATGGTAGTACGCTGTGTTATCATCATCTCATTCGATTCTTGTCTTACATATATTGTTTTCTCCTGTGAGCTAAGTCCGTGTTCGATGCTCTTACGGTGGCTTGATCATCATGGGATAATCGCACAAGGTGAGTCACTACCGTTAGTCATGACGCCATCACTTCGAGCCCTGTAATAACGCAAGTCGGGACTTTTCCTATGGATGCTAGGGAATTGACGCCCTTGTTTATAGACACCAAAAGGCAGTACAGCATTTATTCTCCGGAAGAAGTGCCAACATATGTTAGTAATCACATAATCTGGCCCGATCATGGTTCATAACGACTGCGTATTTCTAAGGCATCTGGCTGCCAGTTCCGCTGTAAAAGCCGTTGATGACCTATCACCGAGCTCCGTGTATGACGTATAACACCGAAGACGGATGCTATATACTGTTGCTCGGTAACCAGTATCACAGTGCTTCTTTGCTTTCTCAATGAGCTCTGAGGTACCACCTGACGGCGCATACTTTTTAGGAGCCAGGGGGCTAGGGACCTTCCTCGAGCTTACAAGTGATACCACAGGGACGATTCTGACCACCTGGTCGTTCAGTGCTTCTGAAAGTCAACAGGTATGATATTTCATGCTTTAAAGTCTCACTGTGCTCACATAGCGTCCCTCACGATACCCACAGTGGCAATTGACATGTAATTCTGCTATGCTCAGATGCAACGTGTCCAACGTACAATACCCCTCGATGTACGCAACATTACCGCAAGACCAACTAGGCAATCAATACATCAAGTCTGGCACGCAGCCATTTGAGTGGTTCGTAAAGTCGATAAGTGGTGGATACCTGTGCGGAATCTTGGATTCGTGCTGTAACTCAAGCTCACGTACATTCAGCTTCTCCCCTGATCCTGCATTCATAAATGCATGGAATGTGGCAGGTGCCTCAATCTCAAACAACGCCACCGTGTGTTTCCGTGTTCCTTACAGAAATGGGTGGATTAAGCTGATGAGCTCCCCTTCTCTTCAATCTAGGTCATCAGCTATCCCCTCGACTCACATGATTCTAATTCGATATGGGTGCTCAACTCAACGGATGTCTTCACTCAAACGCCGGCGTCTGCTGACACCAGCGCAACCAATACCGGCCCTGGCGCTGTCACAGCCATCTTTCCTGGCCTCTCTGGTGTCACTTCTAGCCCATCCATCGTGTCAGCGAACTCTTCCGATCCTTCGCCCAGCTATTCCAACTCCATTCTGAGTGCTGTTGGTGCCAATTCATCTTCGACCACTGGCGATACTCCCTCCCTCCAGTCCCTTATTACGTCTGTTTCCACTGACCTGCAAGAGACGAGCTCAACAGGCCCCGCCGGAAATTATTCACTTTTTGCATCTTCCAGCGCAGTTCCCGACCGAAATACGATTGGTCCCACTGCGAAACCATCTCAGGTTAACCCCACTATATTGCACACTTCGATAAACGTGGGGGCCGTAGCAGGAGCTGCCGTTGGCATTATCGTAACTGTCGCATTGGTGTTTGTGATTTTGACGTGGAGGGCGGGCTGGTTCTGCTTCCACGGCCGGAGAGTATCAACAGAACCTTCATCTTCTTTAGTGACGCCATTTCCTGCGGGGTACGGAGCCGCTTCGACGGAGGCTATTCCCCATATATTCCCTTCGGAATCCTTAGGATGTGCAAACATCCTGGAACACAATGATATGCCGCTTTCCGAGTTAACACAGTTGCCCCCTTATGAAGTGGAGGATCGTACTTCGTGGAATATGTTTCGTCGGCTACAACCAGATAGTTTCTTGGAAGCAAGTAGGCCGTACTTTTCCTCCTCTTCCTTTGTTTAAAAACAATCCACTTTATCATCTCTCGGACCTCATTATAAGTTATAACGAGATCAATTGTCTCCCACTTGTTCGCACATATTTCTCATAAACACATTACTTCCACATGTGCATACTTGACGTCTGTCAGACACGCAAGAGCTGCATGGGGCCTGACGTATTCCCTTACAGTGCGGATCATTCCCACACACGTACCTGGGGCCTTGGAATAGGCATCCCGCGTCGAAATCGGCGGGAAGATTGCCATAGGTCATAGCTGCATACGGCCACGAGGTAAATTTCGATTCCTCGGCCACTAACAATATCACAGATAAACGACTACATTCACCAGGATTCGTATCGAGTTGCTCTGCGGGAAACTGCCTCCAGAGATGATGCTCACATGATAAAGGTACATATGGAATCAGATCAACTTCCATTCCGTTAGACGCATGCAACTCGCCGAAAGGCGCGGTTCAACTGCACCGGATTTGGAAGTTACCGTGCTCTATTCACGTCTCACAGCAATCCAACTGCTCCGTGCGGTGGCATGGCCGTTGACAACGTTGATCTTCTATCATCGTATCGCTCATGTCATTTAGTCGAGCAGCATAAATTCGCCCGTCGGTTGGATGTTGACAGACCTCCCCGCTTTACAATGAGTTCAGAGTTGTTTGCCAACGGCACATACTTTATAGAAGCCAAGCAGCAAGCAACACTTCTGGAGCTCACCGACGGCGATGAAGGGACTATTTTGACCACCTGGTCGTTCAGCGGCGCACAAAATCAACAGGTTGCGTCCTAATTGGTTGTTTCATACGGCAGGGCTAACATCTCTTCTGCTTCAGTGGCAACTACAGTGGGATCCTTCTGCTTCCCGATGCCGCGTTACGAATGTACTCTACCCTTCGATGTATATTACGCAGCCCACGGACCAGTCAAACCCATCGGGATATCAGTATATCGAGTCCGGCTCAGACCCATTTGATTGGTTCGTTAAGCCAATGAATGGTGGTTATATGTAAGATACCAGGAGTTTTCGTATATACTGTGGGCTTACACTTAGCGTGCGTAGCTTCTCCGCAGACCCTGCATTCGTAAATGCGTGGAATGTTGCAGCTGGTTCATTTTCGGACAATAATACCGTACGTATTTGAAACTTAGAAGCCTGGCGAACATCCGGCCAGCTGTGTTGACGCTGCTCAATTTGTGCCAACAGGTCATTAGCTGGCCCCTCGATGCTGAATTCGACAACTCAATTTGGATGCTCGCTTCAACGACATCTGAATCACAGAACCACACGGCTTCGCAGACTGCTATCGGCTCTAACGAGACAACATCCATTCCTTCTGATACCAGTACCACTCCTTTCAATATCACTCCTACTCTCTCTGATACCATTCCCGTCCCATCCGATACCACTTCAAGCCCTCCCAGCTTCTCACCTAGTTCAAGCATCGGCGACATCCAACCAGAAGCCTTTTCTGCGCGCCCTATCACTTTGACTGTTCCTTCAGAAACAACGAGCGCTTCCGTTTTATCATCATTTAATGTCAACTCGACTTCTAGTACTAGTGCAATGGCAACCTCAGCAGGCGTTCCCGTCGTCGGGGACACTGCATCCTCACAACCTTCGGTCAATCTTGCCGTCGTTGCCGGGGCCATTGCAGCCGGCGTTGTGTCGATTTCTCTTGCCCTCATGTTCCTCTCGTGGAAGAAGGGCTGGTGCTGTTGCCGCAAGCGAGGTATGCGAGCAGGTCCCCGTGCTATTTCGCCGTTTCCCACTGGATACGCAAGTACTGCGACACAGCCAAGCATGTCCCAATATTTCTCGGCCACCCCCACGGGATACGTTAGCGTAGATGTGGATAGCATTGTAGCATATCCTGGACTTGCAGAGCTGCCTCCTTATGAGCGCGTATCACAGATGGATCTACTGGACTCGCACCGTCGACTCGAAACGGACAACATATATAAATATAGATAGCCTGTGTATATTTACTCTCTGAGTCTACTAGGACTTTGTTTGTCGTAGAGTATGTCTTCAACTTATATAGAACGCATGCAAAATTCGCCCAACCACTTGACACTTGCCCCTTCGACCAGTCTCGAAAATCACGAGCAAGCTATCCAAATCAATACTCAATGAGACAGTACCTGAGAATATTCTCACTATCTCTGTGCCCTGTGGAGCTTGTCGAAGGCGGAATCACAACAAGACTGATGTATCAAGCGCCGAGCAACTACACGAATGACTCGCATGAATATCTCATAACAATATTTGAGTGCAGAGTAGAAGTGCCCGGTTTCATGAACTTGCATCCACAGCTAGCAATACCTGATTACATGGTGACCATTAGTCATGACTAACCTAATATACACCAAATGGCCTAGAATCCCTCCCCGAGGTCCGGACCATCGTCATCAAGATCACCCTCTTGAATCTCCTTCGCGAGCTCCTTCTCGCGCTCACGAGCGCCCTCCGCTGCTGCCAATTCTTTGCGATGCGCATTGAGCGGATACCGCATAGCCTGTGGGAACGTAAATCAGTCGAAGACCTCTTGTAGGAGTGTGATACGTCACACACCTTGACACTATGGTTGTGCAGCTCGAGGCAGTAATCGATACGCCTGGTGAAGACCTCGCTGACCTCCGGGCCATATCCACCCTTCTGGCCGCCACACTCCATCCAGCCCTTCTCGTGCACGATCTTCCCGTCAATCACACCGTCACGGATCGCCTTGCCGACGATGTACTCGGCGTCCTCTTCCGAGTCGAGGTGCAGCTTGACGCAAATGTCACGCAGGGAGATTCTGGAGTATGATAGAGACAGTCGACGAATACCAGTCTTGATAACATTCTGCCGCAGACGGACGATCAAGGTGTACGTCTTGTCCGCCTCGAACTGGGCAGCATGCTTGGAAAGGGTCGACTGGAACTGTGACAGTGAACCCATCCGCACGGCTAAACACATGGTATGAGTGTGCTGTGCACATGCAAGCACGAGGTGAACTTACCCTTGACAATCTCAAAGTAACCATTCAGTGCTTTTTCCAAGACAGGGTGCCTAAACAAGCTCCGGTCCGGAATGTCACCCATCAACAGCTCGACCACCACGAAAAGTTTGTGCACTGCCTGGTAAAAGCCCGGTGCAATCTTCGCCGGTGGCGCCCTCCGGATGGCCTGTTGCAGGTTCGTGTGCGCCGCAGTGTAGTTCAATTGCACGGCCTTAATGCGGCCAAGGTAATAGTGGTACCGAGCAAATTGCGCATTTGCGGCCGAAGTGGGGAACGAAGTCTTGGACACCAGCTTGTCGGCTTGATCGTACAGGCTGTACTGCAGATAGCTGCGCAGCAAGCGGTTAATAAGGGACGCGTGTGTTTCATCGTCGTGCCGCAAAGCCGCAGTGCGCTGGGCAGCCAGGAAATGCCTAGAGCAGTGTCAGGGAATGTAGCCCAGCGGTTGAGAAGACGCTTCCACATACGGCCTCGCCTCTGCAAGTTCGCCGCCCAGTTCATAGGCGCGTTCCACCGCATACCAAACCTTCGCCGCGATGGGGTCCATACTACGCCGGTTCAGTGCTTGCATCTTTTCCACCGTCTCGTGCGATAGTTGTATCGCCTTAGGGTATGTACTCGGGTTCGTGAGGAGATGATGGAGGATGAGCAGGCGCAGGTAGACTTCGCATTCAGGTGCGAATTCTTGCGGCGTCGTCTTCGATGGTTGGGCGGCAGCTTGATCTATATCCATGGTCTGCTCCGAATCGGAGGCAGCAGGAAGCCAGGACAAGAGCGCCTTACGGACAGGCGACTCCGCTGCAGCAGCAAGGCGTTAGGACCCAGGGCCGACATACGAGAGTACGCGCGTACCGTCCGGGTATATCTCCGTCACAGCATCTCTAAGCACCTTGTCGTCTAGCCGCTTGCGCAGCGAAGTAAGTGTGCGGAGAACACGGTGGGTGAACCGAGGTTCAAGGGTAGAGACTGCGCGGTCAATGAGTGCGACGTTTGCCTTGATCTCTTGGACGGGTGTGGGGGGTGCAGGCTTTGTCTCCTTGACCTCTTCCTCCTGAGGCTTTTCCTCCTGAGTCTTGTCCTCTTTCGTCTTGTCGTCCACGGGCTTCATATCGACGTCGGCCATGGTGAAGAGTTGGAGATGGTCAAGGTGCAGATACAAGTGGTACTGAGCGATGACGCGTCCGAGGCGCGCGTTACGCGTCGCGCTAAATGACGCCCAAGCAGTACAGTAATGGCCTCCTTTGCTGGGTCACAATCTTTCTATGCCATCCTTCAGTGCTTTATTACCCTTGTTACCGCGATTCAAAGCCAGCTTGTAGTCTAGCATTATCCCTCATACTGCCTTCAAGGCTCCGCTCGACTATTACGCCGATCGCCGTGAAGACATGTGGGTTCTTGTCGAGCCTTCCTTCTTGCATGCTATCAGTAACTCACTCATCCGTTTCCTGCAGTCATGAGTCATAATGTCTTTCTTACGTCGCATCTGGAGTAGGATCACGAGGCCCGTAAGTAGCTCTATCTCTACGTAGTACGAAGTGACGAATCTCAAGGGATTTTGACGACGGAACAGACCCATTTGGTTGGGACTGACCTAGAAGGTGACATGACCACAGCGAAAGGTAGTGAACGGCCTACCTAATCCCATGATGATACTAGGAAACCGATTCTATGAGCACCCTGGAACAACAAATGGTACGTCACCTTCGTCCCTGCAGACCGGTCTAGATGAAATTTCATGCTTGCAATGTGCTAGACCCTCGCAGAACGAAGCGTGTGGTAGAATACAGCAAGGGCCGAGATATGCTGCACTACATCGCAGGGGAGCGTCGGCTGCCAGGTAGCTGCCTTACTTTCCTCCACGTTCTTTCCACTGATGTTCTATACTGTTTTCAGTCCAGTGGACTTCGTGGTTAACACATACACGCTTGCATCCTCCTACCCTCGAGGTGAGGCTGTTCAAACTTCCAACGCATACACCTCTACTAAAGTTCAAAATAATGCACCTTGTCTCCTCAGGAATTGCAAGCTGATTTAGAGAGGCAGAGACGAGTACTGTTCGATGCAGCATTGATAGAAGCTCGCGAACGCGAGGAACGTGCTCGGCAACAAATCCACAGCCCGCAGGACAACCTCACAGCCGTCGGCGGTGCTACAAGGTTGACCGAGACCACACCAGAACGTAAAGCCGTCGAGTCTCCTGGCCTTCCACGAGAACAGGAGACATTGGCGCAGGGACCACCAATAGCTCCCCAGCAAGACTTGAGTCGAAGAGCTTCTGCAGAATCCTCGTGGCACAGGCCCCCAGGCGCAGTAGATGAGCCTCAACCTTGGAGTCCTAAGAGTGTGCGAAGAGGTGGCGAGTAGGGCCTGTAACATGCCGATAAATACGGCTGTACACGTAGTCTAAGCTCTCAGTCTGCTGTGACCCTGTACCGCCAGCGATAAGGCGATTTTTCTGGAAGGTTCACTCTTGAAATAATTCTTGTCATTATAGTATTTGTACTAGCGTCTGGAATCAGAGACAAAGCCGCAGAATATCTGAGTGTACAGGTTCGTAGAAGCAGGATTATGTTGATGATCGGGGGGCGATGACAAGAGTTGTTCGTGTGCATAGCAACTCAGAACAGTCATGTTGCCGTCTCTCATCCACGGCCTCCATCTTGATTCTGCTATTTGAACGTCTGCTTTTGCTCCCGTACCGATATCGTGTCTCTGAGATGATCACGCTGAATGGTCGCGGCAGCACGAATGATGACTCACGGATCTGGATGGTGTTGACTAACTAGAGATGTTCTCGCAAGCTTATCGCGTCAATTACAGCCTCATGGCAGTCTAACGTCAGACTATAGCGCGGAAAACATGCCATGGACCTTCAGCTCTCCCTGCCATGAACTGCCTTTCGATAGCACAAATTCCTTAGGATCTTTCTCCTCTCGCTTCATGCAACTTGTAACATGTCCTGCTTGAACTTCCTCCGTCGAGTGCTGGGGCTTTTAAGGAAAATCGTGCTGAAGCCCTGCGCTTACCAATGGCAACGTTTGCTCCATATCCTCTCATTTCTCAAAAGATATGTTGATCGAAAGGGAGGAAGTGGGGGTGGATTTGAGAGGTCAATAGGCTGGTCGTCGAGAGAACATGCACAAGAATCGGTCACACGGAAAGATGATCCTCAGAACCTTCAGAAGAACATCACCGTCGCGACCGCGGGCATTGCTACGATATGCCCGAGCAAATTTCCGACCTCAGCACCTGCTGTGTCCACAGGTGGATTTCTGGATGCAGACTTTGTACCATCTCATCATTCGGCAGACCTGTTGTCCAGTCGACGTGCGTCCGACACGCTGTTGCGGCCGCCAGTCGACAGCGGGAGTCTGCGCCCTGAATATGCATATTCTGTTGCCTCCCGGTCGACGCAGGACATCGGTCTCACCTCGATCGTGAGCGACTGTGGATCGGACGCCTTTCGATACACACGACAGGAGCCGAGGGAGCCGCGATCGTCTTCACGGGCGTCATCGCGGAGGGGCATCTCACAAGTGGCTACACCTTCCAGAGCTCGCTCTAGGTCTCGCGCACCCCATTCAAAATCTCCTTCAAGGCGACCTGCTCGTTTGGAAACCTCACCTTCCCGAAACCCACAAGCCACCCCAACCGTTGTAGATGTGGCATTGCCTGGCAGCGCCCGTGAATTTGCACCGCCTCAAGTCACAGATATTGTCCAGCCTACTCCGGAGCGAAAGTTGTATCCCGTCTCCGCTGTTGAACGCTACGATAGGAATGTAGCTGTGTACGTAGATTTCATCTCGACCTTCTAGATGTAATGTTACTCAGGAAGTTGACACACGCTCTTTGATCGGACAGCAAGAAACTTCCAAGTCAATACACAGTGAAACCCTTGACGTTTGATTTCCAGTTGTATGTTCTACTTTCCGGTGATTCATTGAAGTTGCTATGCATACTGAACAATATCAGGGAAGACTGTCCACCAGCCTGGGAACCTCACACCCATCCCGAAGGCGCCCTGTATTGGTACCTTCCCGAAAAGGTGCGTCTTTCTGGTGTAAAGCATGAAGCATGAGGTAGTTTCACGTACCTTGTCAAATACAGCGTGTATATACCGATGCATACCTGTGTGAGCCGAACATCGCATTGGAGGTCGCAGCATTTCTCGAGATGATAGACGATATCATCCACGACCGCAAGATCCAACTACCTGAGAACCACGAACTTGTACTCGAATTAGAGCACAACAAAGATGGGACAGGAAATTACTGGTGCTATTACTTCGTCAACCATGAGCGGCGGTGTCTGTTCTGGTTGGACGAGTTTGACATTAGCAACGATCTATCGGAAATCAAGGGTGTCACTTCAGCGGCACATGTTAGTACGTGTCTCTGCGATGTATACTGCCCCGAATCAGGATTCATTGCCTACTGATGGGGTTGACAGAACATGAGATTGAGGCGAAGTATTGGTATGTAATGTGCGAACACGAAGGTTTGTTGCGTTCTACTTTATGTATCATGTAGTCGTTTGAGCTGATCCTTGTGGATTCTGAAAGAATGTCACTATGCAAGCTCAATGGCCCTCTAGGGCACATTGGGAAATGTTTCCATACGGACATGAGATTCCTAAGACGGTGTTCACAGAGCTCATGGGTATCATTCTGCACGGCAACATCGGTAAACATCTTCACATCGCTACGTTCGCACTGCGTCCGATGCTCACGGGGTTTACGAAAGATCGGATGACTTCCACGACATCGACAGTCACATACGATTCCGACGAATTACATCGCATGCTAAGCCTCGTCAAAAGTGCCAAAGGTAGGTTTCACTAGTATCGTGGCGCTACGTTGGCTCACTGGTATGAACAGAACTAGGCGCCACCGATCATACGGCGGCGACTATAGGTAAGGGTGTCTGATCGTAATTAGTTTCGCCCAATCTCATTTTTACCTGATACTAGGACGCCTGATGTGCCTCTTTGGTTAGTCGGATGAGACCTATGTAATGGGGAAATGCATCTCACCGATTACTTCTAGCGCACCATCGTTTCCTTAACTTCCATGGGCAACATGGGGCGCGTTTGTGCCGAGATCAGACGATATACGGACAGCCCAATTTTAACCGTTCTCTTCTTATGAACCTTTTATCTCCACTATTCTTCAATGCGCCAAGTGAACATCTACGCGGCCTGGAACAAATCTGGATCGATAATGTCATGGTTTATTCGCAATGGAAACACTTCATCGAGAAACTGAAGGGAGAGTGGACAGATTTCTTACTTCCAGTCTGTAGCTGCGCTATTGGTCATCACTTGGAAACTAACTCATATTCCAGGCGACCGTGCTGCTCAACGCGAATGTGGCATTCCTTGCCATCCCGAGCGTCGACCCTGGCAACGGTGCCCCAGAGATACCACGGAATGCTGCTCAGATCACTAGCTATTTGTCCATGATCTTTAGTATTGGTAGTATGATACTATCTTTACTATTGACCCGACAGCATCGCCTAAAGAACCGCGACAGCGCTGACGAAGTTGTACGTATTCAACGGCTTGTTATTTGACGTGTTTAACGGGGTTCTTGCATCAGGTCAAATACCTCACTAATAAAACGCACCCCACCTTGGGGCTAGAGACCCTGGCGATTATGTACAGTCTGCCGTATGCCATGCTTATGTGGGCGTAAGTGACATTCTTCTACTCCATCGTGCTGTTGATGAATTCCTCGTAGAACGGTCTCTTTTCTTGTTGCCTTCTCCTTCGAATGCTTCCTGAAGGGTGACAATGTGTCTACGATAACCACTGCCATTGCATGGTTCGCAGTGATGTCCCTGGTTGGTTGGTGCGTCTTCACTGCCTGGGAGGAGCACGAGGAGACCACATTGCGGATTATGTGGACAAGGTTCATGGACGCAGCAACCCATGTCCGATCAAGGGCAGGTGGAGAAGTAGCCGCCCTTAGCAAGTGGAAAGCCTACTTCGATCGATCACCCCTTTCAACGGTTCGAGGGGACTCACCCTCAAATAGAGGCGCAACCAGTCCTCACTTGCTCCCAGCATGATGCATAAGCTGTTGTCATGTAGTTGCGAATGTCCACGTCCACAAGCTACGCTTGATCATCTATTCCCCAGAGCGTTGAAGCCTTGATGGTTTCTTATATTCCACAGTTCCCGAGTCCACGCACCAAAATACATGTATCTGTTGCATTAGATCGAGGCCTATGTATCAATTATCCCTATAAGGATTGGATTCCACGCATGTAGGCAGGGAAACCACGAGGAGCGACTGCCAAATAGCTTTGCAATAGTGGATAGTAGCAGCATGGTTTAATGTCCGTCCGCACTGCATAGACGATGTCGTGCCATGTTCGCCCCAGTCATTCCACGTAGTCGTGAAGCTTATCGAGTTGTCTTAACATTCTTTGTTCCAGATGCTGGATGAACTACTTTTCCTCGGGGATGAAAGCCGGCCGCTGCCATCTCGGGAGACTGCTCAGACCTGTCCTAAAAGTCAGATGCCAAGTCATAGCAGTTGAAATCTTTCGAGACGGAGCTTACCCTGGAAGCGAGCCCGTGTCAATACTGCAGGAAAAATGTCAAAGGTACTGAGAAACATAGAGCATACTTGATACCATACCTATGTGACAACGCCGCTGTCGAGGAACTCTGCAACTCCGCGCTGTCGTGTGCTATGTCTGCAATGTCTGATGAACGGTCTCGTACGCTCTCCGAGACCGTCTCGACGGGACTAGTTTATTCCGACATATGCTGAGTGTCAGCATGACAGCATTCACCCGATGGACAGCAGACTCCAAGAACGGACCTAGACGGTGACGAGTCGACAGCCGGTCCATGGGCCAGGCTCGAGTGACCTTGAGAAGACATAGCTATGTTAGAGCTCGATGTGGTCGAGATCAAGGTCAAGACACCAGCTTTTCATCGTCTTGTGGATATCGTGATATATAGGGCGCAGCCTGACTCCACCGAGGTCCTAGCCGTGTCCGCCCAGTGCCGCGAGGCTCGGAACTCGGAACCGTTCGGCACACGTCCAGGCCGCCAGGCGTCCTACCGGTACTGCCGAGCACCTCATGCTCAAACTCAGCTTGACCAGCGACAGATACGAGAACGCAAGCTGAACGTTGTAGCGTGTTAAGGATTACTTCGGCTTGCTGGTTAGTTCACCATACTGCAGTCCGCGCGCTGGGCCGGGACTGGCGCTGACGTGAGGAGGGAGAAGGAGGGGCCGGAGTCACGCAAGCTGCTGTCCTATCCCACAGCAATGTGCAGGCGCCCAAAGGCTGTGCGTGTGGCAATACAACATAATATAGCTGTGATCCTGCCTGGGACCCCAATGTCAAGGTCCTTGGGCCTGTGTCATTGAACACTGCTTCGCAGTACATCAGACCAGAATGGAATTCGTAGAAGAGTTGCCAATGCCGCTTTCAGAGCGCCGCGTGGCAGCATCCTGTGAATCTGTGGCCTAGTAAACCTTGAACGGATCTGAATACTCCTGCGGGCGCGGTCTCCGACTCAAGGGTATAAAACCGACGTTCTTTCATGTCCTCCTGCCCATCCCTTCGGGTCACATTCCTGCGAATTTCGAGCTTAGCTAGTCGTATCCATGTCGTGTATGTCATCTAGAGGGTCACTCCAGGCGACACTTGCTACTGCTACTCGCCGCTATGATCATGGAAGGAGGTATGGATGTTGCCACAACATGCTTCGCATTCGCTCATGGTCTCTCGTCGCTCGAAGGGTCACCCCAACCAACCAAGGTATCCCAGCAGGCTTTGGTAGCTTTGCGGAACCAGAGTGAGTGTCAGTGCTGTGGCCGTTATTATTCATGGTACTGATCATATTCAGACCGCCGTATTTACCACCGAACTGGTCAGCGCACACGCAGTCTGAGGGGCAGCAATACTACGCATGCGACACCTCGCTATCGATTGTCACAGAAGCCGACCTCACCCGACCCAGCGTCCAGAAGGAGTTGGAATATTGGATCCAAGTAGTAAATACCAGGTTGCTCGAGAACAAAATCAGTCTTCCCGAGGGCTGCGAGTTGTTCCTGGATCTGGATGAGGATTCAGACTCTTGCTTCTACTACCTGGCGAATCACGTCACCCGCGTGCTTTTTTGGCTTGAGGAATCATCTACGGATGTCTTGGACCTAATGCCGTCGGTCTCGCCTTCTCACCTTCGTACGCTTCCTTCTACGCCACGGACTGCATAAACTCACTGAAGAGACAGGTTTAGCACTTGAGGAGCAATACTGGTCTCACATCGAGTTTTTCCCTTCGCACCGCATCAACCGCCTCTCTCCGCGCCTGCCTGAGCTGATCAACGTGTTTATGCACGCGCAAATCGGTATGCAGCTTCCCTGTCCAGGGTTCTGGGGTTCATATCTAATGAAGCGCAGACACAATGACGTCGAATGTTTCAACATCGCCTTACAATACTGCGGATTGCAAGCAGATCCTGAAGGTTTTGGTAGCAATGAGAGGTGAGGCCCTCTACCACGTTGCGGACTGGTGGCGTGCCGACACGTCATTGTAGACGAGAAGACGGTGATCGATAGATTCAGCATTTGTACCATAGGTATGTAACAGCCAAATTATTTGCATCCACATACTCATGCTCGTTCTGAAGCCCGGCTTTGGGTCATGATCATTCACAACCAACACCAGACCCACTTCGGGCAAGACGTGGCCCGGTTGTCTCGTGACCAACGCATCCTCGAAAGTAGCACGCCAACTGGCAGAAGGTGGCTCTATACGCCAGCCCGAAACCTTCTCTTCAAGATTCCCGCTTATTGTGAAGAACGACTTGATAACGCGTTTGTGGACAAGATTGTATACATCCATGAATGGCGCAACCTCATTGGCGACTTGCAACAAGAGTGGAAGCAATATGGTTCATGGGTTCGTGTTTTTGCCGTCTACTCACGTTGAACTACTAGGCTAACAGTCTGGGAAGGCACTCGGATTGCTGCTTTTCAACGCTTTGCTGATCGCAGCTCCAAACGCATCGTCTATGGTAGCCTCAGTTTCGATGTTTGTATGCAATCTTGCAGTGGTCTCTGCAGTTGCGTTGTTCGTGAAACATCAACGACTCGCGACGCAAACTGCCTGCGATGTGGTGCGTACCCATGAATACCCGCGTTTTTGTTGGACTCACATGTGCTATCCAGGCCATGCATCTTAATAATGAGTACCACGACACCACTGGTTTCCAGTCTTACGCCATTCAACTCAGCCTTCCAAAGGCCCTCTGTCTCTGGGCTGCTCTTATTTCATCGAGCCAGGCGTTCTTCTGCTTGAGCGCCATCACAGGTCCCCACGGGCTGGCTATTATTGCTGCCTTGGTGGTTGTGTATTGGCTTATTTCTCGAATAGGATCGATGATGAAGAGCGCATTTGCACAGTGGCGTGCGGCGCGAGGAGATGCCGAGGAAAGTATGGTATGATGTGCATGAGGAGGCCATTTGGAGGAGTGTCTGGATTAGAATTTAGCTCCTGTGGATGGGCTCCCTTCGCTTCACTCAATCCCTCGATGATATCGATGTAAGAGTAGATTGTGTACAGCATGTTGCAGATAGTGAATTGATCAAGCTTGAGATGCATGTGTGGCTGTATGGGTGCTTGTTTGAAGCGCACTGTGAGACGTGTCCCCTACGTGACGTCAAACACCAGTCTTCATGTTCTAGATCTTACTACCAGACTGGCACCTGTTCAAACTGCGCTCGTCTCTTCCAATCCGTCCTAACCACGTGTAGAGAAGCGCTTCCTAACGCTAATGGCGGAACATCATACTAGTCGGGCTACCAAATGCCCATGACGGCCTCTCAATCGACAAGCTGAGAGATTATGATGATCAAGCTATCTCAGGACAGAGAGAATGGGCGTAACGTGCATTGTCTCCGTTGACCATGAACCATGTGAGCCACAAGTTCTGATGTATATTGCGAACCTGGGGCAGAGTTTTGAGGCGCAGGTTCGGATGCTTGGTTATCTACCAGCATCACGCGGACGATACCAGTTTCTGCGACCCAGCACGGCACTTCTGCAGCGTATGACACGGGCTTCTTTCCGAGTCGATATTGCCTAGTAACACAAAGACGCAGAACAATATTCATTCGATTCACACAACGCCGCGTTGGCTCCAAGGCTGTGGGTCATATACACTACTACAATGTAGGTCGAATTACACGCGCGCTTTGGGTCCTCCTGACACGGGTCAATAGCATGCAATTTGAATGCACCGTGGACATAGATCCATGTCTGAGATGTAGTACAGCAAGTTCCATTTCAATAGGGACTTTTGGAAAAAACAGCTTTATGTCACGTGCTAATGCCGCAGCACGATCTAACCTACACAGGAAACTGGAGGCGATATGATCGTCACAGCTCCACCGAATATTCAGAATCAATGTGGTTTGTGAAAGTACTGTTAGAAGTCACGCAGACTACCCGTTGACCGTATATCGAGAGCATACACTCGGGACAAGGCTATTGAGACGACCAGTCGCTCTGGGACCCCGGCTTAATGTCTAGGCGTCTCGACGTGGGGTTGCGGAGCAAATCCTAGCACATCGAGACATCCTTCGCCCAATCTCATCACCTGATATTTGGTTTGCTCCGAAATTAAACAGGTATGCCTGAAGGTCAAATCTCGAAAAGTCTCTATTGAAATGGAGCTCGCTGTAATGCTGAAGAAATAGCGAGAAATGATTCAATGTTCTTTGTCAATTTTGGAAAATATCAGGTTAAAGTAGAGCAATTGTCCTCTTTTATGTCCCTAGTGATGCCTTCAGGCTAGCACGAGGCAGGACATGCTAATGTAGTTCGTATGTCTGCAGCATGCCCTTGATAACAAGCATGTAAGCAGGATATCCACACTTTGAAGCATACTTTATATTGCATGTCCCGCCTCGCACCACCTTGAAGACACTGCTGGAACACAAAGAATGCGGATTACTTAGTGTTTACCTTAAGCTACCCGAAACAAGTGAAAGAAATTTGATCATTTCTTATCATTTCTTGAGCATTTTCGCACCGTGGGCATCAATCTATGCCCACGGTGATGGGCAGGCGCTACGATCTGTTCATTTTGGCATATTTTGAAACCATTTGACAGACTTCCATGCTCGACCATCCATGACGTGGGAGTCATACCGCCTATTTTGAGCAATTTATGGACACCACTAACCTGAGTCGGTGAGTGGTGTTGTGGTTCCATTTGAGCCCTGCCAACATCTGTGTGCACTGGTACAGCTTCAATGTCGCTGCACGTAGTTTTTCGGCGCCCCGTTTGCCGGAAGTGGAAGATGCGATGCTTCGAGCGCCTATAGCGCGGTCGGGACGCGCGGTCGACAGTGGCACAGGTAATCACGGCTTCGGGGAGTGTCGATATAAGGTCTGGGATGCGCGTGGTGCTCGATCTCCACCCTGTGCGACATGTCCGCCACAGTTCGCCCTCCGGTGAGAAAAGCTCTCTCTGTAGCAGTGCGGTACAGGCACCTCAACACCCTGGATCCCTACCTCGAATTGCCGGATACTCATTACGACCCACCAATCGTTCGGAATCTCTTGACCGGTAACAGCTCTCTCCAATGTCATGATGTCATGGGATGTGTGCCTGATTGGGACTGCTGGGTAGAGGTCTATGGCTTCAGGGAGGAAGACATAACTACCCTCATGGATGACGACGATCACGTCTGGCCTACACGTGATAACATTGTGGGTGCCACGAGTTTCGATCCGTCAACGATGTCAAACTCAGGAGCTGTAGTTGAAGGCAATGCACGAACTGGTTGCAGATACGCGACCAGGAGACGAATTGGTGTTCCATTGTACGCTGCCTTACTGATATGCCCTAGTCAACCACTCATGACATCTACCACAGTCTCTGGACACGGATGGCAGGTCGTAAACCTTGATGGCTCAGAAGAGGACGGATATGATGAAGGTCCGAAATTCCAACTGACCCAAGTACACTGCCTGACGTGTATCTGATAGTCCTGTGGCCTGCCGACATTGAGTACGACGGGAATGACGAACATCAGAAGAAGTATATCTTGGATGACGTATGAGCTGACTTGATTTGTACTGCTCTTCATCTTTTCATTCGTTTTGACAACACAGGAGATTCGAGAGATTCTTGTCAATCACTTACCTCGAGGATCTCACTTCTTGGTGAGCTATACAAGTAGCCATTTGATAATCTGATACATAATGACCGTGGACAGATTCTGCTTGACTGCTGCCACTCGGGGACGGCTGTCGGTATGTTGCTCATGACTTTCGTCGTGGCTATGTCATCACCCTGTCACAGACTTACCAAATAGCAATGGCGAATTTTGCCCGAGGACTCCGGCCTCCCCACTCCGACCAGGTGCGCATGGTTCTGCAGGAGCAATCTGATGGAACATACTACCAGACATATTAGACGGCGTACGCGGTGCACAGGCCTTTGGTGAGCTCGGTAATTCGACAATTTCTGTAGGCTCTTGACGGAATGCAGCCACCCTTCACTCTGCACAACACGAGGATGATGACTTCGTTCACTCGCCAGTCAAGACTCGGAGGTTTTCCGGCTTTGAGTCACTACTGGAGGCCGACACACTTCCCTTGGTGGTGTGTGCAACATTGAAATGTGTATAGAAACCTCTGATCGCAGTGCAGGAGGCCTGGTCAGCTTGTATGGATAGTCAAGTTACCCTTGAGAAACGCGGCGGTGGGGGGCTCTTTGTTTCGGCAAGTCAATAATGACACCACGGTGGAAATGCACTGACACATCTATGAATATGAAGGCTTTTGTTCAAGCGCTTCGTAAGCGATACACTGTACAGATACAGGCTTATCCTGACTCAATACAGGACACGACCCTTATCAAACTCGTGCGGAGCTACTGAGACATCTGACGTGAGTTACGGGGATGCTGCTGTGTTAACCAAGCAGACTTAGCTTTCAAGCAGGCGCGATCTCGCAAAGACCACTGATGAAGCAAATGCAATCAGACCGAAATTGATGGAACCTTTCGTCGCCCCTAGACCTCAGGTATGTCGAACATTGAGCGCACTACAAGCATCATACTAAGCATTCTGGTAGCTGGGAAGTCTGCATCCTACGGTATGATTTCACTGCTCCAAAACTATATATCGGGCTAATGTAGATCTATACTAGCATGTCATTCTACACACCAAATTTGCCCTGTAATAATATCGAACCTGTTCGAACCTGGAAGGTCGGAGCGGAAAGGACATCGCATTGCCAGAGCTTGTGAAGTATCGCAGCATATGTTCCTGGGATTATGTCTGTTCTCATCAAATACGATATTCGGTGTGTCACAATCCTAAGATCGCCGCAGCAACACTGCATGAACGAGTCGAGATTTCGATATAACACAGGTCTTTATTGCTTTTCGGACAGGTATATAGTACATTTAATGATATAATGGACGACACAGGAGATGGAGAGTGGATAGCGTATATGTCTCCTCAGCTATCCCACAACCGGATACTGTTGGTTCTGAGCAGGATGAATCACGAGAGTCCTGACATCCGTGAAACTATCAACGTCGAAATGACCGTACCCGGTTGCTCCGCTACACAATTGCGTGGGGATTAACAAGCCGCGCTGGGAAGAACAATCGACGTGAACTTACCCCAGACCGCTAACACCATCGCCCGCTCCTTCGACGTGGATAGTGGGCCCGTTGATGTTGACGGAGCCTGCAAATTGAAAAGTCGATCACTTTCGCTAGAACATACCATGTAAATTACTCACTTGCACGGATACGGCTGCCGACGTCGAAGGCGGCGTTGACGTTTTGTGTCCAAAGTGCTGCTATCAGGGAGTAGTCAGTGGCGTTGGCCAGTTCGATAGCTTCCTCAACCGTGTCAAATTCGACGAGCGTCGTCACTGGGCCACTGTCAGCCACAAGGACATTACGCAAGAGGATTGGGTTTGGTACCTGGACCGAATGTCTCCCGATTCCAAATCCACATGTCCGTCTTGACATCAGCGACAAGATGGGGCTGAACAACAGCGCCTTCTCTAGTCAGATCTCCTACCAGGATCTTGGCGCCTTTGTCCTTCGCATCTTTCAGCATTTCGACGACCTTCACTGCAGAATCTTCTCGGAATAGTGCTCCGAGTTCATCATTCGCGCCTCCTGCGTGAATCTTCTTAAACAGTCCCGTGAGCGCCTTCGTGAGCGCCGGAGCGACCTTGCGGGAGACAATGACACGCTCCGTAGACATACAAATCTGACCGGAGTGCAGAAGTGCGGAGGAGGTAATCGCACGCGCCGCTCGCTCAACGTCGGCGTCCTCCAAAACCTGTCGATATTCGATCTGATCAGAGGCAGCACGGTGTTCACATCGCACGACACATACAACGACTGGCGATTTGCCGCCTAGCTCGAAGACACAGGGCTTCAGGTACTTGGCAGCTTCACCGGCGATGATCCTGCCAACAACATCACTTCCAGTGAACTGTATGATGTGAGTGAATATCGTGTTTCATTATGGCACGATTCAACGCACATTGACCACACGGACAAGGGGATGGGCAATGATCTCGGCTACCCTTGCGGGAGCATCGGCCCTGGTCGTTGAGATGAAATTCAAGACGCCATCTGGTAGACCAGCCTTTTGGAACAAGATTAGGTACGCTGACATGAAGATGTGTGAGATATTTACCTCTTTGAACAGCTCGACAATAATCGCCTGGCTTCGAGGGCTGACCTCCGAGCACTTCAGGACAACTGCATTGCCGCAAAGGATGGGTATGGCCATCGCTCTCAGACTCAGAACCACAGGCGCGTTCCATGGCGCGATGCCAAACCTACAGCACGGCGTCAGAATATACACAAAGATTCCAATACACCCAAGCTTACACGACGCCCTTCGCTTTCCTCACCTCTACAGCGTGTCCTCCGGGGATCCCGGAGGGGAAGCTGAGACCCTTATACTGGAGCACCTGCCCTGCGTATTCACGTGCAATGCCTATCGTAGCCATGATGTTGAAGAGCAAGACAAAATCCACTGCGGCGGTCTCTTCTGTCATTGCAACGGCTAGCTTCTGCTTGTACCTTTCTTCGCTCATGAGATCTGCGGCCTTGAGGAAGATGTCACGGCGGACAGTCAGGGGCGTCTTCTCCCATGACTGGTAGGCTCGGTGAGCAGCTTCAACAGCCTCCGTGCAGTCTTGACTCGTCGCCGCAGCGGCAGTACCAACTAGCTGACCAGTGTGCGGATTGCGCACATCATAAGTAGCGTTGTCGCTGGCCGGGCGACACTTTCCGTCGATGAACAGTGATGTGAATGGGACAGACATGCTTGCGTTGAGTAGCGGGTGGTGGAAGATGGTGCGGAGCCTCTAAAACGCCGCTGCCGTTATGTACTGCTCAAGACGCCAAGAATGGGTATCGCATCGTATCCGCCTAAGGGGCAACAATACAGATGATGTGGCATAGCGCCCACCGCCCCGCCATCGACGCTAGAGTTGCGCTCGTCCAATAGCTGATGCGACAGCGTAGCGAGCGCTCGTTTGGAGCTGCGAGCGACAGGAGTGCGAAGGAGCGGACTAGGGCAACAAGTCCGACCACAAATCTGCATGAGTAAGAATAGAACTACAGGAGTCTCGTCTCAGGTCGCTGCCTTCGAATTCCCTGGTAGCACCGACTCCTGAGAATGAGATGCGGAAGCTTGCTCAGCTATCCACGGCACGGCATATAACGTGAGCAACGGCTGCGACTGCCGAAATTCGGCCTTTACAGATATCAGAGGTTGAGAATCACAGCCAGCGGGAGTGCGTCAGCATCGGGATCCTCTGAATCACATTCTTTTGATGGCGATGATTGCGATGACGGTGCGAGGAGCGAGACAACGCCAAACACGAAATCGGACTTGTCATAGGACACGAGAGTGTTGTACGAACAAGTCAGGGGGCCGTTAGCGAAGCGCGTCTGGAGTGCTCGGAGCTCCTGTGCCATCTAGTAAGTTTCACGGGGCATGATGCATGATGCATCCCGACTTCCAAATGAGTCCGACCGGCAAGTGGCGTTCCTGCGCACGTGATCTATGAATATTGTAATTCGTGATACTGAATTCAGTTCTTTGCGCTCTCGTACTTCGAGAATCCATGCCTGGAGGCACTTGAGTGCATAGAGTGGTAGTTATCATACAGCTCGTGTAGTATATCGAGCAAAAAAGGGAGCGAAAGTTCGAGAATACACCAGGACTATGACTCCAAATCCTCAAGGTGGGTTGCTAGCGAACCTTCGCCTTTCAGCCAACGATCGGATAAGGAGATCGTTGGGCAGGGTGGACCACAAGTGATCGCACATCTGTGAAGCTGCCGACATCGAAATGACCATAGCCAGTGGCACCGCTGCACAGGAAAATTCGCCTGAGTCTCTACAGAGAACATGCTGATACACAGAACCTAAAGGCACTCACCCTAATCCACCAATACCGTCAGCAGCCCCTTCGAAATGGATTGTCGGGCCATTTATGTTTACATAACCTAAAGTCATAAGCTAAGTATTCTCTGACTTTGTTCTGAAGCACTCACTCGCACGAATGCGACCACCGACGTCAATGGCAGCATTCACATTTTGCGTCCACAAAGCTGAGGTCAATGAATAGTCCGAGGTGTTAGCGAGCTCTATCGCCTCCTCTACCGTATCGAACTCAATGATGGTCGTCACTGCAATCGCACCATGGATCAAGTATCTGACGTTTTTGGACTGGACAAGACACCAACCTGGACCGAACGTTTCCCGATTCCAGATCCACATATCCGTCTTCACGTTTGCCACAAGGTGTGGCTGGACGACCGCACCCTGCCGAGTTCCATCTCCGACGAGGATCTTCGCACCTTTCTCCTTTGCATCCTTGATCATGTCTGTGACCTTGACTGCCGAATCCTCCCTAAAGAGCGCTGACAGGTCGCTTCCGGGGCCGCCTGCGCGGACCTTACTGAACAATTGCGTGAGCGCATTTGTGAGCGCCGGGGCTACCTTGCGAGCGACAATCACTCGTTCAGTAGACATACAGATCTGGCCAGAGTGCAAGAGAGCCGAGGATGTGATAGCGCGCGCAGCACGCTCGACGTCGGCGTCCTCCAGAACCTGATATGTATCGTTCAGCCCACGAGAGACCGCGTTGCTATGTTGATACATACCACAACGGGCGACTTACCACCCAGCTCGAAGACACAAGGTTTGAGGTACTTCGCAGCCTCGCCGGCGATGACCCTCCCGACAACGTCGCTCCCGGTGAACTGAAAATACACCTCGTTGAGACTACTCTCAATCGTGATGTTAGTTAGCTCGCTTACGTTGATCGCCCGGACCAGAGGATTGGCTATGATCTCGGCGACTCTCGTCGGAGCGTCTGACCGCGACGTGGAGATAAAGTTCAAGACACCGTCAGGCAGACCGGCCTAGACAGGGGTTAGCTGCCGAAGGAAGGGATCTGGAGCTGCTACAAACCTCTTTGAAGAGCTCGAGTACAATCGCCTGGCTCCGCGGGCTGACCTCGGAACACTTCAGAACAACCGCATTCCCGCAAAGTATTGGTGTGCCAATGGCTCGAATAGTAAGAACAAGAGGTGCATTCCACGGAGCAATCGCGAAGCTGATGCGCGGGATCAGTAAGATCCAATGGTATGGTCAGTTGGGACCTACACAACACCCTTGGCCTTCCTCACCTCGATAACGTGACCACCTGGGTTGGCAGAGGTGAAGGACTTGGACTTATACTCCAGCGTTTGCGCTGCGTATAGGCGCAGGAACTCGACCGCGACCACTAAATTGAACCCGGACAAGAAGTCCCCAGCAGCAGTCTCATCCTGTATGGCTTTGCTAAACTGCTGTTTGTATCGGTCCTCTTGAATTAGCTCCGCCGCCTTCAAAAATATGTCGCGCCTTTGCTGGAGAGGACTGTTCTCCCATGTGGTGTACGCGCGGTGAGCAGCCTCGATTGCGTCCTTGCAGTCTTGGCTCGTGGCGGCAGAGGCCGTGCCCACTACTTGTTGTGAATATGGGTTGCGAACCTCGTAAGCGCCATTATCACTAGCAGCGCGATATTTGCCGCCGATATAGAGCTGGGTGAAAGGCACGGACATCACGGAGAGTACGCAAGTGACTTGAAATAGAGGAATAGTTACGCGTTCGCTCCTTTAAGTGAGTGGGGGCGCTATTCTTGGGCGTCGGCGTGTGTTGCTTTTGAGGAGACGAGAAGCGCATGAGGCTGATGGTGAGTTTCGGACGGCATCGCCTGCAGGGCTAGGCGCCCTTCAGTATAGCTGAAGGTCAGTAGCAAAAACGTAAGGTACCAATAGCAGCCTGCACCATAACAATGGAAGGAGAACTTCCCATAGGTTCAAATGTGCCGCTCGGATCACAGTATATGGCGCTGTGAAGCGTTGTGTCGGATGATATGACATACACATTACCATATGTCAGGCCATAAGTGTGCCATAGCAGGTTCGGCTGACACGATAGGCTGTCCGCAGAGACCTTGATGTCCAATTCGAGGATGGCGCTGAGTGGAGACCCAAGTCCCGTCTCTTTCGGCTACTGTGCAATGATGAGACGTTGCAGCGCTGTCAGTTGGCGCCAGTGGTACTGCAATTTGTCAGAAGCTACAAGCTCCACTATCTGCAGATTGTTTAGTGAAATGATACGTGAACCGGAGGAATGGCACAATTCGAGGGCTAGGTAAGGAGATTCAGAGACTTTAGAATTCGGCGCATGCTGCCTCCGTACCTCGCGGGTAGGGTCACCCAGGAAGTGACCCAATGTCGGAAGACTCAATTAGATTGGTATTACAGTCATTCCAGACAGTGGGTGTTGACGTACGGTTGTATTCCTCCTCTAGGTTAGTGAAAGATTCACGGAGTTTCAACGACACAGAATCCTAGTGCAAATCATGCCTGAACGAGGAGTGGCTACCAAGAAGAAAGATTTGCAGCGCGGCCATTCACTACACCATTGGTACCGGGAGACTGTTACGTTGACGTCTCTGCGGACACAGCGCCAGTCTTCAGCGGTGCAGTATATTCGAGCTCGCAGTTCTAGAGAAACCTATGGCAGTACTAGTCCTCATTCCGGTGTATTATCATACGTGATTGAATTAATGCTAGCGTCCTTACATAATGCCAGAGACCACCGCAGCGGCGGGTCGTTGCCAGGCCAGGAGACTCGGCATTGTGACTGGAGGCCTGCGGTTACGCGCTGTTGACCTAGTGGTCCTAGGGCCAGTCAAGCGCGGACCCGAGCTCTATTTACGCGTTATTTGTAAAGCAGTCCACGATCACGTGCTGGTCCGTTCAGCGCGTGAATGAGGCGGGGCCGCGGGCTACAGTACTGGGCTCATCGCAAACTCCTGGCCTGCAGACGACTCCGATTTCTCATTTCATATGTTCAGCGCCTCCCACACATGTTTCATTTAGCCTGAGGTTCCGCTCCATTGACGATTGATACATCTCATGTCCCTTTACGTCCAGAAATCTGTCTTGAATGCCTCCGAGGCTCCGACGGGAAAGATGGCAACTGACCCGTTCTAAGTATTGACTCGCTGGGAACTAGAGAAGCGCCGCGCGACGCGGCAATAACCTTGCTTGCTCGACTTTCAACTTAAGAAATGCACACGAAATGTTACACATCAATCAATCGCAATGTTTATTTCTTCTCGCGCTCGCTACTCTTTCGCCGCCATACAAACTAACCAGTAATTCTACTAAGTAAACGACGTAAGCTATAACTACGCTCATTGAGATAAATATTATGTCAGCTTTGTTCTTGGTAATCTTCGACGCGCGCAATCGTCTAAGTCAATCCATGTTAGACGGACAATTTTGTATGCGACATCGTACTCACCTGCACATCACTGCAGACGGGCCATCTTCCTCGGTGACCGTAGCAAATCTGAGAAAGGGTCGCGGGCGTGCACATTCCGCTTCCACGGGGACACAGGTACACTCGGGGCAGTCGGAGGCACCAGCACTCGTATGTACGTGACATCTCCGACGAACGTGTGGCGATGCTTGGGGACTTGTCCGAATACGTATGCTGCCATGTTGAATCGCACGACCGCGACGGCTCCACGCAGCTTCGACATGTATTCACCAGGGGGGATGAGAGCCCCATGCATGTCGTATGCTTGAAGCGGGCGAGTACGGTGTGTGTCGCGGATCGCTTGGAGCGCAGCCTGTGAAGTCGGCGATACGACTGGCCAACCTTCGGTACGGTACACGGGAGGCAACGCCAGCTCCTGCTCTGAGTACGTGTTTGCCTCCGTAAGCGGCTAACAACCAACATTTAGTTACCGCTTCGAGTGAGAGATTATCAGCTGGCTTACCTCGAACAATACATGGCGGAACATGAGGCGACGCAGACCATTTTCCCCGGACAGTAGCCCTTGGTGTTCCTTGGTCGCTTCAGGGATCTGGCTCATTAACCACTCTGTGTTGTTGTATGCTGACTCAAAGTTGTCGACGAGACCGTCAGGACGCAGCGGGCTGACACCAGTGAAGCGAAGTTTGATGTCTTCGAATAAGCCGGCGTGAGTCCGCGCCGGGTTCCAAGCTGTGTCCGGCTGCAGGAAACAATTTTCGGTGTGAATCCGTACAACCACTGTGAACTCCGCAGACTCAGCCGGCTCGGGCGTCGGCAGAGAAGCATCGTTCTGCAGGGTGTATTCGGCGTGAGCTTTCTGGGCTTTGGTTAGAGAGTCATGGGTCACGACACGAAGGATACGTGTTTCCGTGATCCAGACATGCAAGCTACGAACCGCCACCTCAGCTAGGAATCCACCATCCTCGCTGAGTGCCTCGCGGGTCTCCATGAGACGTCTATCCACGTTGGCCTGAGGGTTAGGCACATTGGGTAATAAACCGAACACATTATTGAGCTCAGCCTGCGTGATTCCCGCCAGACCACCATGCCCTCCTGAGTGACTTCACTTCGCCAGATGCATCCTCAATAACTAACGGCGTGTGCAAGATGCATCTTGGACGTGGAGGTAGGACCGGTGAGTGCGGTCATACTGCAGATGCATCTGAGCACCAAACGCTCAGATGCATCTGCAGGTCGGATACATCTGCGTCCATAACATGTATCCGCAGATACATCTGAAGTTTGAACCGTCTCCACACCAGATGCATCTGTGACGCCTCCAAAAAGCGAGATAGGCTCGCACAGGGCTCAAACAAGAGCCCTTCCGCCGGCGAGCAGATGCGGCTATGACGTTACAAACCAGTAGACTACAGCATATCTGGTACACACGCCGAGCTACTGATCACAACAACCACAGCACTGCTTCCAGCAGTAGATGTATCCGTCGGATACATCTGCCAGCTTCCTTGAATCACGTTATGCACATACC